>CM021101.1:384385881-384924175 GCA_007115665.2 Sequoiadendron giganteum | reverse complement strand
GCTTCATCCACCTCTTATGGGAAAGTATCCCTTGGTGATGACACATCATATGAAGTTCAAGGAATTGGAGATATTTCCTTGCCCCTCAAAACTCACAAATATAGAATTACTAATATGTTCTAGGGTTCACAAAGAACCTTCTCTTATTAATTTAGTTACTTGAGAAAAAATTGAAAATTGAATTTGATCATCATAATGGCAAGAAACTTTGCCTTGTTAGAGATAAGTCCACAAATGGTGAAGTTGTTGCTCATGCTTCAAGGGTCAGAAAAATATTTCAACTTATTGATTTCACAGTGAAGACAAGGATTGGAGATTTATCCATCTAAATTTTGGCTCTTTTTGCATTGAGTAAGAGAGTTATGGTGTGAGGACTTCCCCCCATGTAGAAAATAGATTTTTTTTGCTCACATTGTCTTACTAGAAAGCAACTTCAAGATCCTTTTTATAATGTATAAAATAGAGCCTCAAGTCCCTTATAATTGGTTCCCACTTATCTATGCAAACTGATGCCATCAAGTCATAACAATACTTGGTATTTTCTACTCTTTATGGACGAATATTTTAGAAAAAATGTGGGTCTATTATTTGGCTCATAAAAGTCAAGAATTTGAGAAACTCAAAGAATTTTGAGCCTTTGTAAATATTTCATTAGGTTAATCTCTCAAATCCCTTCACTTAGATTGAAGGGAGAATTCACAAGGATTTTTCAAACTACATTCAAGAACATGGGATCTAAAGACAATTGACCATTTCTTACATGTCTCAACAAAATGGTGTTGCAAAGAGGCATCATTGTACTATTTTTAAAACTGTGTGGTGTATTTTGTGTTGGTGTGAATAAATGTATTGTACCTAGTTAATTCACTTACTAGGGACTTAGGGGACATATTCACATGTTAAGTTTACTTAGGTTATAAGTTTCCTTCTAAAATTCTTAGTTGTCATTTCTAGATCTTATCTTATCCTAGGTTGTTATGAGTTAGTTGTCTCATGTGATAGGGTTAAGACACTTGTTGTTATCTTGTCTAATATTATTCCTCACCTTTCCTATATAAGAAAAGCATCATATGTACATTGGCATATTCAATTTGGCTGCCATTTTGGTATTCTTGTATCCTTAATCATAGCATGATATTTTTGACATCTCTCTTGTGGAAGTTATTTTTTCTTGTAGGTGATCTTGGGGTGTTGAGGAGCTCACCATAGATTCCTACATGTAGATCTTGCTCCTATATTTTGGACTAAATTAGTTCACATAGAAATGTACTTCTTGAATCGAGAACCCACCAAAGTGCTTGAAAATATAACTCATAAAGAATATTGTAACAAGAAGGATCCCTCTATATCACATTTCAAAGTGTTTATAAGTACAACTTACATGCATGTTTTGAAGGTACAAAGGATAAATTGGATGGTAATTCTTTGAAATGTGTTTTTCTTGGGTACAATTCAAATTTAAAGTGATATTGACTTACGGGTGCAATAACAAAGTGTAGCATCATAAATTGTCAACATTGACAACTTCACACTAGATTTTACTCCCTCCTATATGCTTAAACATAATTGTGACTCTAATTCCTAAATTATGTATTTCATGGCCCATTCAATCATTTATCGAGAAATCAAATTTACAAAACCAAAATAGGAATTTAATATTTTCCCCTGATAATTTAGATCCCCAAAAAATGGGTACGGACAAGGGCACCCTTGACAGCCTTTACCGCTTAAAATGGCCCCAAATTTTAATATGTCAGGGTTGGATATTTATTATTTTAATCTCAAATTCTAAATGTCGGCTATTGGGATTTAATTGTGGGAAGTAGATTAATTGCATATAAATACCTATTCATTTCATCATTTAAAAAGTAATTTGAAATAACTAGCAAGAAGAGCAACTATTATACTTCAAGATCAAGTCAAGAGCAAAATTCATAGAATTATTGCAGAATTTTATAATCAAAGAATCATGTCAAGTTTTATGCACGCGTTTGTTCATGTTTATGAATACATTTTATTTCCGATTACTAATGCTTGTAGGTCTTCAAATCAAGCCTTGAGGTGATGTGCATGACTTTAGTCCTTCAATGAAATCTAATTTGAGTGGCGACTTATATCCAATTGTTGATTCATTACTCCATTATCATTTAGCCCATATCCCTCAAGAGGATAAACTCTCTTTCATAAAAAATTTCAGGCAAGCCCTATATGGCACAACCCTTCCTCTCTCTTTTAATGTGAAGGTTAAAAATCTGAAGAAGAATGGAGTAATATTGAAGACTACTTGTTCATTGATGCATTCAAACCCTACAACCTGAAAAGATACTGAAACTTGACTATCTCAACAACAGACAAAGATCCAACAACAAGATCTGGAAGGAAGAAGCCTCAAACCTGGGACTTGAGAATTGTGAAAAAAAATCAATTCTAGATCTCCAAACAAGGGCACCTTGGGCATCCTTGTCTAGTCAAATCAAGTCCAAATTCAAATCACAGTTATACACAAGTCTACTATGTCTGTTTTTGGCCATTAAATTTGTCTGTCAACTTCTAGATTGTTTGTTTTCATATCAAAGTAGTACATTTTCATAATTATCTATCCACATCAGTGTATTTCATCAAAAATCCATTTCTCACCCTTCAAACCAATTTCAGATCTAGGGTTGATTGACTCACCTTTTAGGTTGCAATTCAATCTCATACCCTAGCCAATCTAAATTCTAATGTTATGTGAGTGAAAGGTGAGTAATACTAATTGAACCCTAGGGTTTCAATTTTCCAACACAACACAAAGAAAGTGTACATTAGAAAGGATTATTTTTATGAGAAAATATGATGCAATACCTCTTCCTCACCATCACCTATTAGTTCTCAATCACCAAAATTATTGAACCTAAGGATGAGGAACCTAATGAAGAAGCACAAAAAGAGGAATTTTTTCCCCTAGATCAATCTCCCTTTTTTCACTACCCCCATCCTTATCTCTTGTTCATAAAAATATTCCTAAGTGATTCCAAACCACAATAAAGGATGCTAAATATTATGAAATTGTAAATACATATCTCAGTGGGCCCAAAACTCATAGAAAGTCTCATGAGGATATAAATATAGCTCTTATGTGTATATTTATTCAAATTTTAGAACCAAAAATATTGCAGTAGGCTCTTGAGTCACCATCTTGAAAGATGTGATGGACTATAATATTAGGCATTACTAAGTAATAATACATGGGAACTTGTTGATCTTCCACCAAGGAAGAAGGCTACTGGATGCAAATGGGTAATCTATGAGAGATAAAAAAAATCCCTCACAATACAAAACCCCTCTTACAACACCAAAATACTCATGAAAGACTCACACAAACATTACTGCAATTTATATTAAAAAATAGGTAGATTTGTGCAACCAAATCACCAACCTCCATTACAAAAATCATTATGCAAACATTACAAAGTCCTCAAGGGACTCAAGGGATGAAACATGCCCATATGAAATGAAAATGACAAAAAATTAATGAACTATAACAACAAATAAATCTGCCCTCCCATTCATCAAAACCCTTCTTGCAAAACAGTGTGAAAACAATGTAATAACTATTGAATTTATCAACTCCCCATCAATGAGTATTGTTGTAGATTTTGTCTTTTATCTTCAACCTGCAAATAAAACTTCCTCAAACCATCTCATGGAGGATTCCAACGTGCTCTTGAGCTTCTCCTCAACTTGCACAAGAAAAACTAACTCCCCCAAAATGAAAATCTTACTTTTTGCATGTTTTGGCAAAATAATGAAATGAAATGACGCTTCATTTCATGTCATTTTCTTTGAATTTCATGAGGACCTCAATTTGGTATGACTACCTCCTTAAATACAGCATTAAACATAAATTTTAAATGCTAAAATAGACTCAAAAATCATGCTTTCATAACCCCCCAAGATAGTGGGTTGATTTATACTTTCTTTCCATTTTTCACATAAAACAAATCAATCTTATCACCTTCGGCACCCACCTCCACTTCCCTATTTTTAGGGATTTTTAAAACTTTCAAGAAAACTAATTCCCAAGTCAAACTCAACTCCCACCTTTTCTTTTTCAGGAATTTACAATTAAAACATCATTTTTGTCCATTTTCACTTATCTAGGCAGCATCGTATGCACATCAAAAATGAAAATTCAAATCCTTCAAATTCCATCACATTAAAATTCTCAAGGAAAAGGATTTTGAAAGCCAAAATATGATTTGACAACTCACCAAAATTTCCACTCCAAAAATTAGACAAAACTGAATTAAACAGGATCATCACCTAGCCATGGATGCTCCTACATCAGACACCCACGATAAAAAAGAAATGTTTCATGAGTGCCTCATAAACATTTGTATACTTTTTGTCTATCTTTGATCCACCTCTTCTCCTTGTTCATTGAAAATATTATATTCCTCTCATCTTGCAACTTCACATTAGTATTCCCTTTCATCTTCCCTCCTTTTCTCATCCCCATGAAATACAAATTACCAAACTCTACCTCCCACCAATGTTCTTTATCAAAATGAAACAAATAAATGGTATTCATACCTTCTTCTTTAACACAACATGTGTCTTGTATTACCTTTCTTATTTTTATACCTTCTTCTACTCCTTTTTCCTTGTCTTCAATGCAACTTTCCACTCGATTGGTGTCCTTAAGAAGACACTCTACTACTGCAAACTAATTTTCTACACCCAAAATAATTTTAGAACGATAATCTTGTGACTCATCGTCCACCTTCTGCAACAAGTAATCAAGTTCTTCTATCATGGAATCTTCACCTTCATCATTCTCAAATAAGGAATCATCAATAAACCCCAACTTCATATTCACATCTTGCTTATCACTCTCACCTATCTCCAACACATCTACTGCTGCAACTACATTTTTATTATTATCATAAGTAGTATAAAAATCATAAATTACCTCATTACCTTTGGCTACAACCTTTGTGTTAGCTGAAATTTATCTTTCCACTCTCTTTCAATTGCTTCCAAATGTATTAGCAAATCATTCTCCTCACCTTCATCCTTTTTCTCTAACTGTTTCAAATCACTAACCAAACAAATTCCAACCTTGCTACATAACTTGCTTCCACTCTCATCCAATGGCTTCAACTTATGATGAACTCCATCTTTCGTCAAACTATAAGTGTTCACACATCCATCATGCACTACTTTCCTATCAAACTGCCACGTTCTACCCAGCAAAAAATGACAAACATCCATGTTCATAACATCACACAATACTTCATCATAATAACTTCTAATCTTAAATCTTATCACACATTGTTCATTTACCAACACTTTATGATCATTCTGCAACCATGAGATCTTGTGCGGATGCGTGTGCCTCTTTCTCTCCGACTGCAACTTTTCAACCATCTCTATAGAAACAACATTATCACTATTACCACCATCAATAATGACTTTACAAACTTTACCTTTACATTTTCATCTTGTATGAAACAATTTCCTCCTTTGAATGGGTTCACTTTTTTCATTCATCAAAACTCTCCTCATCATCAAGGCTTCACCATCTTCCACTTCTTCAGAATGGGTTGAATGTGCATCTTCTCCATGTATATTTGTTGCTCTATTCTAATTTACAGTTCTTCTTCTTGGCATTTCCTCTTCATGAGGACACTCATATGATTTGTGCCCCTCTTCTCCACACTTGAAACATGTTGTTTTAAAATTTCCTCTTTCAAATCCCCTACCTAATATTTCTCTTCCTCTAAAATTTTGATCATAGGGCTTGCTTGATTTTTCACATCTTTCATCCTCGTTGCTCTTAATGCCTCTAATCTTTTGTTCATCCTCTTTTTTCTGCACATAAGCCTTTTTCTTTCCCTTTTGTTTATTATCAAACCTCTTGTTCATCCTTTCTTCTATCTTCAATACTATTTGATAAGTGTCTTCCATTGTCACAACTCTAACCAATGTCATATCTTCTTGAATAATTGAACTCAACCCATTTATGTATCTTGCAACCTTCTCTTTGGTCACCTCAAAATTTCTAGTTCTAATAAGAATTCTATGGAACTCTTCTATATATTCTTTCACACTCTTTTTTTCCTATCTCAAACCTTTCATTTCTTGAGCGGGTCCAATTCATAATCCACAAGAATAAATTATCTTTTAAGTTTCTCCACCATTTTATCACATATGTTAATATTTTATTTTCCTCTTCTTCCCCTTTCTAATTGGATATCTCTCCACCATATGGAGGCATTTCCTTTCAACCTTGTCTTTGTGTATCTTTGTTTGGATCCTCTATCTCTTCAAATTTGAAATACTCCTCCATCTCATTCAGCCAATGTATTAATTCTTCTGGGTTTAGGCTTCCATTAAAGGTAGGTACATCCATTTTTTGTGTTTTTCCCATCTTGGATAATTTAATTAATAGAGGATCATTTGCAACTGTTGTTTCTCCTACACTTACTTGGCTTACTTCTTGACTGGTAATCTCTATACTCTCATCATCACTTCTTGGGTCTCATACCCTGGCAAATCATCTTCTTATTTCTTCTTGTAGGATCTCAACTTGTCTTTTCAAAAATCTAAAATCATCATCTCTAAAAAAATTATCTCCTCTTCCTCTTCCTTTGGCAAACATTTTTGCGACAAGCAACTCACAAGTATTGGTGTAAGTTGCCTCTCTTCAATGATTTTCTCACACTCTCAGGATCAACTTTCGCTGCTACCACTAATGTATGAGAGATAAAAAAAATCCCCCGCAATACAAAAACCCTCTTAGAACACCAAAATACTCATGAAAGACTCACACAAACATTGTTGCAATTTGTATTAAAAATCGAGTAGATTTGTGCAACCAAATCACCAATCTCCATTACAAAAATCATTATGAAAACATTACAAAGTCCTCAAGGGACTTAAGGGTTGAAACATACCCATATTAAATCAAAATGATAGAAAATTAATGAACTGTAACATCAAATAAATCTGCACTCTCATTCATCAAAGCCCTTCCTACAAAATAGTGTGCAAACAATGCAATAACTATTGAATTTATCAACTCCCCATCAATGAGTATTGTTGTAGCTTCTATCTTTTATCTTCAACCTGTAAATAATACTTCCTCAAACCCTCTCATGGAGGATTCCAACGCCCTCTTGAGCTTCTCCTCAACTTGCATGGGAAAAACTAACTCCCCCAAAATGAAAATCTTACTTTTTGTATGTTTTGACAAAACAATGAAACGAAATGACACTTCATTTCATGTCATTTTCTTTCCATTTCTTGAGGACCTCCATTTGGTACACCCACCTCCTTAAATTCATCATTAAATATAATTTTTAAATGCTAAAATAGACTCAAAAATCATGCTTTCATAACCCCCCAAGATAGTGGGTTGATTTATACTTTCTTTCCATTTTTCACATAAAAAAAATCAATCTTATCACCTTGGGTGCCCACCTCCACTTCCCTATTTTTAGGTATTTTTAAAACTTGCAAGAAAACTAATTCCCAAGTCAAACTCAATGCGCACCTTTTCTTTTTCAGGAGTTTTACAATTAAAACATCATTTTTGCCCATTTTCACTTATTCGAGCAGCATCTTACACACATCAAAAATGAAAATGAAAATCCTTCAAAATCCATCACATTCAAATGCTCAAGAAAAAGTATTTTGAAAGCCAAAATATGATTTAACAACTCACCAAAATTGTCACTCCAAAAACTAGACAAAATTGAATTAAACAAGACCATCACCTAGCCATGGACGCTCCTACATCAATGGGTTTTCAGAATCAAATATAAGGTAGATGCAAGCACTGAAAATTACAAGACCTAACTTGTGGCTAAGGGCTATGAACAAAAGGAAGGTATTAAATATGATGGAACGTTTTCCCCTATAATAAAAATTAAGACTACTCACATGCCCTTTTCCATGGTAGTACAATTTGGCTAGAAAGTTCATCAAATAGACATCAAGAATGCCTTTCTTAATGGACATCTCAAGGAACAATTCTATATGACACAACTAGAGCGATATGTTTCACTTGGACAACAACACATTATGCAAACTTTCCAAATTCCTCTACAATCTTACATAGGCTCCTCAAACCTAGTACATGAAGATCGATGAGAATCTTCTTCGTCATGGATTCATCAAGAATCCTTATGATCCCTATCTCTACCTCAAAGATCAAGGGGGAAGATTGTAATCTTCATTATATATGTATATGATCTAGTCATCATACGGAGTTCCTTGTAGATGATTGATACAACAAAGAATGATCTCAAACAATCATTTAACATGATAGATCTCAAGCTCCTACATTATTATATTGGACTTGAAATGTGGCAACAAAGTAATTAGATCTATGTTTCTCAAATGAAATATGCCAAGGAATTAGTCAAGAAAATTTAAATATAAATTTGTAAACCTATGTTGACACCCATGCAGATAGGCTTGCAACTTTCTCACCATGATCCATCACCTCAGGTGAACACTACTATTTACCATCAATTCATTGGGAATCTCATCTACCTAACTTATACTAGGACCAATATTAGCTATGTTGTCAACTATCTTTCTAAGTTTATCCAAGGACCTAATGCTTTTCATCATAAATGAACAAAGAATTTTTCAAATACATTTATGATATGGTGGCATATAGCTTGGAATACAAGCATAATTCATATTTTTATTTATGTGGATATAAAAATGTGAACTATGTAGGTCCATTGAATGATATGAAGTCTACTTCGGGCTTCATTTTCTTTTTGGGATCTAGTTTTATATCTCGGGGGAGAAAAAATAAAATTATTGCTTCTCACGCTTCCATAGAGCTATAATATCACATTGTAGGTTAAGGTATATTTGAAGTGATATGGTTGTCATTTTTTGACAGGCATGGGTGTTCCTAAGATAGGTCCTACCACTTTGTTTTATGACAATTAGTGTGTGTTGAACCTTGTTTATAATCCTATTTTTCATGAGCATACCAAGCATATTAAGGTTCAATGTTACTATATTCATGAACATGTTTAGCAATAGAATATCTAGCTCTAGTTTTTTTCAACTCAAGAGCAATGCCCTAATATATTTATCAAATCTCTTGTAGCTATGAAGTTCAAATATTTTATAATTTTTAATTTTTTTCTCTTGGCTATATGATGTAATAAGAGGAGATTTTCATATTAGATGGTCATGTTTTTGAAAAGATAGGCAGCATTTACAGGGTGTTGTACCCTTCACAAAGGGCCAAAGGAAAACATAGTTCAAAATAGAATTTGAACTATAGGAACAAACAGAAACAGTTGACCGACAGCTATAGAAAAACAAAGAAACTAAGCAACCCCAAAAATAGAGGGGTCAAAGCTAGCTCCACGAACCCGAGGCCGATAAGTAGCCACAAATCTATTCTTCCGTAGAAAAACTGACTAGGGAGGCTTGGAATCAGGAATCAATGAGAAAGGTGAGAGGAGTGGCTCCACCCCAGCCACCACATGAGAAGAGCCACCCAGCAGTGAGGGAGTCAGCAGCAAGGCAGTAGAGATCGAATCAACCAAAGGAATAATAGAGGCGTTCAACAAAGGGTGGACAAGTTCAAACAGAGCAATGACAATAGGAGCTGAAGTTCGGTCAGGCGCAATCATAACAGTGTCAGTAGATTGATCCAAAAGTGGTTCCTCAGAAGGGAGGTCCGGGTGAGGAGCAGCAACATGAGGGTCGACCTCCTCAAAATAAACATCCGAGAAGAACCCACCGTGAGGTGATCCATGAGAGCATCCTTCCACCAAGTTGTAGCACCCTTGCGATGGGCATGAGGATAGGCAGAGGCCAAATGACCCACCGAAAAGCATCTCCTACACCGAAAGGGGAGACCCTCATAGTCCAAGAGCTGCTTCCAAGATTTTTCCTCCACCAACAAAACAACATCCCCAGGAAGAGGTTTGGAGATGTTCAGATCAACTAACAACTGAGTTACTGTAGTATGCCCAAAATCCCTAGTTGTAGAATCCACCATTAAGAAGCAATCAATGGTATTTCCAATGGCTTTGAAACATGATTCCTCCCAAAACTGGAGAGGAAGATTTGGCAGTCGAACCCAAACAGGTCTGGTGTTCAATGGCTCCATAAGGGGGTTGAAAGAACGAGACCAGGGCCTGATGGACAAAGAATGAATACCCCACATCCACCCCCTGTCCAAAATACTATTTTGCACTAGTGGGGAGGCAAAAGTAGCAATAAAGAAGCCCCTAGCACTAGGGTAGAGCTCGATCTCCCCATTGACCAATGGTTTCCAGGAAGCTGACACCCAGTCGTTGAGATCTGGGAGGGAGGGCCATAGGCCATTGAATCTGTAGACCATACCCGTCTTCAAATAGTATTCCTCATTTTCAATGACCTCTAGACCACAAACTACCATAGGGGAATCTCGGGCATAGGGCAAAGACCAATGAACCTTAGCAGGAGACCGAGCACTCATCTTTGCTGCATCAAAGAATGACCTAACCTTTCTTGACGAACCCCCAACTATAGGAGGGACATCCATCCAAGAAGCGAGAACAAAGTTTGCAATCCCGTCAACATGCCCAGCCAGGAGTCTGCAAGCCACAGCAGTTGCAGACCCCTTCGCAGACACGTCCACAAGAGACACGGAGGCAACAGAAGGCCCAAAAACCTTCCTGTGTGCGTATTTCACCGGGGCGAAATCAGGAAACTCGGAGCCCCCAACAGGAGGGCCCCCATAGGACAGATCTGCGCCCAAAGCACGCCCACCAACAGTCGCAGGGGGTTGCAGACACAAGGAACCGTCGCATGGAGCCGTTGCAGCCAAAGTCGTTGGAGTCATCGCAGTCGTCGCGGTCGTCACAGTCGTGGCAGACATTTTTTAAACCCCAGAATGATATTCAGCCCTCATAAAATGATGGTCATGTTAGTTGATCAACTAGTAGTTATTTTATTGATCGGTCGATGGTATTTATGTGGTTATTTAACCACTATAATCTTGTATATATTGTTTTTGACCACTTGTAATAAGAAGTTATGGTTGAAGGATCTATTTTTGGCTATCCAAATGAATTAAGCATTGATAAAAAAAATCTTCGAGTTTTTCATATGTTACACCAATTATTGAAAGAATATATGTATGTTTATAAAACCATATCTCTTGTTTGACTAGCAAGTGAAGTTATTTATATCATAAAGAATTTATCTAGTTTAAAAATAAATCTTTGAAGGTACTTATAATTGGTTCGATGGATTCCCACTCTTGCCAATTTAAAACATACAAGTCAATAAGAAGGAAATATTCATAAGTATTTAAAAATGTGTTTAACATAAAAAAAAATGGCATCACACTAAATAAATAATTTATTAAAATAGTTCACTTCGTTACAAAAATATATTACTCACAATTAGAACCAATTTGAAGGAAGCCTAATTTTTCTAGTATAGAAACCCTAATTTCACTACTAATTTATTCATATGCTAATTTAATTTAATTAAACAAACAGTTATTTAATTAATTACCTTCTCGACTCATCACTAATTAATTCCTTCATTCCTCTAAGGTTAATTGATTAAATCAAATTAATCAATTAACCTTACCTTATAATTTTCTCTGACTTAATCAATTAATTGATCCATGATTAGATAATTGATTAAGATAATTAATCCCCTCTTAATTTTTCCTCTGATTTTTAATTCCATATCATCATTAATGGAAAAAATATGTTTTCCTTTAATCTCAACCATTCAACCCATTAACATCAAGATCTCAACTATTTTCCTCCTTCCATATGTCCTTTATCAACTTCATGCTGACAAATGTGTGAGCATGCTAGCTCATCCCACTCCTTGCTCACACAATTGTGAGCATGCCAACTTGGAAGCATTTTTCACCTCCACCTCATCCCTCAAATACTCATACATGTGTGATCATGTTCTTCAAAGATGTCACCCCCATGCTCACACATGTGTGATCATGCTTGGTCTTCCTCGTCTTCCTCCACTTTCTCTCTTCAAATTCAATCCCTAATTTTATATCAGATCTCCTTCATTAGTCAAGGATCTTCTTCCCTCTCTCGACACTTTTCAAGAGACTATGAACTTCATTCATGCAATCCATATCAGCCATTAATTATATCCTCTAGTTCCAACCATCTATTTTCCACATGAAAAATATATTTAAAGAAGGCTTCCCACCCTCATTTCATCACCCACTTGCCTATTATCCTTATGCTACCCATTTTCATAGTCAATTATTTACGTCACACCCTTATTCTATCAAAATAGTGACGTATTTGCAAAGAACATCCACATACCATGATTTTGGAGCATATACATACCATCACAATAGACATATAATAAATTTGTTCTTCATTGCTTTGAATATTTAGTTCATATTTTATTATTTTCTATATCACATGTGACTTTATATTTGAGTGTTGGGTATGGTTTATTGTTCTAAAACATTGCATACAACTCAAGTAAGTGGTCCACTATTGTAATTGATTCTTCAATATTTCTTACTTCATACACATGTATAATTTTAACCCCTCATACCTTTTCACCACCTAGATTTATCTTGAAACATTTGATCATTCATTTCTAATGGTATTTGACATTAAAAAAATGACCTTATGTTTCTCAATATATAAAGGCCTCATTGTAACCATGCAGTTGATAAATAAGATCATTGGAATCTCGTTTCATCTCATATTTTATGTTGTAAGTGACAACATATTTTATCACTTGTAGGTCTTCTAAGTGTCATTTACTCTTAAAAATTTAAAACTAAAAAAAAAGTAGAATATTAAGTGTCATTTATTACTATAATATATAAATATTTAATTATTAAATAATGTTGAACCAAAATTTATGTCCAACATATTTTCAAGGTGTAAATATATAATAGAGAAATGTCTTGTTTATAATTCAAATATTTGAAATTAACATCTCAATGGTGTATATGTATATAGATATAGATATATACTTGTAATATTAAAAATATATTTTCTACAAAGAATGTGTTGCACCTATTAGTGATATGCTATTAATTAATATTTAACATTTTAAAACACAATTAAATAAATAAAATAAACAATCTTAAAGTAAGAGAAGAGAAGCTGAAATTAAAAATTATATATAATGTGTTGAAAATGTGCAATTAATTATCATTGTGGAAAATAAGATATATGTCTCATATGAAATTATTTATATTCTAATGTAAAATTTATAGTTGTTGAAAACAAGGAAAAATGATTGTCTAAGTGACTAAGTACATGCGTTCCCATAAAAAAAAAAGTAATAGGCATAATTTTAAGAAGATATAAATTCATAACTTTAATTCTTATATAATCTAATAGAATAAATGGACATCTATTTCCAAAATATGTTTTCTTTTTCTAAAACTTGTAATTTATTTCTAAATTTTGAGAAAACTATTAGAACAATATATCAAGTTTACTAATAGGGGAAAAAAAATATTTCTAATAAATATGTGAAAAAAAAAAAATTGGATTAATAAGATTTAGAGGGGATTGGAGAATGTGTCAAATATCACTCTTCTAATCTCCAATATGCGAGTAGAACCATTTTTTGTCAAAAAACTATCTTGACATTGAAAAACAATGAAAAATCACATTTAAAATTCATCATCGTCTACCATAAATTTGTATTTGAGTTCCCATTGAAACTTCATTCAAAATGTACCCAAGGGGAAACTACAAAGGCATTTTTCTTCATGAAATCTAATGGCTGTAGTCTTAGGCATAGTAGAAGCACCAAAAAAATATTGGAAAACATCATTTTTCATACCAATAACATGAAATTACAAAATTAAATTTCCTTTTAGCTTGCTATAATTTGGAGTGCTTATATTTAATCAACTTTCAATTTCTTTGATTAAGACTAAAAAATGTGTATTACATGGTTTGTGTCAGAATGGATGTTTTTATAGAATTTGCCTAAGATTTTCTTGTATGTTGATGTTGATTATTTGATTCTCACCAAATATTCTTCCAATTTTGTTCTCAAAATCCAGATCTTTTTTTAGATTATTTTGTTCTTTGATGCATTGTCATGACAAATAATGTATTCATTCATTCAACACAAATATAATATTACCCATATGTTATATAAGATATACCTATGACCTCCCAACATGTATTGCATTATTTTAAAGAAACAAAAAAATATTTAAGAATATATTTTTTATTCGTTCACCAAATAAATAGTTTTATAAATAAATAATACGATTTAATAAATATATGTTATTTTACATCTTGATTGCAACACTTAGATCTTAAGGTATGATTTCATTTCACCCACTTTTTATGTGAATGATATAGTATAAATTATATCTTAATAATATAAAGGTATATAATACTATTCATCATAAAACATATAAAAATTAAATCATAAAAAATATTTTTCTTCTCGTCTTTATAAGGTTGTTCTGTTTTCTTTGAACATTGAACTATCAAGTACCTACGCATGCACTTACTTTCTCTTTCCTCTACAATTATTAAAAAAAATCATTGTTATGAACTTTAAATTTTATTAGAGAATAATCATTGTTATGAACTTTAAAGTTTATTCGAGAATGGAAGAATATTTTCACTTGCACTTACTTTCTCTTATATTTGCAACTAGTAAAAATTTAAATCATTATTTAATTTTTAATGTATAATAAAAATAAAAGAATATTTTATGGATAAAATATTTGTTGCAATAGATTTTAGATTCATTTTTTCATTAAAAAAATGAAAGATATTATTTTAGAAAACGCAATATTTTATAATAGATTTAAGGAATGATAAATTTAAAAAATAAATCTTTATTTTTTAGAAAGATGATTGAGATGGAGTAAGATATGTAAAATTATTTCTAATGAGTTAATCCATAGGATTTTATAAACTCTAATATAATAAAATAATTTTGATGATGTTAGTGTAAGAGATGATGTCATATTTTAATTGATTTTGTTATTTTGTTATTTTGATGTTTTTATACTTAGGAGACTCATTTTTTATGTAAATATCTCCTAATGTCTCAATAATGTAATATGCTAGTACAATCTAGTTATCCCTCCAACTAACAATAATATAACATCGTAACAATACTTGCAAAAAAATTATGGATCTACTATCTCTAAATGAAGTAGTTAATACCATGGACCTAAAACTAGGTGCCCAACTCTACATTTAAAATAAAGTGTAACTCCATTATAGTTTTTTTCATAAACTATCATTTAACCAATATTCCAATCTTAGGCACTTCTTTAAGGTATTCAATGCCTTGTGATAGCATATAGCTTTAAGTATTCTCTTACTTTTGATATTTTCCAAGTAGCCTCCCTATCCATTCTTTCTTATATAGTATTTTAAATATCTTGAAGAATAAATCATAAATGAATAATATTTCCATCTCTCACATAGGCATATAATTTATCACACTCAATGATGTTTAGATATCATATTATTTATCACCTACAAGAATAATTACAATTAATCAAGACTTATGATCTTTGAGATGAATGCTACCAAAAATATAAAATAATATAAATCCTCATGCAAAGGCTCAAAACTATATAATTTATATTACAAAATAGGTAAAGATTTTTGTTAGAAATTTGAAATGGATGAATAACCAAGATCTTGATAAGTAGGAGGTATTTTTTACGTGTCAAATTATGATATTGCTATCAAGATTCAACTGTGTAGTTTTTCAAGTCAAACTCATTGACCCATGTTTCATGAATCAAGAATCCATCTCTCATGAGTAGTGGTTCACAAGAACTCATCTCTCATGATAATGAATGGTCCATTTAACACACATTGCATCTAGGCGATGCTCACAAAGGTGAAGCAACAGGCCTTCTCGAGAGATCACCCATCCCAGTACTACTCCAACTCAAGCACACTTAACCATGGAGTTTTCTCCAAGGTTAAGCCCACTTAGCTTGCAACCCCATTTGTAAAACCTTCAGTTATTGTTATGCCTTATGAATCATTCATTATAGATCCCCTTTAGCTCATCAATTATGATAAGTATGAGGTATTTTACATAGCGTGTCAAATTATGGCATTGCTATCGGGATTCATCCGTGTAGTTTTTCGAGTCAAACTCATTAACCCATGTTTCATGAGTAGTGGTTGACAAGAACCCATATCTCGTGATTATGAATACAATGAGATGATAGTCAAGGGTGATAAGAAAAATAAGGTAATAAGTACATTATATGGTGTATCGACCCCCAACTTAAGGATTTGGATGTCCTTAGGAAACAAAGAGGGGGTAGATGTGAATGTTGCTTTATATGATTAACATAGAATAAAAAATATTAATAAATTTAAAAGATAAAATAATAATAAATAAATTTGATTGATTTACCAATTTTCATGTCAATGAATGATATCACTTTGTATCCAAAGTAACTCAACAAACGTGAATATACAAGAAGGGAGACAACAAGAGTTTATTCCTCCTCAACTTTTGGCAACACCTCAACTGAGTGTTTGGTAGTTTGTAGCAAGTAGCTCTTTGGCTACATGTGATCAAAACCAATTTTTACCACAAGCTAGAGCATTGCTACACAAGTGAGCTATAGGGGGTGAAATAGGCACTTAGAGTAAAAAATCATGGAAGCAATGGAGTATACCTAAAAAAGTATTAGCTGATAAAAATTAAAAAATGATATATAATAATTATATATTTTTTCTTTTCTAAATTTTTTCTTTATTTTTCTTTGTTTTTCTTAAATTTTTATAATGACAAGTAACCACTAGTAAGTTAGTTTTCAGTCACCTACTACTTCGTAGTATTGTAAAATAGCTTTCACCCCTAAGAAT
The DNA here is from genome assembly GCA_007115665.2 of Sequoiadendron giganteum. Lineage (NCBI taxonomy): Eukaryota > Viridiplantae > Streptophyta > Pinopsida > Cupressales > Cupressaceae > Sequoiadendron > Sequoiadendron giganteum. The sequence continues at coordinate 384,907,316 of CM021101.1, read as the reverse complement.
CTATTCAACTACAATCCACTATAAATGGGTTTTCAATTTGTAGTTGTCTAATAATGTATAAAAAAAAATCATTGTTAGAATTTTTTTTAATTATATACAATAACTCAAAGAAAGAGTTATCTTTCATGTGGATGCTAAAGTGATACCATCCAAAACCTAGATTTCCTTGTATATCCCTATAGTAACAATTGAAATTGGTTGCATGTGCAAATTGAAATGATGAAAAATAAAAAGAAATATATATTCTAATCAAAATCCATCATGCATAATTGTATACCACCATTGGAATAGATAATATTAATCTCATTCAACACATGTCATTGTGTGCGGAATTTTCCTTTAGAATTCTAAAATAGACACAGGCATAATCACCTAGCTGGAACGATGACATATAGTAGAAGCAATCTTTCTGTGAGGTTCATTGTTGATTAATATATTTTATTTGAAACAAATATTGTCGAGACATCTCATCTAGAGAATGAATTTGTGTTATTCTCACCTTTTGGTAATTAAAAGGTCCATATATAATTATAAATTTGTATGAAATTTTGTAACTTCAAATTGTATAAATAATACAAATTCCTTACCAAAGATAAGGTTATGTATTAAAAAACTAATAGTGGTTTCCCAACCTATCCAACATGCCCATACAACTTTAGAAAGGTAGATGGCCTAATCCTTATGACAGAGCATGATTATTAGCATTAAAATGTGTTCAATCTTCTTTTTTGTGACTTCAAGTTATCTTATGGCAAGAGTATTGGTTCTTATACACTGAGTTGTAAATTGACCCATGTTTTGGTATGAAGTGTGATAGTATCAAGATTGTGGTGTAAAAGAGAATTTTTTCCATGAACGCTGATCACTCCATCCAATAATCTTCCTATAAACTCCAAGATATAAACAAAAACAATGCTTGAAAATCACCATATAATTAGCAAGGCTAGCAAAATGTAGCCTCAAAAAGTCATCTAAAGAAGTAGGATCAACTAGCATTATTGCAAAAGAGTTGGGTAACCTATATAAGAAACCCGCAACTATATTCTCATGACCAAGCTTATCAAGTATTGTAATGTTAAATTTGTTGAACATCTATTCAACAACTCTATCATTAATAACTAGTTTATTTATTAGAAAATAAAGCATAGAATGATCAATATGAATAAATACTTGATATATTTTCATATAATGGTAAAATGTATGAAAATAATATACTATGACAATGATTCTCATGTAGATATTATATAATTCAACTTCATACCTATGATATTTTTGTATATGTGATAATTGGAACAAAAAACATGCCTTGATTTAGTCTAAAGGTTGCACACATGGTTCTATAAAAATCTTTAAAGCATCAATTAATAAAGGACTTAGAAGTAATCAACCAAAGATATCCAAAATTCAAGGATTTTCCCTAACTTAAAACTTCATGCTACAAAATCATGAGTTCATTAGAATAATCCAAAGAATCGATAAATAAAATGACATTTTAATAATACCTCAAGCCTTGTTTAATGAATGGCCATTCATCTATACCATATTTAGTGTAATCCTTAATGCATGCAAACTTATCTTTTATCTAGTTGTACTAATAATAATATTTATGTTTATATAATTCAATTTCATACCTATGATATTTTTGTATATGTGATAACTAGAACAAAAAACATACCTTGATTCAATCTAAAGGTTGCACACATGGTTCTATAAAAAACTTTAAAGCAACAATTAATAAAGGACTTAGAAGTAATCAACCAAAGATATCCAAAATTCAAGGATTTTCCCTAACTTAAAACTTCATGCTACAAAATCATGAGTTTATTAGAATAATCCAAAGAATCAATAAATAAAATGACATTTTAATAATACCTCAAGCCTTGTTTAATGAATGGTCATTCATCTATAGCATATTTAGTGTAATCCTTAATGCATGCAAACTTATCTTTTCTCTAGTTGTACTAATAATAATATTTATTATTGGACCTAGATGAATAAGTGTGTGAGGAAAACATATTTTTACCATGGACCTACAAGGATCTAGATGTTTAGGAAAGAAAATATTTGTAGAAAAAGATATTGTAGATTTTTATTCATCTCATAAAATTCTTGAACTATTAGTGTGTAAAGTTCAACATTTTTTATTGCTTGATGTATTCTAATACACACATTTATGATTTTAATGAAAAAATTATTCATAATGGTGTGTTCCTTTCTATGTTTGAATAATTTCTAGAGGTTGATGTTCTAGGAAAACAAGAAGAACCAAGTTGAGTGTTTTTTAATTGATCATGTCGTTCTTCTAGTTCAATAGAAACAAATCCCTTAGTTGTAGTTGATAGATATTAATTAGAATTCACCAATTTCAAGCATGTTGATAGAATACCAAGAGAATCTTAAAATCTCAACAATTTGAGCCACCTGTTAGGTAATAAGTTATTAGTCATTGAAGTTGCGATTGGTGGCCATGTTGAAGTGAATGGTTGATGATTTGGATGAAATAATGAAAATGGTGAAAGTTGTATAGATAAATAGAGTAGGTGGGAAAAAGTAGAATGGGTATGGTGGAGATAGTGTGATTTTCCATGATTGTTGTGATGGATGTGTAGAGGAGGAAATTTGACGCCCCGAAATGATGTGATCTCAAAGGGTGAATGTTCCTCGACTACCTTAAGGATCAAAGCTCCAGTGACAAAAGGGGAAGACAAGGGAATTTGTTTATATTTTATGTTTTATGTTGAATTAAAGGATGAGAGTTTTAGGAATCAAAAGATTAGGTTGCAAAGGTCTCGTGAGCAAATTGACAAGCTCTCAGCCAAGGATGATAGTGCGGCATGTGAATATCCTCATGGCATGTTGTAGTCTCATACAAATGAAAAAAATTGAGTTTACTAGTAGACATCAAGGAACCTACTAGCTATTTGGTAACTAAAATCTCAAAGGTGTGCTAAACTAACAAAATAATATAAATAAATAAATAAAATAACAGTAACAAGCATAAAAATTAAATGAGATTGAAAGGGAACGATAGAATAAAAAAAGAAGAAAGGAGACTCACAAGAGGCCCATGAATGAAGCCTCCCGCAAAATTCAAAATTTAATACATGCACATGGAAACGAGAAAATGGTTGGGGTTGTTTTAGGGGTTTGCTTTAGTCAAACCCCTGCATAGGTGTTCCCACCTCCATGAACAGCTAGATAGATAGATAGAAAAGATATAAGCAAGATAAAGAAAATAGATAGACAAGATAAAAATAATAGACGTGATAGAATAACAATATGCTTCTCAGAGTGAAGAGGATAATTTAATAAAAAAAGGAATGTACTTACCCTCCCTATAGCAAGATAGTGATGTCGAAAGGAAGAGCATGCCACACCCAAGACGTGCCAAGAGAACCAAAGTGCTAGTGTAGAGAGCAAAGACATGAGAGAGTTTTAAAGAATGGAGGGAATGGGAGTGAGTAGAGTGAAGAATAATGTGAGGATGAGTGATAGATTTAATAGACCGAATAGAATGAACGATATAGTGAATAGAATGAGAGAATGGGAGGTTTGAAAAGAGAAAAGGCAAGCAAAGGGACATTTTCGGGACGTCTACAAGTTGCAGAGGTGTTACACTTCGCAGGAAGGCAAGTAGTGTAACATCACGATGGTTGTGTAGTCAAGAATCTTTTTGGGATGTTCGTGTGGTGCGCAAATGTATGTGCAACACATGATCATCTGTGACAAAAGATCACTTTAACAATTGAAAATGAAGGGGTTAAAGACAAAATTAGGGTTAGGTGAAGAGAACATTGCATTATCGAATTCAATTAAGCTAAAGGGGAGGTGAAAGAATTTGAAGAGAATATACCTAGGATGAAGAGGACACGGGTTTTCAATCCGATATATGCAATTGAGAAGCTGAGCCAAGACATGATTCTTCCATCCTACAAATCTGATTGCAATCTCACCTCAAACATGTTAGTTGTAGACAAACACATTAGGCAAAAAAGCAAAACATAGACATGATAAAGTATGATTAGATAAAAAGATAGCGTTGATAGGTATGGCTAGCAAGTTGTGTTATACTAGAGACCATATGAAAAGCAGGTATAAAGACGCATAACAGAAACAAACCTCACAAAGGAGGAGAACCCCTATCACAAAAATACGAGTTATAAAAACAAACCTCACAAAGGAGGAGAACCCCTATCACAAAAATACGAGTTATAAAAACAAACCTCACAAAGAGGAGAACCCTTAACACAAAAAGACAATATTATAAGACAAGTCTAGTTAGGTTTCCCCCAAGCTAGACGTCAAGATCATTAGACAAATATTTTTAAGACATAAAATTTTAAAAAGATAGAAAGTGATAAGAAAATAATCATATATAATAGCCCCCCCTTAGAATGATGTGTGCTACGCTAAGGAGCACAAGTCATTCTAAGGAGAAGAAAGACAGAGAGATGTTGTGCCATGACATACATGGTGAGATGTATTCATGAAATGCTATCGCACAAGGGATAACACATAGAATCCACAACATCTAAAGAAAGCAGAGATCAAGAGCACAAGGGGATCCAATTATTTAGGGTCAAAACTGATCATAAATGTATATAGATAAAGATAGTATAAAGTATATGAACTATCATCACCCCCAAATAGATTGAAACCGGAAGAAAAGCACAAGAAGACAAATAAAAATCTGAGTCAACATGGAAGAGGCCTAAATTCCTCGACACTTTACAGCTTTCCCAATGTGAAAAGCAAATTTTACAACAAATAAAAAAATGATGAAACAAATAGAAGTTTTGCGATAGATTTTCTCTCTTGTATCAAAGTACCTACAAGGGTATCAAGGGTCCTCCAAGCGAGAGCACAAACATTAACAAACAAGAACGAGGGAAACACAAACAAACACAAAGCTGATATAAAGATAAAGAAGAGGTACCATTCTAGTTCGACACCTCTAACAAGTCATCTTGCTTCCAATCTGGATCATCACAGGGGGAGGGAAGATGAGCATGTAAGGGAGGGACAACAAGAGCAATGTCAGGTGACTCACCTGCAGCAAGAGCCAAGGAGGAGGTCACCTCAACGTCCTCATCAACAAGCTCCTATGAGGCTAACGTCACTGACTAAAAAAAGATGGAGTGGGAATTTACTCCACCAAGTCAAACATACACCTCTCCAAAGTGGAACATTGTGACTAAGCGGGAGGTGGATGAACCAAAGAGTCATTGTCGACCTCCGGAAGAGTGGTAGTGACAAACTCTAAGGAAGGAGGTGACTTATCCATCCCAAGAATGATGCAAGCCAAAGTAGAACAAGGTGAAGAAGATAAAGAATATTTTTTGCGACCATCATTCAAAATGAGGTCATGTTCTAACTTTCGCTTGAGAGGAGGATGTGAAACCATACTATATCAAATTTAAAAGTGAAACCATCATACTATATCAAATTTAAAAGTGAAACCATTCACTGGGGTGGGTAAGCAACATAGAAGAGAATTTACAATAAAGCTCAAAACCCTAATAAAATGATGTAACAATGTGAATGCAATGAAACACGAGCAAAAATAGAATCAAATCTGAAAATAATACATGAAAATCATAAAATCGCAGATATAAAAACCTTAATATGAGGGAGAAACCAAGAAGAAAACTAAGTTGTATAAGATCAATAATGTTCACCAAAAATACGAAGAAAAAATAACCTTCCCTAAGCTTAGTTTTGGCAAATCAAATAAGATGCTTACAACCCAACACAAATCAACCTACACTAATAGGTAAGTGTTGTGAGCTTATGTATTCTAAAAATAGTAAATGCTAAAGTACAAAAATTTAAAGCTATGGAGAAGGGTACACTGCATGATCGAAGAGTGAAGAATTTCTACCGACACTAAATTCTAGTCTATATTTGACTTGAAATGCAACCTCTGTGTGAGTGAAATGCTTTGCATTCTATGATCTTGCTCAATGTGTACCTCTACATTGTCTAATTGGTCTTTGTCCACTTTGATCTCCAATTTGATTTACAGATGGCAGCAATCAGAAATAGCTTTGAACACTCAAGAACATTTTCACATAGGTCAACCCTAAAAAAATATGTAAAGGATCAAGAGAGCAAACTTCAACCATGGAAATGCTCCTAGAATGAATATGCAAGTCCAAATTCCTTTGTGTGCTGAATCCAAATGTTCTTCTATGAATCACTCCTTAGAATGAGAGAGGATGAGAGCATCAAATGTGAGGATGTGAAATGCATGCAAATAAATGCCTTTAAAAACAAGCACATAACATCAAATCGTGCACATCTATTTTATCAGCTCATAACAATTAGTGGAATAGGCAAAGAGATAATCAAGTATGAATTAAAATTGTGGGGTCAAAACTGTAGGTGTGAGGTTGACCTCACATCTAAAGAAATGACTGAGTTATAGAAACGGTCAACTGCTGCTGGATAACAGATGTATTGAGATAGGTGTATGAATATGTGTAATTAATACATAAATAGGGTCTGAATACATTAGAATGTGTGTATGGGTACTAATGGCAAATCATACTTCAAACTTCACATTAGTTACAATATCATCTGTTCATCCAGATTTTCTTTTATTCTTGTACACGTGGATCCAACCCAGGAATGGACATAATTTGTGATTTGAATGTCACTCGAAATTAGCAAGGAATGCTTCATTGTAAAATCTTCACCACACCACCAATACCGATTCATTTTTTCCCCATTAATCCTTGTCACCACCAAAATCAGTTTTGCAATACTTTGATGTTCTCATCCCACTCCCTGTCTAACCCATCTAGAGCATTCTAGTTTACCAACAAGAATATAGCATACAGTTGTGAAACTTCAGGAATCTCTATTTCCACACGCCAATCAAATGGTTTGTGCTTTGAATTTCCTTTCACCATTACCTAGGTGTCAAAGTAATAGTTCTTAATTCTTTCTGGGTTTGTCTCACTAAGTTAAGTCTTTTGTAAACGAAAATGTAATGGTATAAGTCTCGTTGCATTTTGAGAGATGATAACTTGCTTTTCTGAGGATGCGTCTTCAGTAATTAAAGGTCCTTAAGAACCCTTGTCCCTTTAAGCATACATAATTTTTCTCGGGATGCAACCATTTTATTGATTAAATGATGTGCTAATTTCTTACCAGCATTAATCAAAAACTTTCAACATGAGGGCAGCAAATGAAAGTGAAAAGTTGCTGTCTGGGAATGTTGAATTCTTTGCATGTTGTATTCTTGAAGGCATATCCGTTCCCAGCTGGCAATCTTGATTTTTTGCATAAACCAAACAAAACAATTGTGAAAAATCATTACCCTGGGGTACCCATTACAAGCCTCTTCACCTATGCCCAATTTCCTTTACCATCCCACATCTCCACCAAAAGTTTCAAGGCTATATGACATTTTTCATGAACAAAAGCGCACATGCAACAAATATATTGTTGTACAGACTGAGTTCAGGAATACAGAAGCCTGCCCAAGTTTGCAGACTGTATTATTTAGCCCTGGCAGAGTATCATTATAGAAGTTCATTTTTTTCCCAATATTATCCTTAACCATCAGTGTTACTTATAAATTTTCTTTTCTTCCTCTCAAGACTTCTAGCATTTTAAACATTGATTCATGTAAATGGCTTCTCCCAGGAACAAACCCCATTTGACCCTGCAACATTTCATAAAAAGTCTGTTAGATGTAAAATTGTAGCCATAGGAAAGCATGTTTTAATATCTGCACAATAACGAACTAAGTTGCAAGAACCATTTTATAGGGCATTTACCATGTCCAAAATAAGTGTAACATGCTCCACAGAAACTGAAAGTACCATGCATATGAAACAATTTCATCATGCATATGCTGCAGTCTCCAATACCCTTAAAGCTAGACACCCAATAGGTGTAACTTGATATATACAAAAGTGTGTAAGCCCTAGGGCTTGCCCTCCAGAAGCATTATATTAGAGGTCGGCCTCCATGAATAGTCCTGCAGACATTTTGAGTTGCACCAGAGACATCAAGAATTGACCACAGATGGTTTCAACATAATCCCAGCAGAGCCAGCGACTGGATGGCTAGAGATAGGAAGTATAAAAGGCGTGTATAGCTGTATATTGATATTTATTATTTGTGTTTGATATTCTTTTTCACAACCATTAATTGCCAACTCTCCATTTCTTTATTTTCCCAGAAGTTAGTATTTACTAGTATCAAATTTCTTATTTTCTTAGTTCCAGCAAATTTCATATTGAACTATTTCTCAAAATATTAAATAAAGCCACTTTGATTATATTTTATGAGACACGCCAAAAAATCTTTTTTCTACCTTCATCATCTGCACTTGCATCAACTGAACCAGCATATCGTTTTTCCATTGTTATCAGTCATCAGTAGAAAACATCGGCTTTGACCATATCAAAAGTCAGATATTTCATAACCATGCCACCGAGTGCAATACATGATAATCATTTGGCCACCCAAAAAATGCTGCAAAAACAAATAACAGATGAATTATACTCATAGAGGCCATAACAGCCTAAATACAATCCTTTTAACATTACTGAATTCCAGTGGGATGAAGCTAGCACATGACTAGTATCACAACCTACAGAATGAAAATTTTGTAAGAGAATTTTGCAATGGACCTTTTACCGAATCTTTTTTATTTTGAAGCAATACACGGGTAGAGGTTTAAAAGCCAACTATAACAGCCTTCATTTTTACAAAAAACAGGTTTCCTTTCCTGGCTGTGCTGCTCCAACTCTAAATATCGGAAATCCCATGCCATTCTTGTACAGCAATTTTCACTTTTGAAGTTTAACATATTACAAGCCCACATTTAACTTTTCTTCCTCATATATGCCAGACACAATCTGCTATTTGATATAGATTTTGGTTTTCTGAAAATTGGAACTGGAGATTCCTTGTTTCTTTCTATCTTAAAAATTCTCACAACTTCCATTTAATTGCTGCACCACGGTTTTCTGAAAATTGGAACTGGAGATTCCTTGTTTCTTTCTATCTTAAAAATATTCACAACTTCTATTTAATTGCTGCACTACTCATTTATAAATTATCCGTCTCTAAGTTATCCATTATTGTAGCATCCTTTTTAAATTGTTAATCTCTCAAATTCTTTTGTTTTCAATTTCTGTGTGTATGAATGCAAATATTTCCCTTCAGGAGGTCCTTATAGTTAAAATTATGCCGTGCAGTTCTTCTACTTCTCCTTTGCTGTACGTTATCAACCTGCTTGGACCCTTCACTTATGTTTTCCTTGATTGCCATCTCTGTATCAGCTAAATCCCGAGAAATCATGTCATTCTCTATACTGTTTACATTTGAAAGAACAGGCTTTTGATTTTTGTTCTGGTCATTTTCACACATTTCAATGTTCGTTTGTTGGTTGTTAGAAATTACAAAATCTGATTGTAAGCCAACTCCTACAAGCTTACTCGTACTGTCCTCTTTCTGTTCAGAAACATGGTTGTGATCCATTGTTTCCATATGTTTATTGCTGAAAACATTTTCTAAACCAAAACTGGAAGGCAATGATGACAATGTTCTTGCAGCGATAGCCACAATTTCATCTTGCCCTATATCAGTTTCTTCATTAGGTAGACCAGAGTTGTCCTTTCCAGTAAATGGCATAAAAAACTTGTGTTTTCCCTGATCATCATCTGCCTGTCCAGTCATTGGACCATTTTCTTGGCAAACTGATTCAGTCTGATTCTCTTCACAGATCACTTTATTCGAGTCCTTTGTAACTGGTTCAGCCAGTTTTTCCTTTGCCACTTTTTTAGAGTTCATTGAGCTTGAAGAAGTCTCCATACTGTTGTCACCAACTATTAAATTAACTTGCTCTATAGCACTAGGCATCATAACCTGCAATGCTCCCTGTTCATCCCTTTTATGTTTTGCATTTTTAGCCTGGTAAGCAGATTTGGCTTTCATCCCATTCCCATGCATCAGTGTATCTGATAATGTTTTAACTGGTTTACCCTGGCTCTGCTTTAATCTCTTGTTTGATTTGATAGAGTCTGAAGAAATTTTCTGATCTTGGTCACTAATCTTAGAGAAAGTATCACCTTGTCCGTATTTTTCCAGAGGTGTTCCACTGATGTGACTGTTGGTGGTTGTTAATAAATGTGTAAGAGACCCACTATCACAAATAGACATTGTGGCAAGATGCATTGTTTTGTCACCATCCTTTTGCTGGTTAGATGCCCCATGCTTTCTAAATGATTTTGTTTGCTTTGTTTTATCACTCTTATCTGACTTAGCAAAGGAAGCATGCACCTCAGCATTTGCAACAAACATACTCTCAGAATCTGCGGGTAAGGTCATTTTATCTTTCACTAATACAGGACAGTCCATTTTCTGGTTTACAGACCTGGGTTTCCGACATGATCTAGTCCGCTTTTGTGTTACCCTCTTGGTTGCTGAATTAGAATACCAAGAAATTTGCCCAACTTGATCATGAACAATCAATGACTGAGTTTGGCCAGGGGCATCTAAAACTAACTGCAATCCACTGCTAATATCAACAGAAGACAATGTTTGTAACTTGTTAGTTTCTCCATCATCTATTTTCAAATTGGAAGTTTCCTTTTGAAGTGCTGCTTGCCACTTTTTTCTTTTTATCCTCCTATCTGTTTTGGGGCATGGCTGGCATCCCCCATCCCCCATAGCAGTGGGCATGCCTTCAGGATGACAATGACTATGATTGCAATTTTTCTCGCCAGAAAAATCTTTACTGCAAAGGAAAATACATAAAATGTTTCACATTTTTTTGAAAATCAATGAAACAGAGCACTTGATTCTACCAAAAAGAAAACACAAACACACCTACAATTCTGAAGATCTTTCTGCTGAGCTGCATGATGACTTTTCTTTCTTTTCTTAGCACTGAGAGACAGAAAAAAAGAAATTACTTGCAGAAAGAAAATAAATAATTTTGAATAATACTTCTAGAAAACAGATTCAAAGACAAATTATCGAAATAAATCTATTAATATGTCATACCTAGGCTTTACATTGTTTTCTTTTACATGTTGACGTCTTCTCTTCTTAGCGAGTGGATCACTGATCAACAAAGGGAAACACTATACTGTGTAAATAGTATTATACTAAAATTATTAGAAACTTATCAATTCAGCTTTAACCAAAACTCTAGTAATGGAATACCAAATATACAGAAAGTATGTATAGTCCAATTCAAGAAATGAAGACTACCACCATTCTACAGAGCTTATATTCTACTTTTACATTCTATTTCAAAACCAGAGTTTGCCCATGGTAAATTATTGCCAATTATATAAGCAAACATACGAGGGTTCTTCCTGCACATTTCCCTCAGAACATGACCCTCCCTCAAATTCAGTGAAAAAATCATTAGGACCAATTGTTGGTCGTTCTTTGTTCCGTCCAACAAAATTTGAGATCAATGCTGCTTTTCTTATTTTCCTAGCCTTTTGAGCAGCAGCCAATTCTTGTGGATGTAGAACCTTCCACCTCCTGCAATTGTTATAGTTGAAAAATATAAATAAAGGTGCCAACCATATAGATATAACAACAAAAAATGGTCTTTAATGGTACATACTACCTAACGGTAACACCTTGATACAAACAACGAATAAGGATGTACTTTCCATTACAAGCATGACTTCAAAGGTCCCTAAAGCCCCAATCAGGTAAAAATAATGGTAGTATTCCAAAGGAAATGATAATGACACCGACCGCCTGCATTGATTGTCAGTGCGAGGAGGCACAGAGATTGCAACCTTGGACCAGCAATATCCATAAAGAGAAACTGCTGATTCCAGTTTGGCATCCTCCTCTTCTGTCCATCCTTCCAACTTAATTGAAGGATCCAAAACATTACACCACCTGTCCCAGAATGTTTGTAAAAAATTAAGTCTTTAGAACAGATATTTTGAAGATGACTTTTTCCCAAGCTACATATAGTTTGCGATAAGAAATCAAAATGTGTTTGCCGGAATACCTTTCTCTACATTGGACTTCAGTTCGGCCAGGTACAAATGCAGCAATCTTTTTCCACATTCTAGGCCCATAAACCAGGACAGCAACCTTTAGCTGCTTATCCTCCTCTACTGTCCATCTTCCAACCTTTTTCCTATCTGGGAGAATAGACTTGCACCATCTACACAATTGTAGAAGCAGAAAACAAACAAAGTATATCAAAAAAAAGCAAACTAAAAACCTTAATAAACAGAAATTTGCAATTGTTACCTTATCTCAATCGCACTGTTTGAAACTACAAAAAATATATGCCTGTTCTAATAGATGATGTGTAAAAGGTTCCATATGGTTTTTAATCCTATTAGGTCAATTGCCCTTATTGCAGAAGATGACCTGTACCTGTTTAAGCATTGAGCACCTGTCCGTCCTTCCATATTGGCAGCAACAATCTGCCAATCATTCTCCCCAAAAGTTTCAACTACTGCTCGAAGTTGGTCATCTTCTTCATCTGTCCAATCTTTCCGCATGATGTGAGCATTGAGGCTGCGTTGATATCTTGACAAGCACTGTGAAGGTGTTCTGTTAGTGCCCAACATGTTTGAAATTTGTACCCAGTTATGAAGTCCATTGTTTTGCACAATCATCAAAAGCTTTTTGTCTTCAACTTTTGTCCATGGACTGAAATTAATTAATGGGTCTTCATTATTCAGCCATCTGCAACAGAAGTTAGTTTTAAAATATAACCCGAAAAAAGAACATATTAACAGTAAACAACTTAATGGTATAGCAAAAAACTATTAGCACAAATATTTAACCATGGCAGCATCTCAAATAGGTAGCATATAGCCTTCCAACATTCGCAATAACCATCAATTTTATGAAAATTATCACATTTTCAATCAACCTGTACACCAATACATCGTACAACATCCAAGATAAAATGGAAACAGAACAGCCTAGGATACTAAAGAGTGGGAGGGTTGACATGCACACACCCATTTTTAAATTTTGGAATTAAAGAAATGGGAAAGAATCTACATATTTATACCATAAGAATAGTTGTTCCAGTATTTCAAGAATAATGTAAGCAATTCCATTTATCGGATACATATTGTCCGCTGAGGTTCAAACAAAGTCCATATAATATTTGTACACGCTAAAACATGCTAAGGTATAAAACATGATTGCATATTTAATTAATATCATTCATACATTTATAATTCATAATTTCCTTATTTATCCCCAAGCAAACAATTACCTTGCTTCACAGTCTGCACCAGAGTGGCCTGCAACATATGTGGATGCCAAGCGTTCCCAATCAACATGAGGCAGAAAAGATCTTATATTTTCTGGAGAAACTTCTGTTTGGGAAATGGCTAAAATCTGCTCGTCCAAATGGTTGGCATTCTCAAAGTTTTCTTGGGATCTGCAAACATTGTTAGTTAAATACTCATTAATCAAAAAACGGCAATCTCAAGAAAAATATTAAGCCAAAGCTTCGGAAAATGTCATTCCCAATGAGAGATAGAACTCACTTCAAGAATTCCATTGATTGCCGTACAAGGGTCTCCTGCATCTGTTGCTTCACACCCTTTCCAAGGTTATCCCTCTCTTTCTTTGACCACTTTTTCCTTTCAATTGTTGTAGGAAAACTCTTTTGTACCATGTTATACTTTCCAACATCTTCATTTTCAGGAGGCCCACAACATCTATAGGTAACCTTGGCATCTGCAGTCTGTGCAGCCAAATATGGTATAATCATAAGAAACAGATCCCACAACTGATATATAAGCAATAGGTTCAGAAAAGACACTACCGAATACACCTTATGGAGAAACATGAAAAAATTCAGTCATGGATGGCAAGTTTAGTTAGCCAATTCAGTTAATAAGCATGCATGCATATGGAAAAGTATACACAACAACATAGAATTCTCTATTCAGTTTATAATTAGTTAAAAAGGTGTAGAAGATATGAGAAAGCCACAATATTACAAAAGACTTAAGCAGATTTAGGCAAAGCATAAAAATGAATATGTGAGGAAACCAGAAATTAAATACAGTTCAACAGAATAAAGTAAACCAAGGAATCTGAACATGTAAAAATGTAAAATTGCAGCAAAAATAGTTTATTAAAAACAAAAGGTTTGTACAACACAACAAAACCACACCACTCCAAACAAGGTCCTCATCAGCGGAGCGGATGTGTAGTGTATCAACAGCTTTCCAAATTTCAAATAGCACCTCTAACAAGAAAGGAAGTTTAAGAAAACAGGAACTTGATTAGATATATTATTCAGATGGGCAAATAGCTTTTTGGGGATTTTTCTAAATAGCAGGCAGATTAATACACTTACCAGAAGCTTGTAACAATCTTGTTACAGAGGAATTGTTTGTATTAGGAGCATTGCTATTTCTATATAGCAGCATCATACAATGTAATTTTACTGCTTGAGGTCTAATTCCAATTTGCTTTATTACTGGAAATTTGACGAAGTGATAGTTTTCTGGAAAAGTTTCCCCATGAGCTAGGAGCAGTATGTAAAAGTGACATTTTGAAGGAGTTGCAGCCAGAGCAGCAGCAGCAAGTCAGTTTTAGATTTAGCAGTGAAGGCATGCAGGAGGTGTTCGTGGAAAGACTCCCTTCTAGAGCACAACGTTTGTGGAGAGTCTGCACATAGACATGAAACATGAAGACAGCATGATCTCATTGGCATTTGTCGGCACACTGGTGGCTGCTGCTGTTGTTGTGGGCATCTAAAAAGTAAAAACTCTTCTGGCAGGATCAGTGGCTGTGCCAGATTAGATTGTTTTTCACTGTAATAATTTGAGGATAATTTTTTGTATCACTCTGGGTCCCCACAAAATCATAAATTTATCCAGTATCATGGCTGCCACCACTATTTATAAAGTTTGCAAAGTTTATAATATTTCATTAAAATTTTAAAAATTATATAGTTCTGTAGCAGTGAAACTTGCAAACCCATACCATTTCCCATTTAGTGTTGTGCCCATTTTGAGTATATGTATTGATACATGTACATAGCGACAAATGGCACAATCTTTTGTGAAGTTAGGCTCATTTCCCTAGCCTTTTGCTTAGCTTTAATTTGCTTCTTGGGTTTCTTATTCCTATTAGGGTTTTCAGATCTGCATTTTTCTTATATTCACATTTCATTTTCAGATCTGAAACTCTTTCAAAACTTGTTATTCATTGCTTTTACATTGTTATATGTTTTCTTATTAGGGTTTTTGAACTTGATTATGCAATCTTCTTTTTAACAGACCTTACCCACCATTGGAGACCATATTGGCTTTCACTTTCAAATCTCATATCTCATTGATATTTCTATATTTCTACTTTTACATTCTAAAAGTACACTTCGAGTTTTAGTTTCATTTTTTTGTTTATGCCTAGAAGGTATGCTAGCAGCTAGACGAAACTCTAACATGGCCCAAATCCTTGAGTACAAGGTCTATTTGAATGCTCACGATGAGAACAATGAGGATTGTGATCATTATAGTCATGTAAACAATGAGATTTCACAACTGCGCTTGCTAGTTTGGCCAATGCCGAAAATCCTACACAACTAACCAATACCATTCACCATGCTATTTAGTGGTTCTTTTCACTTCCTCAATGATCTATGCATTTATTCAATGATCTCACTAAAGCATTCCTTAGGCAATTCATGGTTAATATGGGCCTTATTACTGTTGCTGATTTATAAAAAATATGCCTGGGGATCCAATACAAGACAATGTATACCTAAATAGCTTTGCTTCTTTTATGGATTTGTGAGCACATGTCAAAACAATATTATCCAAATTATTAGCACAAAATGCATTCAAATATGGATATTCAAATCAAAATGCATCTTACCCTTTCAAATATCAAAAGTCAAACAACTTTTCAAAGATTAATGAAATGAAGGAAAATGTACATCAAGTTGACAATACTTTTACCTTTCCTTCTTTGAAAACAAATGGTAATAGGAAGTTTGCTAAGCTTCAAGAATCAATGGACAATAAGCTTTAAAGTTTGTTGAGTGCTGACTTACTTCCACTCCCTCCCATCCATCCATTAGATTCCAACAAGCCACTTCCTAAATCATATAATGATCAAGCAGTTTGCAACCATCATCATGTCAAAATTCATTTTACACGAACATGCATAGGTCTTAAGCACAGGGTTTAAGACCTTATTGACAGCAATACTATCCACATCGAAGGGGAACCTATTTGTGGCACCAACCGGTAGTCGTCTACAAATATACACAAATCCATTTCCTAATCATTCAAACAATGTAGAGGCACACAATGCAGATGACATTGAAAACGCTTTGGTACTGTAAGTGTCTGAAAACAAGCATACACAGCAGTCTGATGATGATCCAATAACCCAACTCATGACCTTACATGGCATCAAAATTAATAAAACTCAACCTTCAACTTATTTATCCACGGTAAAAATGCAGCATCATCCTTTCAAAGGCTCCCACTTGTTGCATTTGATAAGCCTCAGTCACCTACAATGCATTTGTGATCCCTTCAAAACCAAAAATCGTCAATTTTTTTTACCAAAGTTGCATATTCACCCCTTGGACTATTGATTTGCCCCGATGAATGCTGCCCCCACAAAAGAATTACTACTAAAAAGGGCAAACAGCTATCTTTGATTCCTGCATGTAAGTTATTGCATGAATGAACTTTTTCTCTATTTTTTTCATTCCAACTTCAGTTGACACCCATCCTAAGTTAGTTATCCAAATTTTGCTTGTTTCGATCTTGAGACCTAAACCAAAAGCCTACTTTCCTATATATTGGTTAACAGATTGGTCTTTTTGAAGATTAACTTAAAATGACTCCATATTTCCCAAAGTAAAGACAAATCAGCAACAAACAGTTAGAAAGATCACCATTTCAAAGGTGATCTTCCTCTGAATTTTGATTTAAGTACAGCTCCCTCGTAAAATATAATTTTTTATTTTTTGAATTTTAAAAAGACGGGTATACTTTTAACCAGAAAGAGGTGAAGGCAAACTAACACTTGCTCATAGCCATGATGCAAATGTGATTGAAATTAACGTTCAAAACATCAAACCGAAACTTAAAAGATAAATGTCACCAACACTACAACCCAAAGATTGAGATATCAGCAACGAGTGGATAGATTAGACAGACCTCAATTTCACCTCTTCCTGAAGAAAGATGAATGTAACACGAGAATATAGCACCCACAAAGAGAAGTAATATTCTAGCATCTATCAAAGCTCAAAGACTCATTCATAAATACGAAGCATTACACTCAAATTTGTATGCACAAAGACAAAGAACCTCTTCAGAAAACAAGCAAAATTGCAAAACTGATCCTTCTTTCAATTGATTCTCACTCTTGCATCAAAGTACAATGGGGATCAAAAATTCGGACCCTTCAAATGTCCTTAGCTAGTATATTTATAATTTTACAATATAACTATCACCAAGTTCTTGAAAACTGATCCTTCTGAAAGAATCGTTAACCGTCATTCTTCCAAATGAGAGTTTCATAAATCATTACTCAGCTCTTTCTTAGTCGAGCCTTATGAGCATTTATGACTATTTTTAAAAACGCCATAATTACATTGCGCATATGAATTTGATTTTGACAGGCTAATGCATCCCTGCTCCTTCTATGCAAGCCTCATGGCTTTTTGTACGTGTGAAAAACCAGAAATTTTCAAATTATGCATTTAACTACATATCCATTTGTGATCATATGCATGCAAGCAGGTTCAACTAAGAGATTACACCCCAACACTGAAGCTTATTCAACCAGAAATGCAATAATTCATCACATCATCTGTTGCGTTCATTTAATTCGAAGCAAGTTGGCAACGTCTTTGTTCATTAGTTGCAACTGAGAAAACTCCTCGTAGCTTATCTAGCGAACATGACAGTCATTCCCTTTATAAATTTTAAGGAAATGCCTTCATTCCTCACATCTCAACTTCATTTTCACAATGTCGAGCACTTCCAGTGACGCAACTTCCAAAACTGATTTCCTGGTTATTGAGGGTGTAGAATGCAGTTCAGTGAAGAGGTTGGTGGCAAACGAGCTCAAGGAAGTGTTCCTTATAAGGAGCAATCTAGAGGAAGGAGTCATAAGGAAGATCATTGGAGAAAACTTCCTCACTCAAGTCCTTGTACACAACTCTACACTTTTGGAATGCTTCATGTATAACATTATCCGGACTTCCAGTAAGCTGGGATGGGGTGCCAGAGTTGCAGAGAGGTTGGTAAGGCCAGCTTACTTAGCCAGCATTGAAGCCGCCTTGGGAAACCTTAGCGAATACCCACGGGAAGGCCTGGTGGGAGATGCTATTTGCATTGCCACTGCTCTCCGGAATGAGCAAGCCAAACAAATTGTTTCTCTCCTGCATTCTGGACTGGAGAGGAATATGATGGAGACTTTCACCCACTATGTCAAGTTTAATGAAAATTTGTTTTCTCCAGCACAGATAGAGAGAATTCAAAAGGTTCTGGAAGGTATCCGCATCCCGATGTTCACTCTCCATGCTTAAAATATTGTACTGAAAACCCCCCTTTTTTGATATAATATAATATATATATATATGTATCTGTTTCCATGCTTTGATTGCTCTGCGTAATGTGATGAATTTGGCATTCTCTGTTCCTGCTTCATGTGTTTTATTTCTATTGTGATGCATCATGTTCATTTTTGCAATGTGGTCGATTTTGATGACTTCTGATTTTGTTTTGGTGTTCATTCTATAATGTATGATTTTCGCTTTTGGCACTATTATTTCAAGAGTAATGTAAATGAACCAATGTTGGGTCCCAATCAGGTTTTTGAAACCCCGTAGGAGTCTAGCACAGTTCTGAAAACCCTCTCATTGTCAGCTTCACAATCTCCTTTTAAGGCATGATCAGAAACACTTGGGTGCTTTCTGAAAAGGGGCTTTTGACAATAATAAAATGTTGAATCTTTTAAAAGAGAAACTTTGCCATCGGAGATAGAATAGAATCTAGATTTTCGAAACCCTGTCGGGAACCAACAAAGGTTTCAAAACCTTACAAAAGTTATGAAAAAGCGTTAATCTTACTTATATTTTTCGTCTATCGTGTCGGTGCTTGCCAAGGTTATGAAAACCCTTTTGAACTCCGACATTTTTTTCAAAACTTTACAAAAAGCCAATTCAATGACAAATTTCAAGTTTAACTTTAGGAAGTCGGGCAAAAATGAGGTTGCAACAACCACAGCAGCGCCCGACTTCGTTTCAAATACCACAAGAAAGGGTGACAACTTTAACTTAGGCAAACTTTTCATGGGTGGACGCAGTTTTGTGGTAACGACAAAAAATACAATAACACTATACATACCTCTTTTTCACACAATGGAAGGGTCCAAATTTAATTGAACAGCTCCAGCCTCAACTGAGATTTGAGACCATCACCACAACCAAGCTCTAAAGTTTCCAATTTGATCTTCTTGCATAGCCCATACAAGCTTCCACATTAGCAGTTCCGACCTAGTGTACCTACCTTGTTCACCATTGGAGAGGATCCCATAGTTGAAGGAAGGGACGATTGCATTCAAGCTGGGTTCCTAAGGACATTTCATCAATCACCAAATTTGCTCCAGGCCTTGGATATATCTAAAAAATAGAGCAAAACCACCTATTTAGAAAAAGCACAATTTTAAACAAAATATTTTGAGTGGCTATAGGGGTGCAAATCTAGTGGTTGTAATTGGGCCACCCATTAGTGATTGCATGGTGATTGCAACTAAGAGTCAACACCCTAGTGGCATTACTAAAATCGTTGGTGGCAGGTGATACACAACTTGTGCTACTAGTGGTGCCAAGGTTAGAGTGGATTTAAGTTAGGAACTTGGATTTTAGGGAAGTTAGCTGTAGGATTTTAGGATTACTTTGCTGCTGTTTTAGATTAGTGAAAGATTTATTTTCTCCTCGCTTCAAAGCATGCGTTTTGCTGGTTAAAAAACTTTCTTTGTTCGCTTCAAAGTTCATCAAAATAGTGAAAAGCTTTGATTCTACTGCACAAAGTTTGATTTCAGATTTTATGCAATCAAATTGTAGAGGTTCAAAATGCAAACTAAAGATACAAAGAGATTTAGAGAAAACAAGAGTCCATATCTCATTATATTGCTGATCTTAAGAAGAAATAATTCAGATCTAAATTAATTTTGCCTCTTCCCTCTTCATTGCTGATTGTTGAAAGATTGTTTGTGAAAGATAAAAGGGAAGGTTTAGTTAGTTAACTTTTTACACGAAAGATTGTGTTGTTGTTTTACATTGTCATTTTGAAAAAAGAAGAAAAGGAATTGTTTATTGTTTAGTAGATTTACATTTGCAAAAAGGCTTTAGATTTCAAAAGCAGCTGCATTCATTTCATAAAGAGGAAAAACAAAAATACAAAAAAGATTTCTTTCACTCAGGTTAATCAAATCTGCATTTATTGATTTTAAATTTTAATCAAATTGTATTTTGTTAATTAATTAGATTCATTAATTCAGTTCATTCAAAGCATAAATCCCAAAAAGAAATTACTCAGATTCATCCAAAACATACAAAAATCATAAAAACATTTGAAAACAATCAAAATTAAAAATATCAAGGCCATCCAAAACTAAAAGAAAAAAAATTCAATGGAGCATTACCTTAAACATTCACAAGCAAGCAATACTTTATACCCAAGACAAACAAACAACAAATTCGAACCATTCAACTAAGATCAAACAAAGCAAATAATTAACACTTTGCTTCCAATTTAAACAACCGACAAAATCAAAACAACAAATTAAACAAAGAAAGAGGGCTTTGAGTTTTCCATGTCAACTTGGTAGGTCACACATCTAGCTTTTGACACTTATATGTCCAGGGTTAAGACTTGATTTAAAGAAGGAAATCTTAGAAGATTTGAGGTAAACCTTACCTACTCCTATTGCTATTGTCTAGGAACAAGCAGGTATTCTCAAAGCTATCCAACACGAGAATGCTCATTTGGAAGCTATTCAATAGGCCAACTTGAAATCTAAGTTGCTGGTTCAAGTTCAGACTTAGGTACAGGTTTGAGGTTCAGGTTTGCAATATGATAGAAATTTCAACACGCTTCAGTTCGAAATAAGGTAGATTTTTATTCACAGGTTAAAGTTCAAGTACGGTCACACAATATATATATTCATAATAACTATATAAATTAAACTCATTACATATAATATGTAAATATCAATACATATATTTTATTTTAAATATAAATATCTGTTCTTTATCATTTTTCCTGGTTACATATAATAATAGTAAATATTAATGCATATTCATATTAATATGGTTGTATTAATACAATAGTATATATCTTTAGCAAATTGCAAACATATCAGGCAGAATAGATATCCAAGTAATTTGGTATAATAAATATCAATTTAATACGTCTATTTATGACTGTAAAAACTTCAAGAAAGCTTTGCAACCCACGATATGTCCTCTACATGCCCTTCTAATTTTCTCCTACAACTAGACTTTTAGCCATGACTCAGCAAGGACTCCTGCACAACCTAGAACCTGTGACCTAGCCACATGAATTTTGTAATACATATTTCATCCCATCAAAATAATCAGTGTCAACATGTGTCGATGTTTTCCAAGCAAGTTGCAGTGATTTCTAAATGTTGTAGCAATTCAGAAGCATGCTGCAAAGATTCATTGAATGGGAGTCCTAGTGTAATGTCCCCTCTTTCAATCCCCATTCCTAGGTTGGCCAAAGAGGAAGCAAGTGGTGAGTCGACCCTCTTGAAGGCAATAAAATTTAAGTCTTGGTCGGCTAGAATTACTGGGGCACCTATGAGACTTAATGGGTCGGCCTTGAGAAGGAAAAAAATATAATAATAATAGCAATTCTGCCTAGGTTGACCAGCATAGAAAGGAAGAGGGAAACACATATAAATACAAGATCTTGTGGAACACTTCATCATCATATTCGAAATTGTTCTTCTACTACTTTGGTCTGCACTTTTGAGCAGCATATGCTGTAGGACGAAAACCCTATTGCGTTAAGGAGAAGTTGGACGAAACCCTAGGTTCTTCAAGGGTAAACTTCATGACAGAGGTTCCTATGTGCTTCAATGGAGATAATAGCTAGTTCATGTCAGTTTTGCATCAACATTTAGATTTCTGATTTGGAGGGCGAGTTGTGCAAGTTGGAGGTTCTAATTCAGATTTCTAGGGTTGCAACGCCCTAATATCAGTCCAGCAGGCTAGGGCATCCTTGGTAGGATTATCTCAATTGTTTCTTCATCATTTAGTTGCATTTTTGTAGCTGAAGCAGCTTCACCCAGCTAGGGTTAGTTGCATCTGCATTATAGGTGTTTCTTCATGTTGTGGCACATGTTTGAAGCTCACTTTACTTTGTAATTTTCATTCATATTTTGTAGCAGCAGACTGAACGTTTATATTAGACATTTGTTGACTCATATGGAAGGATCTAATCATGCTATGTTGGTGATTTAATGTTACTATTATCTGTTATAAGTTTTCCTATCTTTTGGTTGCATTATGTGCTACTGTTCATGCATTATAAAACTCAGAAAATTACATCACTGTTATAGGGTTTAAGCAGAAATTAAAAATCAGAAATTAGGGCATCACTTTTGCATTACAAAAAAACAGAAAATTGCACAAATATTGTTTGGGATATTTCACCTCGTTTGGGATTTTGGGCCAGACCCTAAGCAAACTAAGGGCTGCCTCAAACTCAAACCCATATCAAAATCGAATATTTGCAATATGCAGGCCTATATAGGCAAACCCAATAACTTAGCTTGAAATCCTTCAACGAGGAAATGCTCATTTGTAAAGACATTTAAAGGCCAACCAACAATGTCTTGATACTCTATGTGTAACCCTCTTGCCATAAAACATGCCCACATTAAACGCTCAACAAATCAATCCACCAAACACTTCATTGAACACTCACTTCATGCATTACACTTGTCACCCTTCCATGAGTTGCTAGGCCTCCTTTTAATGTTCCCATTTTAGGGTTCTCTTGCTTTGCAATTGGAGATGGTTTCCTGGGTTTGTGTCTACTTGATAAAAAGGGTAACCTGATGTTTACCAGTGAGCTCGGATGGTTTATAGGAGTTATTTGATGCTTTTGGATGTTATTTACGGCCTCCAATTTGGGCTCCAAGATTCTTAGAGGGAGTTTCTATTTATAGAAAATCGCCTGATCAGCTCCATTTATCATTATTCTTCATCAAGATTCATTATTCTTCATCAAGATCACTCCTATGCAGTCAGTTTCCGATACTGATGCATTCCAGCAATTTCCGCAAAATGAGTATATTAATAGCTATATTTTAATTAATTTACTAAGGTTGCTAAATATTATTTAAAATATTTAAAAGGCACCTTAGTGTTATAGCTTGTCAAAACCGGGATGAAATGTTTTAACTTTTAAATCATGTATATATTAAACAGGGACCTTGTGTGTCAAATTATCATTATTTTAATAAAAAGGTCTTTTCTAGAGCTAGAGGGGAGTTTTAATTAAAAAGTGAATTTTAAATAGAAGCTTTTAGCAGAAAAAGTATAAAAGGAGGTTATGCAAGCTCATTTGGGCATGTTGAAGTTATTTCTATTTATCTTATCGAAACCCTTGTGGGTTGAGAGATTGAACCTGGTTCATCTCAACCTCTGGAGGATGGAAACCCTCTAGGGAAGATCAGTTTCGGTGGTGAAATGGTTCCACCCTAGCTGGTTTGAGGGGAAATCATTCAGGTTTTCCATTGTGGGCGATTATTGCACAAGTTTGTGGGTCTCCTTCGGAGACAAACTTGAGGAGTAGCAATTATATCATTTAAATAAGGTGAGATTGAAGTCTTCTGGCTGGTCATTGGATATTATAGGTTCTTCTACTGCTGATTGGAAGCTTCAGACTTAGTCATGGGGTTTTAAGGAGGATTATTCTGCATCTTTTTTGCTGGTCGACTTCATTCCCATCAAACTGGATGCCATATATCAGATTACAAAGAGGGTTGTAATGGGTTGTGACTTCCATTTGTGCCCAGGTGTGGGTTTATCAATTTCAGACCTGGACGTGGGGTTTGTTACCATTAACTGCTGCAACCTGTGCATAGGGGTTCTGAAATACCTTTATGTCTGAGTGCATTGGCTGCACTGTGGTGGCATGAGGGTTTAACCTGAGTTTGCTGCATATACCTCTCTTTGTGTAGCATGACATAGCTGTTAAAAGGGGCGTGAGGATCATTTTCTGAGCTGTGGGAGTTTATCAGACCTGCTATGCTCTTTCTGGGCTGCGTGGAAGTTGAACAAGGGCGTCAAACTGCTGTTGTGGGAGCTTCACATAGTGCTGGGCGAGATTGCAGACCTGAGCATCTTTGATGCAATTGGCAGCCACTTCCCAGTCGCCACCTTCCATTTCCTGAGTGTCTTGCTGGCTGGGTATGTATTCATACCTGGAAGTGTCTCAGATTGGAGCTTACTTGCTAACTGGGTATCTATCTATGAGTAATGCACTGATATATATTCATTCCTGAGTTGTAGCTGCTGTATTTACTGTTGCTGTTCAGAGATATAATTTGTAAGGGTTTGCCTTTGGTCTGAAATATTTTGTATGAGACATATTCTAATTAAATGTAATGGAAGAACCTCATACTGAAACATATTATGCTAAGGAGATAAATGTATTGAATCTACTATGGTGCTTGCAATTTCATGGCCATTAGAAAGTTTCATTTCAGTTATTGTGTTATCTATTTGACAAAATTACCAATGTGTCAAATTGAAATATCGTGAAAATTATTGCCAAAATCAGTAAGGGTTTTTACACTCCTCCATGACAACCTCTTCCTAAAATTATTTGTAAGTTGCTTCTCAAAAAATGTGCCACCACTCGACCAACTCTTGCCACATCCACAATAGTGAGTTGCCGTTGCTGACTTATCTATACAACAATATGTCAATAACAATCCTATGTGAGCAAATTTTGGATCATATAGGAGCATGATGATATACCACATGGTCATGCTTTTGTGGGAAACATTGAATCTAATGCTACATTCTCTTCCTCCTCTCCTCCAATTTCTCCATTGATTATATTTTCTAATGTGGAGCTCCTAAATCTTATGGGCCATTATATATACCAGGTAGTCTTCATTGCACATTCCCTACTCAATTTCTTACTGATCATGCATGCCAATATAACATATGCGCAGAAGAAAAAACATTCAATAGTCATACTAAACACCAAGAGTATGCACATTTGGGCTTTCACTAAAAGTAAAATCCCAAACACTGGGGTGTATCATTTTGAGGTTGAGAGTAGGAACTAAAATTACCCAATGCTATGCCATGTCATACCATCCTCCAATAGATTTGGTGTCTTACTTGGTCGACCATGGACTGAACAATGTAAGGCCATTCTTTCCGTTCTACATCAAGGTGTTAAAGTTGTACACAAAGAAAACAAGGTCAAGATTAATAAGCCGCACTACATGTTGATTTTCGGTGCAAGTCACTTTACACTAGATACATTAGGAAATATGATCAAGATTAATAGGGCTCATTACAAGCCACTATTTGATGCAAACCATTTTACATTAGATACATTTGTGAAAACCCTAGATGATGTACCTTGTGAAAGAAATAATATTATACAAAACACATACAAAATTCACTTGGACAAAATAGCAAGGATTCAAAAAAGGATAAAAAGCAAAACCTATCCACTAAAAAAACAAGAGCCAAGCAAAGGAAACATCAACCAAAGACAAGTAACAAGTGAACAAATCAATACAAACAACCAAATTCCATGCACAAATGCCTAAATGGAAAGTGTTGCACCAAATGCCAATCATTCCTCCACAAACACAAGTTAAAATGCAAGAATGGGTTGAAAAACAAGCTTCTAATGTTACACTACTTAGACTTGTGTATCAAGAAGAAATACATGTCAATGAAGAGGCAAGCAAAGAAGAACAAAAAGCAAAAGAACTTGAGATTAAATTGGATGACTTCTTTTGGAATCAAGACAACGATGATATAATGGATGAGCCATAACCTAGGTTGTCAATGGAGACACTTGAACAAAAGGTATGTTAATTGATTTATGAGATATCACTATAGCATATATCCATATATATCTATAGCCTAGACCTTATTTTTTCTCTTTGATTTTTCTATTTGCTTTTTCATCCTAGCATCTTTTGCTTATGCCTTGCGTCTTATGTCATGCCCCTGAAATTGCAAGCAAATATATATAATAAAATAAATAACAATATAATATAAAAAAATAAATGATTCTATTATAATTATATAAGAATATAAATATTAATGTTAACAACTTAATATTATTATAATTATACTAATATAATATTAACATATTAATGTTAAACATAAAATAATATATATATTAAGGTAGATTGTTAAGTTAGATATGATCGCCCAAACTTATATTTAAAGGAGGGATTTGAGGCAGCGATTCCATACACTAGAGAACAAACGATTATAAGGCAATTAATATTCTTTAAACCCAGCAGTGAACATGATTAATGAAATAATAGCGATTCATTTAAGAAATGATTTGTAAAGGCAATGATGATGCTTGGGCAGGGATTGATACATAGAGGGCAGAAGTTTCCAACAATTCTGTATATTAAGGGCATCATAGTTTGAAGAGGTATGTCTTCTCATTAGGACATGAAGATATATTGTGTTTTGGGATAAGAGGATATATAAAAAAAGGAATGGGAAATCTGAATTAAAACAGAAAAAGGGCAGAGGATGTCTAAAGAAGTCTGATATGAGAAGCAATCAGAGATAAATAAATGATCAGCACTCAGATAGGCAGATCATGAAGGGAAAAATAAGTAAGAAATCTGGAATAACTTTCTGAGTATAGCAGCAGATATAATCAGAAGAGGGAAACTCATTACATATCTAGTTCATATAAAATGATCATGGGAAGATTGAAATTAATTAGAAGTATATATATATGCAATAATGATGCTTGCAGCAATTATTGAGCCTTATAAGTTGTTATGTTTCTTAATATGAATAGGGATAATAGATTCTTATGCATTTGATTTACACTAACAATATCTTCTGAATATTAAGAACAGATCGATTGAAGGAGAAGAAGATTCAGACCAGCGATCATCTACAGGAATAAATTAAATAAAAGGATGTAGAGGTCTGCACCCTCTAAATTGGACATAATTGATAAATTGGCATGTGCACAGCAGTCTGCTTTCTTGAATTGGTGGTATGAAATCTGATTTACAATAATGTAATTGTAGCACAATTTAATATATGTGATTGCAATTGTTTGATTAGAAGATCAAGGTACTAATGTTGCATTGTTGTTATGACTGTTTCCTTATATCAGTAAATGCAATTTTTAAATGCTATTTATGCCATGTAAATGCCCGCTCTACTGAAGAGCCCATTAGAGAAAGATTAACAAAGAGATGTGTGTTTACTGTATTGTTTAACTTTTAAAAAAATTGTCTTTCCAACTCCACTTTTCTATACGTTTAGTCTTTCTACTTTGTTTTATTATGCATGGCTCCACTTTGATGTTTTAGTTTTCTCAAACTCTGTTGCTAAGTTCCTTATAGAAAAGCTAGTTTAGAATCGTGCTTATTTTGTGAAGCATTTTGTTTCTAATCATGTTTTTCTTGAAGTGTTTCTAAAAATGTTTTTCATTCCTGGAAATCTACTCATTTAATCCTTTCACTATTCCCACTTTGCTTTACCTATCATCTTTGCTATTATTTACTGATTTTTCAAATATCTATCAATTATCCACAATTTAAATGCAAGAAAGAATTTTGGACTTAAGACTATTCTACCTCTGCATAGTTAATATGTCAAAGGGGGACAAAAGATCAACGTTCCATGGGGACGCATCCCCCCCGAAAAAAACACCCACACCTGAGACGGGGACGTTTCCGAGATGGGGAGACACCTAGGAAACGTCCCTCCGCCATCTCCTAGTTTCTCCACCGTTTCCTAGAAGTCTCCTCTTGGAGGGAAACATTTCTTGGCCGTTTCTGTCAAGGAGACTGCACAGAAACTTTTGGGAGACTTCCAAACATCCCCTTGACCCTAGGGAAACTTCTGGGAGACTCTGGGGAAACTTCTGGGAGACTACCAGGTGTGTAGATTTTTAATATTTTATTTTATTTTTATTTTTATTTTTGTTTCATTTTTTTTATTTACCCTAGAGCCTGTGCGGCTCCATTTACACTGTACAGTATGCAAAATGTGGAAGCAGTGGCAAGGCACATGAGCTACCTGATTGAATGCCTCAAAGAGTCGTCATCTCATGGAATGCAATCACTGAATGCCTCAAAGAGCCGTCATCTCATGGAATGCAATAATGCGGGCAATGACTGAATTCCCATGTAGAGTGGAGACAGTTAACATGTTTGGTTCGTAAATCAAGTGTTTGGACAGAATTGTACCCAAACTATATGCTAAGTGCTTCAATATTTGGGATATCTTTCCACTCCAAATATCTTGCATATATCCTCCAACATCAAACATACATCTTGTAGGAACCTAATTTGGTCTTTGCATAGATGTTAAAAACTTAAAACCAATGTTAATCTATTCTCTTAAAAAAAACCGTAACATATATTTGAAATCAAGAATACTTTTGGATGCAACTTAGGCTTCTACAGTTATATAATTATATAGTTATACATCTTTTTATAACTATTTTTTCAAGTACTATATGCATTTCAGCATTGCCCACCTCCCTCCCCCCAACCGCCATCCCCTTGCCACCCCCAAACTTAGACCCCCCGTCTCCCATCCCTGAAACATGTCCCCCACCATCCCCCCATTCCCGTCCCCGAAACTCCGTGGAACATTGCAAAAGACAGATCAACTAAAACATAGAGGAAGTTGTGCCACCATTTGTAACATAGGAAGTTGTGAAAAAATGTGAATAAAACAATACAGAGAACAACAAGCACGGTATGTGAGAACAAGTTCCTCCCTTAACTAAAAGAACAAAATACTAAGATTGAATCTTTATCTATAAGGCTAGGAAACAGAAATGAAGATGGAATACAAATAGGAAATCCAACTGAAACTTATAAATCACAGTTAGAATGCTTGCCAAAGAAAAAGCACAAAAAGCAAGCCACTACAGGTGATGTAAGAAAATATGTCAATTCATACGTTAAGAAAATTAAATTACTTACATTTAAGAGCAACGTGACCTAAAAAATTGATAGAAACATCAAGAATTTAGCAAGTTGTGAACTTAATTGTATATTATATTCAGTAATTGTTGAAACAATGAAAAGTGACAGAAAAACAATTCACAAAAGTACTAGCTCAAACAAAACCAAGTAAAATAAAAGAAATGTATTTTTCAGTAAGTGTAGGAATCAGATAAGAAAACCTAAAATTGTTAGAATATAAAGCTTACGTTTTTAATAAAGTCACCTTACTGACTTTAGTGGTGTGAAATAATGTTACCTATTATGTTATTATTAGATTTTAGGATTTTGGACAAGTTTCATGTTATTAATTCAGTTACATCTCTCAAATTCTATATATGGATATGAACAACTTGTAACAGTTACTCCATTTTTCCATAAGATCATATTGCATTATTGTGTTTTGTGCTTATTGCTCATTTTATAATATGGTATTAGAGCAGGATGGAGCCGCCATATCTACTGCAAGATGTCAATAGAGGAGCTGCATGAAAGGAAGGAAGCTGCTTTGCGAGTCACAATTACACAGTCATGAATTAGGGTTTATCAAAAAATGCAAGACAGCCGAAGCAAAATCATGGAATCCAAAATTGTGCAGAACTTTTATGCTTTGTAGAAATTTGTGGCATGAAGGGGGGCCAGCAATCCTATATTGAATATGCAAGTTGCATAGGTCACAGGTTAAGAAGGGCAAGAAACATATTCATTAATTTTTATGAGTTGTCTGCATGTAGGAATGAGGAGAGATTCAAAATATTGTGAAAAATTATTCAAAAAATCATGGAAGGTTGCAAGGGATATGCCATAGCGTGGGCAACAAAATGTTGATGTTTGAAGGTCACACAAATAGAATAGTCGTGGCTAAGGCATGGGCAAAATTTAGCAAGGTTTTGTGGGTATTTTAATCTATCAAACCCTAGATAGTTTTTAGCATAAAACTCTCTTATAAAAGTTCTTCACAATTCATTTTCTTTGAGAATGGAAATTTCATTTGAAAAATATTTTGGGCTCAATTTCCACATCTAGAAAGTAAAAACCTATATGCAAATGATGAGCAAGAGCTTGCGAGGAATAGTAAATGGGAATACATAAAAAATCGCTGATGGATCCAAATAGATTACTAGAACAGCAAAGTAGAGATGGTAAATCCAATACCACTATTGATCTTGCTCTCTTAGATTTTAAGTTACATCATCTAGATTTGGAAAAATCATTCAAGGTAATATGTAATTTGAATAAACTATTTGGAACAAAAACAATTAATGCAAAGTTTTCTCTAAAACTTCAGCTATTTAGATTCAAGATGGTTGGAGTCACTATGTCTAGCCACATAAGCAATCTAAGATCTCTCATTAAACAACTAGCAAAATTCAATACTATGGTAGATGATAAGGATGCCAAAGCCATTTTGTAAGCAATTTTCTTTATAAATTCAACAATGTCATTTTAACTCAAACTCTGAAAGATATGATTTCAGCACTTTTAGCTAAAGAAAAATGAACAATTGTTGGAGATACAGAGGATGATCCTCAACTTGAGATTGCATTGTACTCTAGAAAGTAGAAACAATTGTAGAAGATCGAATAAAGACAAAAGAGAGATTGAATGTAACTACTACAAGAAAATAGGTCACACAACCTAGAATTGTAGAATTCGAGCCAATGATGGTCTCAAGGGAAAGCTCAATGGCAAACCAAATGTAGCTAATGTGACCATTGTTGAAGTTTCCCCAAATGTTGACAATGGTGATGACCTTACTATAGAACAATCATTTTTTTTATTTCAAGAAGCCTACTTTTATTTCAAGAAGCCTACTCATTAAAGACAGGAAGGGATCTTGTATAGATGAAGTTCAATATGGATGGTTGTCCAAATAGTTTGGGAGTTTGTGGATCTTGGGAATTGTACCCTTATGAGGGTCATTAGGCACGTGGATCAATGCAGAATTCCAACACAAATAGTGCTACCTATCTTGGAGCCTAAGCTTTTCCAAACATACATGAAGAAGTTGAGGCCTACAACAATCACCAAGTACCTCACTAAATGGAAGCATTTGCTGGTCAAAATCACCACATGGGGAGGATGAAAATTTTATGCAGAAGAAACCACAATTGATTAGCATTGTGGACAACACTTTTGTGAAGAGAGGTATGCTACGCCTTAAATCCTATAATGTGTGTAGGGTTATGAGTAGTCAGCTTGTGGCTAACTTAACTCTTAATTAAATTATATAATCATTAATATAGTCTTAAATAGGTAGTTAAGTTGGTGTAGGTGGCATTCAAGGCATAAGTATGGTATATATAGAAGGTAGCGGTTATATTATCATCATATTGTGAATTGTGTTCTTCTTGGAGAATTTTGGAGGTTTGCCCCCTCAAAGTGGCTTATTATTCTCAAGTATTACATCTCTCAAACTCTATACAGGAAAATGAACTCTTTTTTAATAGTTACTCCAATTTTTAATAATAAAATATTTTGTTATTATGTTTTGTGCTCATTGCTCAATTCTTAATAAAAATAGTCTCATTTCTTAATAAAAACAGTCCCATTTATGATATTCTGCAAAAAAATTACAAGAGATATATATCAGTTGTGGCCACTAAGATGCGTTCGTCACATATTTCCAAAATGTGTCATTCAGGGTAATGAGAACTCCAAAAGAGCAAGTAGCAAGTAACACTATCTTTCAAATGGCCATTTTTGCAAAAGTTAAAATGCACAGCCATCTAAAAAGGTAGCAGCAAAGGATAAAGCTCTTTCAATCCAAACTATAAAATCTACAAAATAAAATTTAGCACACTTCTCGAAGTTTTAAATGTAAAACCTAAAAAAAAATGTTGCAAATTGTGATTAGAAAATCTGCAGTCTGCCCAAGGCAATGAAAATATGTAAATAACCTTGAGCTTTGGTTGTAGAATATTAACTTCTATACATATACAAAGCCCCCATTAGAAGTAAATATTAATAATATGCATGCATTTCACACCAAAGAGGCAAAATAAATATCCAAAATACCAACTTAAATGTTGAATGAAAAAGGAAATTTCAATAGATCCATGTGGATTGGTACCGATGTCAATATAATTCATAAAAGAAAACTGGTACAACCATAGGTTATCAAACACCAGGTAAGGCAGAAAAATGCAACTCTATTGCCACATAAAGAAATTCAAAGCTTCAAAATGACGTAGGCAAAAGAAAAAATCATGTCAAAGAATCAAAAGTTATAAGGACTATGACAATAATTTCTAGATATGGAAAACTGCTTCATAGAGCATAAATCAAATGAATAAAATTCGTCAAAGTTGAGAACACTAAGGTAACTAAACATTGGCTTAATAAAAAAATTAAATGGAAGTAAAATGAAACTAGCACTCAAACTACAGCATGCAAGTTGTGGAAGGTTCAAAACATCTCAGAGATGAAAATGCTTCAAGGATAAAATGATTATCAGTCACCTACGACATTATCACAAGAACTAGGCATCATTAGTTTCCTTCTGCAATCTTGCATAATAGTTCCCCTGCTCAATTGTGTTTTAAAAAAAATGGAAGATAACAAGTTTGAACTGAAATGACAAACACTCAAAACTATTTTATCAAGATAAAAGTGGCAGAAATATGTGCATAGATGACATACTCACTTCCTTAAGTTTACTGGAAGACAATCTAGCTTTCGGGCAAGCGATAAGCTTGAATGTAGAATCAGTGTCTTGCGATAGCAGTTGTCGCAAACGTCTTTTGCATGTATTTTGAAAATCAACAAGACATTTGACACGGTTTCTCAATTCTTTGTTCTCTTCCATCTTTACTTCAATCTGTAATAATTTGCTTCGTAAATTCTTTTGACATAATCTATTTTTCTTAAGCGCATTTAGTAACACCCGTGCATATCCTGGAACCCCGGCATGTTTGGGTCCTTGAACAACATTAGGTGATAGAGTTCCAGTGGCATCTGCGTCAACACATCCATTTGAAGGTTTCCCAATCATTCTGTCATCAGAAATTTCTGAATTTTGTGATACAATGATGGCTCTAGAAGTTGCATAATCTTCATCAAATACCTGATCAAGTAGTTTGCTTCCTAATACATCATTGCATATTTCATGTTTTGCTGATATGGCAGTCCTGCTGTCATACTTTAATGCAGGAGTAAAGACCTTACTTTCATCACCATGAGTGCCTACACAATAGAAAACAGTTTTCTAAGAAAAAAATTGCACAAAGGCTAAGAACATAACTAACAATGCACTCTTATTGACGAAACTTGAAAGATAATAAAGCCCAGCAACTTGATTTTTCACTTCTACTGTCGACTTTATGTAGATTAAACCTCACAAACAATATCTTCATATTTATTTTTACCAGATTCATCAAAATAAAATTCTTTGACACAGAGCCAACCAAGAATGAACAAAGAAACTTGTGAAAACGCTATTATTTTTTTATAAAGAGCCTAGCATAAGAGCTAGGCAGACTAAAAGATATATTTAGTCTTGGAAAAAAAGAAACCAGCAGGATATTACACAAAAATAATAATGTTATAGAATAAATTTATCATCAATATTTATTTATCTTAAGCGCAAAAGATAAATAATGAAAATGGAACCAGAAGCTTTAAATAGACCTTTAAAGCATGGAAGTAGGAAAAATGTTTTTTTGTGATTGGTTTGGTAGAGATAATTGAGAATATTATTCTTTGGCCAAATCCAGTCACTGTACTGATCTGTAAACTTCCAGGGAGAATTTATTCTTGCCTTAAGTAGTTTTTGGAAATCTTGTTTAAATTATAGTTTATTGGTGGTGTTCTCCTTTGCTGTCCCATGGCCTAGATCTCCATAGAAACATTACTTTTTGTGTCTCAATATAAATAAGAAAAAGCAAAACACAGATTTACTTCTGTCAAAGAAATTTCAGAATTTTAGTTTCAAAGTTACATTCTGTATTTTATGTGATCCTTTGAGAGAATTAATTGTGAATTTGATGTTCATGCATAAACTAGTTTTCAGTTGGACTGGCACAGATTAATTTCACATTTTAAACAATGTATTGTAAAAATTAGTCATGAATGTAGAATTCATATCTTGAACTAATAAAAGGTTTTTGCAGAGGGTATACCTACTAAATAGACCAAAAAAATGAGCAGTACCCACCGACTTTTAATTATTCAAGGGATAGACTAGTTTGTCCTTACAACATGATGTCAGCCAAACTCCATCAAGTAATTTGGTAAGATGAAATATAGGCAAGTTGACATATCAAAAC
The DNA here is from genome assembly GCA_007115665.2 of Sequoiadendron giganteum. Lineage (NCBI taxonomy): Eukaryota > Viridiplantae > Streptophyta > Pinopsida > Cupressales > Cupressaceae > Sequoiadendron > Sequoiadendron giganteum. Next base: position 384,872,787 of record CM021101.1, on the reverse strand, counting down.
AGAGAGCTTGAAGCGCCAAGAGAACCACTCTAAAACCCACGTTAGAATGCAGAAAAGTACCTCTCCAATTTATGCTAAACTGCAAGCACCCAATCAGTATGCAGCACATGTTTCAAATTTCGGCTTATACACTCATTAAATTGTGCTTTGGCAATAAGTGCACTTTTCTCCACCATGATCCAAGTTCAAAACATAATGCATGATCCACATAGTGGTGAAGTTAAGTGCCCCTTTAAGTTTTCAAAATAGGTTTACACATTTTGGAAAAGCCACCCATCTTACATTTCCATTTCTACTAAGGAATTTGAATTCGAGATATCTCTTAAAACCCGTGTTAGACTGTAGAACAATACCTCTCCAACTTATGCGAAACTACAAGCACCCAATCAGTACGCAGCACACGTTTCAAATTTCAGCTTACACACTCAGTAAATTGTGCTTTGGCAGTAAGTGCACTTTTCTCCACCACAATCCAAGTTCAGAACATGGTGCATGATCCACATGGTAGTGAAGTTAAGTGCCACTTTAAGTTTTCAAAATAGGTTTACACTTTTTGGAAAAGCCGCCCATCTTACATTTCCATTTCCACTAAGGAATTTGAATTCAAGATATCTCTTAAACCCATGTTAGACTGTCAAAAAGTACCTCTCCAACTTATGCTAAACTGCAAGTACCCGATCAGTATGCAGCACACGTTTCAAATTTCAGCTTATACACTCATTATATTGTGCTTTGGAAGTAAGTGCACTTTTCTTCACCATGATCCAAGTTCAAAACATGATGCATGATCCACAGTGGTGAAGTTAAGTGCCCCTTCAAGTTTTCAAAATAGGTTTACACTTTTTTTGGAAAAGCCACCCATCTTACATTTCCACTTCCACTAAGTAATTTGAATTCAAGATACTCGCAGGAGAGTGCATTGCTACATTGAATTGAACAAAATAACTTTTCCTTTCAAAAATAAATAAATCAACCAATATGAACATAAATTTACTCAACTGGGTCAATGCCATAATAAAATCTCAATAAAGGTTCCAAAGAGATTAATTTTTTATCCATTCTTTACAGTTTTAGGCCCATAGTTGCAGAAATATTCTAAAAATCATGATTTATTCAATTAATCTCTGCTCAGCTTTGATGTTGGTTTTTTTAATTAATCAGTCTCCTAATTTTTGGGAAATCAAGAGTTTTTCACAAATTTTGAAAAAACCACGTTTCTCTATAAAATTTGCATTTCAGACTTCAGTCAATCCTGCTCATTTGTACACCTTTTTATTCAATTTTTTGGCAGCAATTTTTGCCCCTTTTTTAAATCTACACCCTAAACCTAACCCAATTTTATCCCAATTAATGGGGAAAATATTTATCTGGTTTACCAAGTTGTTCACAAGAAATATTTTTACTACTGTGGATCACTATTAGCAAATGGGGTACCATCCCTTAAATGGAAAGAAGGGGCTAGTCAGGATTAGGGCATTTCAAGACCTTGCTTCCAGGATGAAAGCTGTGTTCATAACAACGAAATGACCCAGCATAAAAAGATATTGGATCTCACCCGTCCACCCTAGAACATATAACCACAATGCACTTGCATTCAAAATACTGCCAAAGCATAGAAACTACATTGATCCACCCTTAATATATATAAATGTATTAGTCTATAGAGGTCATAAAATCACGATGTTGCTCCCAAAAATTACAATCACTCGTGTTCACATCCTTTGCCTTCCTCAACGCCTTCTGCCGCTAGGGAAAATTTTCCATAGTTCCACGGAGTTTCCTGACGAGGGGACGCGGGGATGAGGGGATGGGTTTCGGGGACAGGGTGACCAAGGGCCTAAGTTTGGGGACGACGGGGGGACGGCAACAGGGTGGCGGCGAGGCACTAAAATACATATAATACTTGAAAAAATAGTTATAAAAAGATGTATAAGTATAATAATTATACATCTTGGAGACAACTAGGAGTCCCTTAGATGTCTTGAGGACACCTCGACGTCCTCAAAGTCCTAGCGACGTCGACGCTGGTGGTGGGCTTATGGGGGACATTCCCCCAAGTCTCCAAGACAAGGACGTCTAGGAAACGCGAGGTTTTTTTTAACACGTCCCTGTGGAACACTGAAATTTTCATAGCAAGGCAAACACAGGTCTCCTACATGTAACAACTTGCATAGAACTTCTTTTGCAAAGATCTTGAATGACACTTTGATATGCCACACCGACTCCTCTAAGACTAAAAACAAGTCTGAGAAAGCTTCCAAGCTGCACAAAGTAGGTAAACGTGCTTTATCTAACAAATTTAAAATTGCTCACTTGTAATGGATCAAGCACAAGAGGAGTTGTCAAAATTGAACTCGACCCCCCCAACCCATTGTTGATTAGGATGAAGATATGGAGGAGGCAGAGACTCTCATCCAACAAACTTCAATCAATCATTTTCATAAATTTTGGCCAAGTATGGCTGCTTTGCACGATTGGATTTAAGCCTCTTTTGGAAGAGGATGTTCACATTGGGCAATGTGCAAAAGGATTCTTCTATGTTTTGTTCCTATCTTAAGGACAAGGATATGTTGCTTCACAAGGCCCATGGTTATGTAACAAATTTTACCTCTGTCTGAAACAATGGTGTCCAGAATTCAACACTCTTACTGAGTCATTTTCTAATATTCCAGTTTGGATAAGACTTCCTCTTCCCCTACATATCCGTGGTTCTTTCAGCTTCTCCTTGATAGGTAACATCTTAGGGAAATTTATTCCAGGGCCAGATTTGAATGAATTACAATCTTCATTCGCATTCACATGTATTTTGGTTGAATTAGATTTATCAAAACAATTACCAGCAGAGATCAGAATTATAATTGGGAAAAAAAAATGGAATCGATTGGTGGACTACAAATAATTAGCATTCAGATGCAGACAGTACTACGCTACAGGATATATGGCTGAGGATTGTTCAAAATCTTCACCCTTCAGCCAATAAAGAGAAACAAGCAACCTGGTGGAAAGGAGCAACCCCAAGTCACCATCACATTTTGACTTCCAATAGAGAGGACAGGGTGGATGATGCCCCTTCCAAAGCCTCTTCAGTCAGCGTGAAGCAAACTGAGTTCCCTCTTTCTACTACAATTGAAACCCGTCCTATTTCTTCAATGGGTGAGGGATCTGGGAATTTGGCCTTCACTGATCATGATGAAGCCGTTACTTCCAGTCCTCACTTACACCAGGGAAATCAAAAGCTTGTACCACAGGGGTTAGAAAATGCAAACCATCTCTCTCCACAAAAAAATTCAATTCCAACTATAGAACAAGGCTTTGTTCACATGTCAAATAAGATCAGAGCAATTTATGAGATTATCTTTGTGTTGAAGCTATATGTCTCCAGCTGTGGAACTTCCCCCATCATAGGAAGGATAGCCTTTTTGTTAGATTTTAAATCACCCCCGTTTATCAGTCAATCTAATGCTTCAATTTCATAGCTTTTATCTTTTGGGTTTACAGGAGTGACCCCCATGGTCACAACTCACTTACCAACAAAACAAACATTGTTCCACCCCAAAAAAGATAACTCTTACATCAGAACAAAGAGCTTTAAGCAGCACGGGCACCATTCGTCAACCCATGCTACACAACTGGAAAGCTCCACTCTCCAACCCACACTGGAAAATGAGCACCTAATAAGTTTGTGGCATGTGTTAAGTTTCAGCTGGCGAGGTCATGGTCTAGCAGTAATTTGTGCTTTCCACCACCATGATCCAAGCTTAAAGCCTAATGGACATGCTGCATGTAAGTATGGAATATGGAGTAAGTGACTTTTTCATCTTGTAAAATGGACATCGGAAAAATTAAAAATCAGCCTGACTTTCGATGAATCAAAATTAAGGAACTGAACCCATGTCACCAATCCTTCAAGGACTCATACTTTAAATAACTAGAAAAATGTACTATCATAATCTCCATAAAGGTTCCAAGGTGTTTGACCTTTTCAGTTTATTTCTATTTTTTTTATCAATGCAGAACATATGTCACAATGATTTGTGGTATAATGGAAACAGGGAGCACATGTAAAAGAACAGCCCAAGCTGAGATCATCTTGTTGCAGTAAGTTGACCCAAAAATCCAATGGACATATAGCTTACAGGATACATTTTGGCATGACCCATGTTTACAAATGTTAGATTGTTAAGGGGTGATGTAAATTATTTAAGGGTTAGTGTAAATGTTAACTTTTATAGGGTAATGTAAATTATTAAAGGGTGCTATTAGGTAAGATGAAATATAGACAAATCATCACATCAGCACAGAGGGCTCTAAACAACAAATGCACCATTCTTTAACCCATGCTAGACCATAGGAGAGCTGCAACCTCCAACCCACCTTGCATAAAAGGCATCTATCTAATGAGGGTATGTGGCAAGTGTTTATTTACAATCTAGCAGTAGCTTGTGTTAGTTGTTAAACAAGTTCCTTAAACAGTGTTCAAAGAGGGCCTTCGGAAGAAAAATGAAAAAACTAACCTGTCTTTCAATGACTCAAAATTGACGAACTGAATCAATATGACCTATATATCTTTCAAGGACTCGGAACTCAAGGAAAAGGACCACTTTACTATTATGCTCTCCATACGGATTCCAAGGGGCTTGACGTTTTAGTTTGTTTCTAAAATCTTAAAAAATGCAGAGCCTGTATCACAAGGGATTGTGGCATAATGTCAAATAACAGTCATACATAAACGCATTACCCAAGCTTAAACCATTCCTCTCACCCCCTCTCGCCCACTTCATCCCACCCCGACCAACTGCAATAAGGTAACCCATAACTCCAACGGACACGTGGGTAGTATGGAATATATTTGGCTTGACCTACGTTTAAAGTAGTTTTAAATTTTAAGGAGTAGCGTAAATTGTTGGGGTACACGTAAGCATCATCCATGTTTAAATGTTAATCCATAATTATTATAAAGTATATTCAATTGTGACCAATCTTTATCGATTATAAGGTACAGTGAAGCCCGACCCATGTTCACAAATGTCAAATATCTGGTTCAAGCCTGCCTGACCATATTAGAAGCTACCAATATCCTAAACCAAGGTTTGGCAAACGTACGAACGAAAAAGGCAGAATTTAGCTAGGGATTGAAAAAAAAAAAAAAATCAGAAAATATCAAGCCCTCTGGCATTCAACACTTCACAAGTACATATACTCAACATCCATCCGCAACATATAGAAAAAAAACGAAACACTTAATAAAAAAAATTGGCAATCATCCACAAAATTTAGTTGATGCAAATGATAAGTGCATACCACAGATAGTGGAGGCTCCAGAATCCGCAAACCTGTTGCGAATTTCTTTAAGAATGTCCGCATCATCTTCTTCGGTGAACCAGTCCAAAGGCCTCTGTTCAATCTCCGCCTTGATTAGCGGGATTTGAACCCGGGCTGGTCCCGACATCAATCTGTTCTGAATATCGTACAAGAACTTGCTATCATCTGCATCATCCTCATCATCATCCTCGTTCTCATCCTCATTCTCTTCATTAATTTCTGCTTCTGAAGCATTCTCGACAACCCTATGATCTTCGCCAGTTAATTGACATGCCCGCTTGAGGGCATCCATGTCTTCTTCAAACTCGTTTCCCATTGCATCATATTCATCTTCTTCCTCATCGTCCCAGTATGAAAGCGCCATCAAAGCAGGAAATACAAATACAGGTGAAAACAATGTATAGGCCTAAAATTGAGAATTATTGAGGGCAGATGAGAGATTACTCGCTGAATGTCATGCCTCATAAAACAATCAGCTGTACAAATTTCTCCCACGGACACGAAATTTTCCTTTCTTAAATGTCATCAAATTTTAATCAGATGAAAGAATTAGGGCGTTCTCATTGCGAGTACAAAGCTAATTTATTCAAAATAGATATTTTTTCCTTTCCTCGATGTGCAATCAAATTTTAGTTGGATGAAAGAATTAGGGTTTTCTCACTGCAACTACAATGTTAATTCGTTCGTTACAAAAATGGAGACGCCGCAATCATACACCGTCCCTTTCCTTCCGCCCAGACACGAAGAAATAGACGAGCAGTATTTACTTTTCCAAGTGGTAAGATCAATAGTGAATATTTAATGAACTTATGGCCATATAATTGGTGAAATTTATATGTTATGTTATTTTTTATTTAGTTTTGTTATTATTTTAGGGAATATTTTAGTATATGTATAATTTTATGAGAAGTTGGTTCGTTTTCCAAGTCTTTGTATATATATATATACATATATATATAATTAATTCATACATATACGCATTTCAATAAATTTAACTAAATTATGGGTTAATCATCTTTCATTTATTTAATTATCTTTGTATATTTGTTATCTACTTAGATTTGACCATTTTCATGTATTTGTTTTTTCCACAAATATAAGAGCAATTCCACATTTGTTGATTTGACCATCAAAATTTCAAAATTCAAATTCAAATTTTGTCAACCCTTGTTTATTCCACTAACTATTGTGAACCAATTAAAAACATGTTTTGCATGATTTGATATTGTGTGCTAGTATTTTAAGGCATTCATTGCATCCATTTATCATGCCATTGTATCTCAAACATCCTCACTAATCTTAAGTAGCAATTTTTAAAAGAACGTTTAGATTTGGTTCACTAAAAGGAATCTAGATGTGCAAATCATCCTTAGAGCACTTGCACGGCTAAAAGTTGTTCTTTATCGTTAACTTAAGTTTTGGGGGTTGATTTAGGAGGACATATCCCTTACTGAGATAATGACAATCCCTTGGGTGTACTTTTAAATACCACCATCTTCATATTAGAGTAGACGCTAAAGAAAACAAGGATAAATCAAGTGATCCACTAAGTAAAGATACAAAGTGGGATCAAATCCATGCATAGAGTATGGATTTGTGAATATAAAAAAGACCCCAAAATATAAACTTGATACAAGGAAAAATGCAAATCCAACACTAAATTTGAAGCAGTTCTCTAACAAAGAGGTAGTATTTCTAAGCCATAGACAATTCATAATTTAACATCACATCAAAAATTATTCATTCTTTGGTCATAAAATTAAGTATATTCATTTCTTGTATTTACTTTTCATACCTTAATATTTACTATTTTAGGATACATGTGACCATTGTTCTTAATTATTGATCTAGGTTGATTTGTGTGAAGTTGAAAGCAATTTATTTTATTAGTCTAAATAATGAACTAGTGATCTGAGTTTTAGGCCCCAAATCCCTAAGGCTTGGTAATCTCCCAAGTGTCAAGGGTGTCAAACCTAGGAAGATCACCACAATCTTATCTTTAGGTTGGGTAGCTAAGGATCAATTGTTGAGGTGGGTAAGACCTCCTTCACTTCTGGCTCTGCAAGACCAAGGGAGGTTTCCCTAAGGTGCTAGATAATGATTAGCAAACAAAATAATTCCTTATGAAAAACTATACCCAATGCACATTGTATTTTAATACAGGTGTCCCAATATACCTATGTGCTAGTTTGGATGAGTAAGGATGAGCACCTTGTTAAATAAATAATCTTCCATATGGATATCTAACAATGTGCTATGGGTGAAGCCACGATAGTGGTTTACAATTTGATGGAGGAAGGAAAACAAGAAAAAAAATGAACCCATGCAAAAAAAAATAGTTTTAGGGGTTTGAACGAACTTGTAGGTTCGAGTGAACCCATTAAATATTGGGCCCACATTTCCCACCCAAAAAAAATCAAAACACAAAAGGGAAGGGGGTTCTCTCAAACCCTTCTTTGCCCTCATTCTCCCTCACAAGCACTTTGAAAGTCCAGATTTTTACGCTTTGAAGCTCGGGTTGAGGATGAAAATGGAGGAGACTTCACAAACCCAATTGGAATTAGGTAGTCCTCAGAACGAGCTATCCAATGACTATAATTTTAATATGTTTTGGTTTTATTATGTATTTGTTTTTTTAGTTTTATTAAACATAGATTTTTCACCGAAAATCAAGCTCTTTGTTTTGCACATGTGGAAAAATAGCAGATTTTCAAAAAAAATAATTAAAAAATATGAGTGCACCAAATGTTGAAGTCCTTGATCCAACAAAAATAAAATTGAATTTCGATATATACAAAAAAAATTACATGTTATATGGTCGCGCTATGTCTAAATTGTAATTGGTTTGACTTCGAAACTTGATTAAAGAAAAAATATTCAATAAAAAACTATCTAACCAAGTGGAAGCACTAGATATCGGAGTTACAAATCTAAATTTGAAAGAATTAGAATTTTATCCTTCATGGAAAAAAAGTTATGCGTTATACGGTGTGCGTCACTTTTTAAAAATGTTGTTTTATGAAGAAAAAAATTGATTTTCGTGGGAGATGGAAAAAGAAGTGCAATCTAATTCCAAAAAAATTGAAAAAATTACTACAGACAAAATGTGATGAGACTCTAGTTTGCATCATCTTCAAATTCCTCACGGTTTAGCCGCTATAGGTGCCTGAATGTGAAGATTTAGTTAAAAATAATAATTTAAGTGTCCAGTTTGGCCAAAAATTGTAAACCGCTATTATGGGATCACCCCTATGTGATAACCCCTTAGATGTTATAGACGTTCAGACATGGTAGTAGAAGACACAAAATAGGGTACTGAAAGATATTTAAGATGATATATTTATAGTGTGTTAAGGATGATGGGGAAGTACAACTAGCAATAGATTGGTGTCTTTATCCATTTGGGAAATAGGGTCTCTAAATTCAAACAAATATATAATAACCAAAACCAAGGTGATGCATTAATCAACACACCACAAAATAAGTTTTCCAAGATGCACAAATAAGCTAGGCTCTACACATACATTCAGAAAATCATATATAGTTGTAGAATATTAAATGAGTCTACTTACTAATCCATGAGCATACTCATACACTTCCTTTAATGTTCTAAGAAGATATCTTGCAAAATATTTACAAGAATATTACAATTATTTGGATGGCTAAGTAATTAGAAATACATCAAGGAATCGACACCATTCACATGGAGAATCAATCAAGGTTTAGTCTACCTTTAATCGCTTGATCTATAATAGTTGACACTATTATTACTAATTCTAGGATGAACTTAGATCATTCAAGTGAAAAAATAGCTAATACCCAGAGCTAGAAACTATCAACCCTACAGTTTTGTTGTGTCGATTTTTCTCTTTACTAAGCTCCTCTCTCCAAAAATGTTATCCCCTCCTCCTCAATGGTGACCAAGGAATATATATCTATGGAAATTTATACAATGTCAAAGGTCATGCCACATGGGAAACCCTAGTTGCAACCTCCACCAACACACGACAGCCAAGTGTCCATTGCAAATCTGATTTGTTTGATAGGAAACATGGAAGAACATTCTTCTAACTTTCACCATACATTCATATTGATTATTCATGGGTTTAAGTGTAATAAATAAGAGAAATCACCCACGAAATCATTGAAGTTGTGTCTTAGAGGTATTGTGTGATAGAAAAAGTTTTTGCGGGTGTCTTTTTTCTTCCTTGAACTCTCGCCAAACAACATTTAAAATCTCTTACAAGGCATCATAGACTAAGAATAAGTAATTATAGCAACATTTGTATCATTGCTGGTGATAGTTAAGAATCGATCTTACCAATTTTATCTATCACAAGAATCCAACCCCTTACGAGATGTGGGGCTTTCATAGGGATCAAGATTCAGCATTCGAATCAAGCCCATGTGGGAGATATTATTAGCATCGAGAAAAAATTGGCCTGATATGGCTTTGGTGGAAATTTGGACCCTTGGACCTAATATATCCAGATGCCATTGTTATCCCCACAAGGTCCTCTAGACCTTTGGGTTCTATTAAAACTCCATATGCAGAATATCAACTTCCATTATCCCATACAAGAAGTCAACACCTTAGTACCATTTTTTCATTATCCCATGGCCTTGGTCTTTATCTAGTTTTGAAAGTGCACTAGGAAAGAGCAGAACATCCATGGTCATTAGGCCCAAGACTAGTTCAACAACTCATTCCCGCAAAGCAATGTTCGCTTTGAATAAATCCACCAAATTTCACCTTTGTAGAAAACTTACATGCTAGTGAACATCGCCAAGCAGCACCTTAAAAAGGACCAATTCACTTAGTCTTCCCTATTTATTCTTCTTCTTTCCCTCTTTGGTCTTTGCAGGACTTCAACCTACTATTAGAAATATCGAAAAGTTAGCTACTACACTTTGAGAAGTTGGTCTTCATTGGGTCCTTTAGGGAAGATCAACCTCCAACAAGTTCATGTAGGTTTGGAAGCCCCATCAGGACCAAGTGGATCAAGGACCTTCTATTGACTTACACTTGTTGAAAAGACGTTTGGTTCACACAAAAATACTTGCAAACCCTTTTCCTTCAATTTGTAGGGTCTATGCAGGGAAGGGAGTTCCAAATGAATTGCATTAAAATTGTGTTGGTTCACTTCACTTCCTCCACTTGTAGACCCCTCTCATCTACAGCTTGTAGTTGTGAGATCAGTGTTTCAATTTCACCATTTCCTCGTGATTTTTGTGGTGATTGTATTATGGATTTGAATGGTATGTATGAACCATCACGTGCTTAAGATGAGATTCCTCAACATGTTGGTGTTTGATTGGGAAAAGGGGTGACACTTCTTCCAATTAGGGTGGATTAAAACAGATCTCAATACCCACTTGGCTACAAACCTTAATGAAAGAGTTGGAATGGTGGATCATGGTTTTGATCTAGTGTTGTGAATGTGTTTGGATGATTAGATTGATTATTTAATTGACCGAATTTTAGGATGCAATGATGTTTCTAGGTAAAATATGAAAATGTAACAAACTTATATAATTTTTGAGAAATGTAAAACAAAAAGACAAAAACTGATTCTAGAAATGCAGAGGGTGGACACAAAGGAACATAGCATGTAAATTTGATGTTGAATTGGCTAGTCAAGGTCATGGTGCACCCTAGACTAGACTCCTATTTTTTAAGATCTGAAATCACAAGCTTGAAGTCTCTAGTTTGCAGATCTTGTTCTCCCAGGATCACTTTCGAAACTTCATCTATTATGAGAAAATCTAGTTTTTATGGTTTGACAACTTGTAGGGATTGAATGCACGAATGAGAAATTAATCTTCAATCTTCCTCCAATTTTCTTTAGATCTGGAAACCCGCACACATGAAAGAGGGGAAAGATTTGTTTTATATAGGGGCTTGCCTAAGTCAAACCCTATTTTGGTATTTCTACCTCCACAACAACTATGATAATTTATAAATAGAGAATACCATCAGTCAAGTAGAGGCTAAATGATAAACAAGTAATGAATTGATTGATGCTACAAATAACCATTTAGATTTGCATTCCTTGATGGATTGAAGTCATGTACTCATCACCTTCGAGGAGAAATTATTGCTTGATTTGACGTCTCACAAGTATTAGTACTCACAAAACAAATGAACATAAAACATGTACAAACTTACATAAAAACATGATGCTTGGCTAAAATAAATGTCACATTAATTTTGATAATTATGCTCTTGATTACATTTTTTTAAAGGGGTAAACGCTTTTGACCCAGAGCTATGAACCAGTGAGGTTACAAATGGGGGACCTCATCACCAATTTGAACATTCAACAATTACACCCTAATGGGGTTTGAACCTTTATGGCAAGAACAACACAATAACTTAACCATAAAAATATGCCACTATTGGTAGCTCTTGATTGCTTTTGATTACTTTTAAGATTCTCAATTTTCTCGATATATTTTGTAGGCTTTCAAATAATGAAAATAACTTGTATATATATTCAATTCTTCTAATTTCACAAAAATAAAATGTCAATAGTCGATAGTCAATTAATAAATTCAAATTTTTAAATAATAAAATATTGACATTAGCATATCCAAAAAGGAGCCAAAATGGGCTAGTCAAGGGCATGGGATGCCCTAAACCAGACCCATCCTTTTCAGGGCCTTAACTGTCAAGGGAAATATTAAATGCTAACTTTCATTTCACATTGTTTGATTTTTTGAAGATATTTATAAAATAGGTAATTAAATGCAAAATTAGGTCCAAGCACATAGGAAGAGCTAAACTTAGTGTGAAATCATCAAGGGTGATAATTTTCGATGCTACATTTAGCCCCATTTTAATGAGAGTATGAACTTAGCTCAGACTCACATTAAAGTATGGATAAGCCAAGAAAGGTTTAATTATCCAAACATTGAAGAGATAGGAAAACATCAAATCTAGGGGATGTGTTAGCCCCCAGATTCAAGATCCTATGGAAAGATAATATAAGGACAAAAGAACGTGCATATATGAGATGTAATGCACCATGAAAAACACATGAAATACACAATGAAGACATACAACATAACAAAATGAAAACATAATGCAAACACGATGCAAACAAAATGTAAACATGTAAAAGAGCGTGACAATCATGAACTAGCAAGATCCATAAAAATCTTACTAGGATCCATACCCAAGGCATTCATGAGTCATAGGCCAACAAAGTCTGATATTTTCTAGGTGAACCATGAACCAAAGCACCACAAGCTAGTGAAGTCTAATATTCACTAGGTGAGCTTTTTGAGAGTAGAAATTGAGAAACACACAAGGACTAATGAAGTCTGATATTCACTACATGTGTCCTCATGTCAACCATACCATGAATTAGTTTCAATAATTCTGATAAGGCACTATAAAATGGCCAAAATTCCAAGTCAACACATCACTAAGTCCATCACGCGTGAACAAAGTGAAGCACATGATGTAATGCATGCCCCCACCTTAAATTAATTGCTAGCACTAGCTATGAGCAATTGTCTTTAAGTTAGAGTAAGACAATATATGAAATATGAAAGGTCATGAGAGCCTATTGGAAAACCCTATGCTAATTATATGTGTCTCAATAAGATTAACTTATGACAAGGGTTGCCCCCAAGACAAAGCCACATAATAAGACAAAAGATGTCATATAAGGGATCCACATTCTGAGGTCAATATAAACCATAGATAATATGTAATATGATTATGCTTGGAATCAAAATCATTCCCTAGATACTCGTGGAACTATGAACACAATGGAGGAATGACACATTAAAACAACAAATAAAACTTTTGGGTAAACATGGAAGAGACTTAAATTCCTCAACACCTTAGATCATCCTCAAAAGGAAAACATAAGACAAAAAAGTGTTCATGACATAAAGAAGAATGGAGGTACAAATAGACAAATGTGAAAACATTTTTTTTTCCTTTGTATCTGTTGGAAGAATGAACAAGATTAGACTTGGTGTTGTCATTGATGTTACCATGTTGTTTGAGTTGTCAGTTTGATCCAGTATGAAGAACCAATTTACATCCTTTGGTATTTTGGTCTGCAATCCCCCTCTGGTGCTCATCGTTGCTTGTAGTTTTGGGAAATGGTTTTTGGATGTCTTGTTCAAGATCTCATGTGTATGGTGATTTGGCATTACTCTATTTTTGTATTTTTTTATTAGGTTTATCCCTAGCTAACCCAATAAACAGTTGGTGGATTAATTTTTGTATTCCAGATATATGAGCGATCTATCTTTGGTCCATGTCGACATGATATAGCATGTTACACGGTTGAATTATTTTTGGAGAAGTTTTGCACTAACTTGAAACCAACAGTTAGTCTTTTTGGTGAATAAAGATTGTATCTAATTAGGTCAACCTAATTGATGCTTGTGGATGAGTTAGATATATATACTAGATAGTTTTGATATTGAAGATGATGAATAGAATGTGAAGTGTGATTCAAATGCAAAGTATGGTGTGAATGTGAAGTGAAGTGTGCAAAAATGATGAAGTGTGTTAACTTTGTTTATTGAGCATCAAAGGAATTGAATCAACACTTGTTAGGTGCACTCTTATGAGTTCGTGTTCTGGTTGTAAGTCATTTTTTATTGTAATCCTTTTTTAGGCAGTGAGCCTCCTTGTTTGGATAATGAGTCCTCTTTGTAAGCAATGAGCTTTTGTATCTGGCAGTGAGCCTCATTTTGTATCTAATTTTGGAACTACATTATATAGTGAGTTAATCCTCACCGTGGTTTTTCCCATTCTAGGTTTTCCATGTAAAAATTTGGGTGTTCATGTGTTGTGTGGCTTCATGCTCTATTAATGTTTTTGCTCATCTTTACTATTATATGCATTGGAGTGATTGGATAGTGTTTGTTCAATAAGTTTAAGAAGATATTGAATCACCCCCCCTCTTAGTATCTTGGATATTCAACAATTGCTATCAAAGCTTGGTTCCTTTGAAGAAGCCTAACAGCTTGAAGAAGATCCTATAGATTGAACAAATGGATGATAAAGAAGAGCTCTGAGATGCTCTTGAAGATATTGACAAGGCTAAAAATGAAAATAAAGATTTGAAAGAAAATATTGATGAGGCAAATGAATGCATCCAAAAATTGAAAGAGCGATTGAAGAAATTCAAAAAAAGACATAGAGAAGTGAGTGAGCAATTGAAACAAGCAAATGAAGAGATTACCGGATTGAAGGTGCAAGTGGAAGAAAATAAGAGAATTGAAAATTGTCTGAATACAGTGGTGCAAAGCAAGTCCGATGTATGCTTAAGGCTTGAACAAGAAGTGGTGAACTTGAAAGCGAATCTAGAAAAAGAAAAACTCTATGAAGATAGTTTCAAGACAAGCTCCACCAAGCTTGATGAATTGATTGTGGGGCAAAGACCTTCCAAAGACAAAGGTGGTTTGGGAAATGAATCTAGTGAAAACTCTAAGAATGTGCAGACCTCAAATCTAGTGGACAATCAAAATACTCAAGATAAAGGGAAGCAAAAAAGAAATTCAAGAAACTTTTCTAGGAGACTGCCTATCAGACAACCAAATGCTCAAAGGTACCCATCTTTCAATGGTGTTTGTTTTTCATGTAATAAATTTGGCCATAGGTAACTAAGTGCAGAACTAGGATGAATCAGTTTTTTGGACCCTTCTCTAGACAATGTTTTGCATGTAAGAAAGTTGGACATAGAGCTAGTGAATGCAAAACCCAAATGATGAACCGGTTTAATGGAGGAAGAATGAATCAATATTTTATTGGAAACTGCTATATGTGTAATAAGTTTGGACACAAAGAAAATTAGTGTATATCAAGGGTTATTGGAGGTCAAACAAATTAGAGAAATGTTGTATGTTACAATTGCAACAAACCGAGATATATTTCAAGAGTCATCAGAAGTAAGAAGGGAAAGAAATCTACTCCAATAAAGAAGAATGAACCAATGAAGAAGGTTGACAAGAATGAGGTCAAGCAAGAAATGAACAAGATATGGAGGAAGAAAGAAGAACCAGAGATGACTGATGTGTTTCTACCCTCATCCGGTGCAGATGATTCCTCCAGGAATTAGACCTAGCATGGTCTTAGGGGGAGCATTAACAGAAAATTATTCGAACCCCTGGAAATGTGGTGTGTCAGATGTTGGCATGAGGATATGTTGTAAGGAATGAATAGACAAAGGTTATGCAAAAGAAACCATAAGAAAAAGTATAGACATGATCTTTTGTAGAGCAAATTAGGGTTTCTTTGTGCAGTGAAGAAAGGTTTTTATCAGCTTTTTGAAACCTATCGCATTTAATGCGAACTAGGGCAGCGCGATTGAGAATAAAGCGAAAATCATAAGTCAATTTTTGATCACTTATTCATTTGAAGAATTTGAAGAATGAGTTGGAGCAATCTTGAAGCAATTCAAAGAAATTCTAAGGTAATCTAGAGAAATCATTATGAATAATTAAGAAAAAAGACATAAGTTTTTCAAAATCTCTCTCAATTTACAAAAAGGAAGGTAAAAGAAGAAGTTTTACTATGCAAGAAAGAGTTTGAGGAAGATAAACAGGATGATGGAATCTATTGACAAAGGATCATGTGGCAATATTTCACTAAGGCTGAAGGGAGTTGAATTGGAAGAGTTTGATCATCGGAAGATGAAGGAAGTGGAACTAGGGTTAAAGACAAATGAATTGCAGAATATAAAAACCATGGGTATGGATTAATGGGGAGAATTTCCTTGGTTTGCAAACAAAGAATCCATCTTGTTCCTGTCAAGTCTATTCAAGGATGGCAACATTATTTTGGACAAACCCTACTTGATTACAAAGGAGGCAATTGAAGCTATTACTGGTTTGTGTAGTGTTGGTAACCTCCCTGGGAAGAAAATAGTGAAATACAAAGAGGTTGAGGAACTTACTAGTATCAAAAAATACCCTCAAGATTTACTGATAAATACCATTGTCGATGCAGTATAGTATGTTGCTTATGGTATTACTTACAAAATCTATTTCAAAAATCGTGAAGGCTCCACTTCACCTATTGCTATATATCTTGCGCATAAAATGGTGAAGGAAAACAAGCAGTTTGATTTGTGTAGCTAAAATTTCGAAAACCTAATAGGGAATGCATGAATGAATTTGATCGAGGGTTATCCTTTCTGGTTTGGGTCTTTGTTTATATGTTCGGTATTTTACTTTTTGTGTTCGCTACTGGCAAAAGAGAATGTTAAGTGGGAATCTGACATCCTTGTTGGAAAACAAGTTTATAGGTATTTGAAATGTATGGAGGATAAAGAAAGTGCATGCAAAGTCTGTCTCTTATCCTTGCAGAAGGATCTGTGCTTCGGTGTACCTGTGTCTAGTCAGTTTGAGGAGGGTTCCTCCTCTAGTACGAAGGAATTGGAAGTTTTTATTGGTGGTTCCCCTCTGAAATCAAAAAAAGAGGAAAATTATCATAGAAGAAGTCATCACCATTCTAGAAGAAAAGGAGAATGAAGAAGAGTCATTGCCCGAGTCTGGATCTTTCAATCTAGATGATGTTCAGACGATGTTAGATAAAGGAGATATGGAGAAGATTGGTGAAGTTTGGTGTGCCTGCCCTCCGGTGGATAGGCTTAAAATCGATGATGCTTTGGTTGAGTATCTACTCATGAAAGGTATTGATATTTAAAATTTTTTTCTCATTACCAGTTAATCTGGTAGAAGTTGTTGAAGAAAGAATGTTGCTAGAAAGACCTGAAGGACATGAGTTTGTAGCTATGGTTGAGAGAAGGTATGTCAAATCTAAACAAAAGTTATCTAAACACATTGGTGAGATAATAAAATGCATTAAGGAGATGTCTAACATCTACAAGTATTGTCTTTGGTGACCTGCTGCGGTCAATAATTTTAGAAGTCGAATTGAAGCCATTGAATCTGAGATGAATAGTATTGGAAAGAGTTTGATTTCTTCAAAGACAATAAAGGAAAACAGAGGATAAGAGTTGGAGAATTGCAAGCGGAGTTGTTGACTGTTCAGAGACAAAGGGAAGATGTGGTAAGAAACTTTTGGCTTGTTAAAGAAATTGTTGAGGTCCAATTGGATCACCTCTCCAGAATACTTTCTTATGCAGAAGATTGCGAACAATGGTGCCTATCTCCGAATTGGTCATCCTCATTTACACTGTTGAATTTTTTGGATAGAATATGTACCAGAATGGATTCTGCAATGTTAGCTTGGAAGAGGATTCTTCCAATTGTAAGAGAGAGGTACAAGAAAAAAATAAATCAGGTGAAAAGTGTTATTTTTACTTGAGTTTCTGATGTTCAAATTTTTTGGCTCTTTCCTTTGATGACAAAGGGGGAGAAAAACAAAAACAAGAAGATATATTGAATTGTTGGATAAAGGGGGAGGCTTGCAGTTTTGGAGTTTTGGAATCCTGAAGTTTGTAGCTTTGGAGTTGGAGTTTCTTTGTTCGAAATGGGGAGTTAAAATTTCTTTGTACATACAATGTCACCATGTGCATACGTTTACATCCTATTTTTTTCTGCCCTTTGTCCTTGATGTTAAAGGGGGAGAGATTATCATGTAGAAAGGGGAGAGAAAAGAATGAAGAACTATGTGAAGGGTTACACATTCTTTTGGCACATGTTGCCATCAATGACAAAGGGGGAGATTGTTGGAAGAATGAAGAAGATCATATTTTGTGTTGTCATTGATGTCACAATGTTTTTTGAGTTGTTAGTTTTATCAGGTACTCTAAACCAATATGAAGAACCAGTTTACATCCTCTGGTATTTTGGTTTGGTATTTTGGTTTGCAATCCCCCTCCAGTGCTCATCATTTCTTGTAGTTTTGGGAAATGGTTTTTGGATGTTGGAAGCCATCATGTTCAGGATCTCATGTGTACAGGTGCCTGTATGGCGAGTTGGAATTACTCTGTTTTTTAATTTTGTTATTAGGTCTATCCTTGAACAACCCAATAAACAGTTGGTGGATTAATTTATGTATTGCGGATATACAAGTGATCTATATTTGGTCCATGTTGACATTATATAGCATGTTACATGGTTTAATTATTTTTGGAGAAGTTTTGCACTAACTTGAAACCGACAGTTAGTCTTTTTGGTGAATAAAGATTGCATCTAATTAGGCCGACCTAATTGATGCTTGCAGATGAGTTAGATATATATACTAGATAGTTTTGAGATTAAAGATGATGAATAGAATGCGAAGTGTGATTCAAATGTGAAGTATGGTGTGAATGTGAAGTGAAGTGTGCAAAAAAGATGAAGTGTGTTAAGTCTGTTTATTGAGCATAAAAGGAATTGAATCAACACTTGTTAGGTACACTCTTATCATTTTGTGTTCTAGTTATAAGCCAATTTTTTATTGAAATCCTTTTGTAGGAAGTGAGCCTCCTTGTTTGGACAGTGAGTACTCTTTGTAAGCAATGAGCTTTTGTATCTGGAAGTGAGCCTCATTTTGTATCTGATTTTGGAACTACATTATATAGTGAGTTAATCTTCACTGTGGTTTTTCCCATTCTAGGTTTTCCACGTAAAAATTCAGGTGTTCATATGTTGTGTGGCTTCATGCTTTTTTAATGCATTTACTCATCTTTATTGTTAATGCTTTTACATTATATAGTGAGTTAATCCTCACCGTGATTTTTCCCATTCTGGGTTTTCCACGTAAAAATTCCGATGTTCATATGTTGTGTGGCTTCATGCTTTGTTAATGCTTTTACTCATCTTTATTGTTATATGCATTGGAGTAATTGGATAGTGTTTGTTCAATAAGTTTAAAAAGACACTGATTCACCCCCCCCTCTTAGTATCTTGGGTATTCAATAGTATATTTGTTCCAACGAGAACAACAAGGGTCATCCAAAGAAAACTAACAAACATAAAGGCATGCCAAGCAACACATCATGAGAGATCACATCACATGCAAGAAAACACATAAAAACAAACACAAAGTTACTACACATCAAGCCAATCTAAATCAAATCATCTCCATCCCAATCTTGCTCATCATAAATGGAAGTCATACAATACGCTAAAGGGACTACAACAAGTTTTGTACAAGGAATAGCATTGGTTTCAACATGGTGAATCACTCTCATTAGGAGTATCATCATGGCTTTCCCCATTTAGGCTCATCGATTTTGAAAATATAAGAGAAAATTCATTATGATATTTTTGTTGTTCTTCTTCACTATCTTAATGTATCACAATAGGTTGCTTATTATTGTTATGATTGTGAGCAACATCGTTCATATTTTTCTTCTTTCATTTGTTGCTTTGGGATAGGTAAGGTTTAATTTCATGGTTTGGTGAGGGTGGTGGGGTGGAGTCAGGCAAAGATGAGGATGGATGGGTAGGAGGTAATTCATTAGAGCTGGTTTGGATGGGTGGTTGGTCATCAATTAAGGTTTTATTCTTTTTAACAAGTTTATGAGTTATGACACAATGTCTATGTTTATGCTCTTTTTCACTTCTATTTCTTCTTGCACGGGTTTCAGCTTACGAAGGGTTAATGGAGGGGCTTCCCATCATAGGTCTCTTTTCTTCCTTTGGAAAAGGAATTGAAGGGACCATTGTGGGTTGGGAAACCATTGTATTCTTAGGTATAAAAACTTGTTTTTCTTTTAAAGGAACAAAGTTAATTATAAAATTATCCCTTAATCTTTTATAGGATGGTGGAGGTGGAATCACAACATACATACCAAGTGTATGAGGGAGGATACCCGGTTCAAACTTAGGTTCCCCTACTACCTTTACAGTAGGAGAAACATCCATTGAAGTCACAATAGATTGAGGAACCTCAAGTGGGATATTACTAAGAGATAATTCAGCTATACACTTGGCTTTAAAAATTTGATATGATATGAAAAGTGATCCTCACGAAGCTTAATAGGTTCAATAGATCAAGGCCAAAAATAATCTAGTGAAATTTTTCTATGGAAAGCCAAAGGTTAAAACCCACTATGATAAATTGTATGTATTTCATCTTAAAATGGGAACTTTATGCATATGTGGATAACCTATGGGACCGCATTCATTAAGCGTAGCCATGGATAGCCTAACTTTAAATAAAATTGGTCTGACATCCAAATGATGGTATATGAAACATCCAATTGTTTGGGTCTAACTTTTGTCGAGAGAATGATTGAACCTATCATAGAGCGAACAAAACCATCATAAGTTTTTAACCATGGTTTTTATTGTTCATAGTTACCTTTGTAAAGTTCATGCATAAATAAGAATTCTCCAGTGATCACATTCTCTAGACACACGGGATCAATGAGTATTCCCCTTGTGGGTTTGTCATTAATTCTACTAGTAATATATAGAGGACCATCAGGCACATTATGGATGCATCAATATGTGTAAAAATAATGTTAGGAAACAAAGTGGTTCAGTCCCTGGGATGTTGAACTTCTATAGTGTTAACAACATTGGACAAATCATTATCTTTTTCTTTTTCATTATCACTATATTTCACAAAGTTGGATGAATGGATTGGTAATGGATGGTGAATATTTGTAAGTTTTTATTAGGTAGTGAAACTAATTTATTTCCTTTGTCATTAACGTTAGTCAACTAGATTTTATTAGAATCAATGATGTCTTGCACTTGGTGCTTAATATGCATGCATCATTCCATATCATGTCTAGGTGTATGATGATACTAACAAAATGCTTTTGTGTTAAAGTTTGGTGGTAAAGGTTTATTTGTGTCAACAGGCCTAATCACAAGGAGTTGAATCATGTTTTTACTAAGTAACTACAACATTATCACACAAAGAGAATTGGGAAATTGTGAAAATTTCATATCTCTTGGTCTAAATTGATAGAGAGTTGTACTTGCAGTAGCAACGTGCATTTTAATTTTATAATGAAGTTTTATTTTTATTTTTAAATGAAGGGTAGTTATTTTTAGGTATGGATTCAAATTGACCAGTAAGATTCAATGAAAGTGTTCCTTCATATTGACTAACCAGTATCTTGTAATCATAAAGCCATAAACAAGTGCGTAAAGGATCGATACTTCATTAAGAAAATATTGTCTCAAATACTAGGTTGTAAGTTCCCTATGACCACTCTTTGAATGTCAACATCAGGAAGACTATAGGAGATTTATGAGTAACATGATTGGTATTGTCCTATAAAGTATGTTATATTTTCCTTAAGTCCTTGTTTACAATGAACTAAGCCTATTAACATCACTTGTGAACCAATTTTTGCTTGAAAATGTTAGAGAATGCGCTAATAAGTTGTGTGATCAAGGTTATTGAGTTATTTGGCAATGAGAAAAACCTTTCCAAGGCTTCTTTCAATGTTTTAGGGAAGGGTTTTTCTAAGATGACATCTTAAAAAATGAAATCACTACATAACATAGTAAAAGATGACAGATGGTTGTTAGGATCTCCTTTACCATTATACTTTCCAAATTGGGGTGTCTCAATGTTTTGTGGTATGAGTGTTTTGAGAATGGTAAAAAACAAAGTATTACGTGTGAGGTATTGAAAAGGTTTACCATCTTGATTTTTATTTATTGTTGAAGAGATGTCATGTTTTGCACAAGTTGATTTATGATTGGATTAGTGGGTGAAATGTTTTTAGAGTTTGTTGAATATGGTGAACTATTATGAGTGACTAATGGGTTAGTATGTTGCATGTGTTTGAGGGGTGATGAACAAGGCAATGAGGTGAAAAAACTATAAGGATTCACACTATGAATCCCTAAGCTTGGATTTAATCCATTTGTATATTGTATTGTTGATGTTATTGCCGAAGGTGTAAATGTGGGAATATAAGGCATGGTTGTAGGAGATAAAACTTGTTTTCCTACTTTGCTTTGAGCATTGGTAAATGCTTGAGAGTAAATAGTTGTCATAAGGATGTTAGCATCTAGTATGTGAAATAGACTATGCAACACTTTTATTCCTTGAGAATCATTTATCAAATTCCTAAGGTTGTCCATAATACACATTGTTTCTCCATCTAAATTCTCAACACTTAGATAGTCTTGAAGACTTTCTAAATCCTTATCCAATTGTTTTAGTTTCTCTTCAGGGACATGGGCAATAGTAGCCTCTAAGTCCACATGAATGTTGAGTTATGAGAAAGTCACATGTAATGTGTGATTAGGAATGGAATCTAAAATGAATTGGGTTGAGGCCATACCTAGTGTGAAAGAGTTATAGGACTCAAGCTCTACAATGGATGTGGTTGCAATGTGAGAGGCCATAAGTACGAAACCACATCTCACAGGGGTATTCATAGTAGGACACCAAGTCATGAAGCTCGTATGAGATTCAAAATATTTAAGTAAGCATATTATAAAAGGAAAGTATAGGATAGTCACAACAAATAAAATAGTTTGCAAAATCAAAAGGAAGAACCGCACAAGAAACACAAAAATAGACATGTGATCCAAATATGAGTGAAATTTGATAGGTCAAAGGCGTGGTGTACCCTAGACCAGCAATTTATTTTTGCTAAGTTCAAAATTTGGGTGTGTTCTTTAGTGTTTGAGTGTCCTATTTTGTAACTGTTCAAGTATAAGAGCAAATAAATTTCTAAAAAAGTACCAAATTATAATTTTGTTATGTGAAATACAACTATACATGTAATTTTTAGAATTCTCAAGCAATAAATGTGATTCAAAATGCAATTTTCAGATTGTGCAATACAAAAATTGACTAATCCTAACTTGACAAATCTAGAAATTAAAATCTTTATATCCTTTTGCAACAATAACAATGCTCTTTTCCACTATATGCATATGCCTAAATGATCACTTTAAACACTTTTAGATGTTTTTAGATTTGATATGACCTAATGCTGATTTATCAATGCAAGTATGAACTAGATCCACTTTATAAGAACCAAGATAAACCCTAGTTATGAAAAAAAAATGTAATGTAATTTTTCACCTTTTTAATGCTTTTTTATGATAATTATATATGCACAAATGATGAATGCAAACAACCTAAGATTATACTCATATTTTTTAATGATATGCTTTAGATTTTAGAAGATTTAAAGTGTAAGAAATAACCAAGTTCACCAAAATGATTGATTGGGAAAAAGTGATCACACTTCTCCCAATTAGGGTGGATTAAAAGTGATCTTAATACCCGCTTGGCTACAAACCTCAATGGAAGAGCCAAAATGGTGGATCAAAGTTTTAATACAATGTTGTGAATGTATTAAGATGATTGGATTAATTATTATTAATTGACTAAATTTTAGGATGCAAGGATGTTTCTAGGTAAACTATTAAAATATAGCAAACTGATATGATTTTTGAGAAATGTAAAAAAAAAAGATAGAAACTAATTCTAAAAATACAGAGGGCGGACACAAAGGAACTTGACATGTAAATTTGATATTGAACTGGCTAGTCAGGCATGTGGTGTGCCCTAGGTTGGACTCTTGCTTTTTAAGATCTCAAATCACAAGCCTGAAGTATGTGGTTTGTAGGTCTTGTTCTCTTAGGGTCATTGCTGGAACTTCATTTGTTATTGAGAAAATGAGATTTTTGTGGTTTGACAACTTGTATGGCTTGAATGCATGAATGAGAAATTAGTCTTCACTCTTTCTCCATTTTTCTTCAGATCTAGAAACCTTCACACATGAAAGAGGGGGAAGGGTCGTGTCGTATAGGGGCTTGCCTAAGTCAAATCCCATTTTGGTATTTCTACCTCCACAATGACTATGATGATGTATAAAGAGAGATTACCCTTGATTAGGTAGAAGCTTGTTGATGGGTGTTTTTGCACCTTCTCAACACAGGCAGTGCACAAGTGTACTACCTCTCTTGAAAGGTAATTTCCTACAAGAAAGTTATAGAAAATCACCCCAAGGTCTCTCGGATGTCAGGTCATGACAATGCTTAGAATAGTTTAATTGGTTAATGTGTTTTGCTAGTAACACAAGGCTGACCTTTATGGTTTACGAAGCATGGGAAGTTGGGTTTGTAAATGGATTTTTAGGAGTGTTGGAAGTGAATGAACAATGGCTACCCACTCAAAACAACAAGCTGAAACTCACCATGTTCATCAGATTTAGCATTGTTTTGATGCTTTGAATCCTACTCTAACAAAGGACTAGAAGAAAAAGAAAAAGAGGAATGGTTAAGAGAGTTGTTCTAAATCTAAGCTATGAATGAACAGTAACAATGGAGGTTGCTACAGTAGACAAACTTCCTAAACTGGGTTTTGCTTGACCAAGAGAACCTATAGCTACTCAAAACCAGTGCAATCTTCTAAGGACTGTTGATTTTTAGATTGCACATGCACCTCATGAACATGCAATTGAACTAAGTTGTAACAATGAAATATGGAAGCACAGGCTAACTTTACAAAGTGATTCATCATCAACAAACCACAAAAAGCATGAGTTGGAAGTGTATCAAATACTGTAACAACCAACACCATTAAAGTCATCCAAAAAACTACAAGCTAAAACTAATATGGGAGTTGAACCATGCATTCATAATGAACAAACTGAAAAGAAACACCCATTTAAATCATGCAATTCTTCTCTCTATTGCTGCAAAATTCCCTTCACACTAGTTCTCCAACCATTTACAAATGAGGGGTAAGCCCCTATTTATAGTTTTCCAAAAGAAGAATGAATGGCCAGGATTTACTTTCATTGTGTGGCCTAGATTTATTTTACATTAGGGTTTCACCTACCCCAAATATTCAACAATTTAAAATACATTATTTGTCTTTTCCCTATTTCGTCCTCTAGTGACCCATGCACTGTAGCACTTTTGTCTTCTAGCTGATTGCCTTTGTTGTAGCTAAAAGTTGTCAAAGGTTTCCCTTTTGCTTGATGTATTCACAAAATTCTTGTAGCAAATTAAGTGCATTCTTTTTGTAGATTGGTGCTTTTGAGAGGTAGAGATGTTGCTCCTGATAATCATCATCATTTTGGTGAAATAAAATAGTTTCCTCCATCGCCCTTCGTATGTTGGTTCTTGAATTGATCCATTATTCTGCATCCTTAAAAGTACTTGTGCCATAAGATATCATGATTTAAATCTCCAAAAATGACAAATTTCCCTCTTTTAGAAAATCAAAATGAATCAATTTATAGTCCATCAAGAATTTCATATTTCGAAAAAACTTTCCATTTCTAGAAACTTTCCATTTTAGAAAGAAAAATCAATTTTGGGAACATTTGCATTTCAAAAAAAAAATTCCATTTTTTGGAAAAAAACTATTTCGGGAAAGATTTTTCGTTTTTGGAAATTCTCATTTCAAGACAATTTCCCTTTTGACATGTTGAGAAACTTTCCTTTTCAAGAAATTGGATTTTGGAGAGATTTCACTTTTGAGGGTTGGAGCGATGCGGAGGCTGGGAAGTGGGAAGCCTAACAAGCTTGTGTCATAAAGATGACATTGGTGACCATAACATTCAGAAGGCGGCTGGAAGGTGGACGAAAAATGAACAACGGACGACCGGTGGACAGAAGGTGGAAGGCGAATGGAAGGCAAACAAAAGGCAAAAGGCAGACGATGAACAACCTTCTGCAAGGGTAGACGGACAACGGACGACGAACGATAGACAACGGATGAAAGGTGGACAACAAACGACAAATAGCGGATGGATGATAGGCAGAACGTGGAACGCGGATGAAAGGACGACGAAAAAACCGAATGTGGACTTCCCCAGGAAGAACGCGGAACGCGGATGAAAGGACGACAAAAAACCGAATGCAGATCTCGCCAGGCAAGGGGAAGTTAAGGGTTGGTCGCCCTTAAAACGGTAATGAGCACACGGTGACCCACACATAGCGACCTACAAAGGAATTCCCATGGAGGGATGGCGGCCCGCAAGGGAATTTCCCACTGACGGTGACAGAGGGACGACGTCCCACAAGGCAATTCCCGTAGACAATGGCCTGCAAGGGAAGTTCCCACTGACATCGACAAAGGGACGGTGGCCTGCAAGGAAATTATCGCAGATGGCAATGGAGGGACGGTGACCCACAAGGGAAGTTCCCATAGATGATGATAGAGGGATGACAACCTGTAGGGAAGTTCCCATGGACAACAACAAAGGGACAACAACCTACAAGGCAATTCCCGCGAACGGTGATGGAGGGTGGCGACCCGCAAGGAACTTCCCACAGACGGTGGCCCGCAAAGCAATTCTCGCAGACAACGACAAAGGGATGATGACCCACAAAGGAAGTTCCCACGGATGGCGACGTAGGGACGGTGGCCCACAAGGGAAGTTCCCACAAACAACGACAAAGGGACGACGACTCGTAAGGGAAGTTCTCACAGACGGCGACGGAGGGACGGTGACCCACAAGGGAAGTTCCCATAGATGACGACGGAGGGACAATGACCCACAAGGGAAGTTCCACAATGTCTAAACACATGGAAAAATTAATGCTAACCCCTTTAGGCATGTGAATTCATTCATTTTATGGTCCCAGAATGATGAAAACCTGAAGTTTGCACCCCTTTTTGGAAAAGTGGATATTTGGAAAGGGGAAGCCGGAGGGTTTGTCACCCTTTTAAAGTGGAAATGAGAACACGGAGACCCACGCACAATGACCCACAAAGGAATTCTTGCGAATGACGATGGAGGGACGACAACCCAGAAGGAAGTTCCTGCGGACGATGACGAAGGGGCGACAACCCGCAATGAAATTTTTGCAACTTTTTGAAACTTAACGAAAACCTTGGCAATTCACTTAGACATCATGAATACATCCCAAATCCATAGGAAACTTACCCCCAAATTCAAAAAATGAAGGAAAAATCAAAGCAAGCGAGCAAGGACCAAGTCAACAGGAGCAAGGCAAAAGCAAAAAGGGGGGTCTCGCAAAAGAAAAAGACTTTGAAAATTCAGTTAGGTAGACTTGGTCAAAAGGAACTTTAGTCATTTTAAGGTATATGACCAACCTAAGCTTTGGAATAAGGGCACACAAAATGACGCGAGAGAAAAATAGCCCATCGGGGGCAAAAAGAGGGGGGTCCCTGCCTTTAGCAGGGCGTGTGTGCAAAATATGCACAACAAGGCTAAATAATAAACAATGAATTGACTAATGCTACAAATCACCATTTAGATATGCATTCCTTGATGAACTAAAGTTATTTACTCATCACCTTCAAGGAGAAATTATTGCTTGATTTGATGTCCTACACGTGTTAGTACTCACAAAACAAATGAACATAAAACATGCACAAACTTACATAAAAACATGATGAATGATTGACATGATGCTTGGTTGAAATAAATGTTGCAATAATGTAATATTTTTTCTCTTTTTTGCTTTTGATTTCTTTTAATATGCTCAATTTTCTCAATAGATTTTTTAAGCTTTCAAATGATGAAAATCACTTTTATTTATATGCAATTCTTCTAATTTCTCTAAAATCAAATGTCGATAGTTGACAAATGAATTCAAAATTTCAAATAATAAAATAATAACACTGACATATCCAAAAAAGAGCCAAAATGGGTTGGTCAAGGGTGTGGGGTGCCCTAGACCAATCCCATCCTTTTTGAGGCCTTAAGTGTCGAGGGAAAATATTAAATGCTTACTTTAATTTCGCATTATTTGATTTTCCAAAGATATTTATAAAGTAGATAATTAAATGCATAATTAGGTCTAAGCATATAAGGGCAACTAAACCTAGTGTGATATCATCAAGGGTACTGACAATTTTTGACACTACAATTGGTTGTTGATTTTTTGTATATTCATATGCTTGGCTTATCATTATGCTTCAGTTTAGTGATGTGCATTATGTATATTGTGATTAAATGTGATCCTGATTATTAATGTTCAAAGGAAATAATTTATAGGATAGATGTATGGATGTTATTTTATGCTTAATGATATTGAACCATATTGGTAAATTATGTTGTGTTTCAGCTATATATACATTGAGCAAGTACCCTTGGCATGATTGAGTGGTTGCAAGTACAAGGTTATATCTCCACCTGGCTACACAAGTTCGAGTTATTTCCTAAAAGTGATTAATTCAGAAATGTCACATTAGGCCTCCCTATCTATTCCTCGATCATACTCAAATTGAGTATGATATGTGTCATGTTTGACCCTATGTGAACCTTGATATGAGTTAGGAATTATTATAAAATCCCTATGTGTTTTGAATGACTATTAAATGTCTAATTTAATTAATGGTTTAAATTATGTGTCCTTCATAAATAAAATGTTAGGAATTTAAATGATTTCTATAGTAATTATTGAAATATTTACAGTCTTTCAAGAAAGGGAAAAAATAGAAAAGATGTTAAGTGTTATATAATTAATTTCAAAATTCAGTAGGTTGGGAATGCTTGTTTATATTTAATTTAATCATGTTTGATTAATGACTTCAATGGATTTTATGATGAATATTGTATTTGTGTTTGAAATGATTCAAATGTTAGCCATCAAAATATTTATGTGTTTTAGAAAAAATGCAAGAAAATGGAATCAAATATAGTAAATCAAAAATAGAGAAATAGGAAAAATAGGAAAATGGTAAATAGGAAAAAGGGAATTTTTTAATTATTATATTTTTTTGAAGAAAATGGGTGTGCAAAAACCCTCTCTCCTTTGAATTCGTGTGTTGGTGATTGGGAATGCATTTGTGGGTGAATTTGAGTGAGAATTTAAGCAATGGAATAGGATTTGGTAAGGGAATGTGCTCCCGATTGGATTCGTGCTTTTGTGTGGTGTGTTATGAGTACTCTTTAGTAGTTTATTTTACAAAATTTGAGGTAAGTTCTTCATTTCTCCTCCGTTTTTCACCATTTTTTATTTCAAATGGATTGCAGGTAATTAGTAGAGTATTGACACTCCCAATGCTCTTTCAAATTCAAAATTAGAGTAGTTTTTTTTTTAACTCCATTTTGTGCCCTCATTTTGGAATTTTTTTCATAAAATCATAGAAATTGGAATTTGACCTTAAAAGCGTGTTGTTGGGCATATTTACCTAGTATTTTCAGATTTTTGAAATTGAGAAAATAATTTTTTAAAGAGATTTTTTGTGCCACATTCATTGGAGGATGTGATGATCTTAGGGTGTAGGTATTAGAGAGGGTTATAGAAGTGGCTCCAAATGTGAACCTAGCCCAAACTGGTACATAGGATATCACAGTGTGGGGAGTTTTCTTAACAAGTGAAAACTAATAAAACATGGGTAATTAATTAACCAATATAATGGATATCCCTCTCATGCATTGAGTGCTTGTATAGGATAAGGATGATCAAGGAAGACAAGCTACTTAGGGATCGTAAGACTTGTAAGATCAAACACCCTCATTTGTATGAGAGGGTACTCGGTTCCACACTAAGTCCTATGTGAGTGTCTGTGATGACACTCCTCTTGCGAGCTCTAATATCTAAGCCTAGTGTAGTTTGAGTAACACTTGAAAGATAATTATTTCCTTCCATATACTTTTGTTGATTATGTCATTGGTGAATTTTCCCAATGAGGATTTATTGTGTTATGTCATTAGTGATTTTTCCCAATGAGGATCCTTTTGTATGATATTGATGAGTTTTCCTAATGCATATTTATGATGTGACATTGGTGAGTTTGCCCAATATTGATTTGTGATATGTCATGTGTTTGTACCAAATGAGGACTTGTATTTGATCTATTTTATGATAATGGATGAGAGTGTTTTATATCTAATGTGTATCTTGCATGTATACTTTATTTATGGTGTGTGTAAGCTATCTCCTAATGTGTTTTATGTGATTGTTGTGCTTGTAGAACATGTAACTATCTCCTAACACAATGGGAGTGGATATTTTAATTCCATGAGGTTGGGTAGTGTGGAAACCAACATTGGGGACTAGAGGTTCATGCATCAAGATGCATCATGGTACCATGTTCAGCTAAGTTTACTTTATGCAATTAGTTACTTTCACTTATGCAAATTGTAATAATGGTGTTTATTGGACCTCTCCTTGAGAAGGAATGTAATATATGATAATAGAAAAGAGTATTAGGTTAGTTATGTGTTTCAATGTTGGAACCGAGCACAATCATATCATGGCTTTCATAATTGTTCTATACAATTTTTAAAATGAACTTAGGAATCTTTCATTTGGGTTTAAAATGAATTTAGATGCTTTCTTTCCTAGTTGGGCAACCTAGTAATGTACCTAGGTGGTCAAAAGTGGCCTGAAGTGCCAAAAACTATCTAAGCCTACTTGGGTGGCCTTGTTCCCAATGGGGAAGCCTAGTTTTCAATGGTATTGCCTAATTTTGTAGGCTTTAAACTCCAAAATTTGGTTATCTATGTTGGAGTGGCCTTGTCCTATGTTTGGGTGGCCTTGTTCCCCATACAAAAAAATGTCAACCCCTTCTACCATAGCTAGCTAGTGGTTTTCTTAGCCCAATGCCACAATGTAATAATTTTTATGTCTCCTGTTTTCCTATTTTGACCATTTTTGTTAGCTAAACCTTCAAAACCCAGTCAAAATATCTTTCTTAGAACTTGATCATTCCTCTATGTTTTGAGGCCTCGTATGGGAAAAAAATGTAAAGGAAAGTTGTTACCCATGGTTTTGAGGGTCTAGTGGTATTCTAAGCATTTTATTATGTGTTTTCATTGAGGAATTGTGGTATCTCTTTCATCATTTTGTGTGTTTTCTTTCAAAGTTGCTTGGTTGTCAAACCTATGGTTAGTGAGATTATACACCTAGCCTTGTGAAGACTTGGGAAGGTTGTAATCCCTTATGTTTGGTCTTGGTTGTTTCCTTAACACTCCTCATAGGTCAAGGGGTGTAATTTAGTATTATTATTCTATTTTTGTGATGTCATGTTATGACAAGATGTCTTGGGAAGTGTGTGGTTCTCTAAAAGTGATTCATCATCATTCCACTTAGTGGAGAGTTTTTGCCTCTTGGTTAGGAAACCTATTATGGATTTTTGCCCTTGTGTTTAGATTTTTGATGTGTGTTTATAAGTGTATTTGAGCTTGATAATTATCTCATCCTCTCTTGGTGTGGTGTTACGAGAGAACACAATTGTGGTTTAGTAACTAATTGTTGTGTAGGTGTTGTCCTCTCTCTCTCTCTTGTATGTTCATCGTGGTGGATTTATCCTATGAGTGGTTAATATTCCATTATTTCCACCTTTCTTATGCAATATTAAGGTCATATTCTTGTTGATTTCATTGTGTAATTATATTTGATATGACACTTATGTGTGCAAATGCAACATGCCATTATTGCATCATCGGTATTGTTGTTGTTTCAAAAAATATGTTCCTTCAATATTTGTTCTAAGTGTGTCAACTTGGGGAATTACATTGCTTAGCAAGTTTTTAATTGTATCAATACTATTTGTGAAGATTACACCCACAAGTGAAAATATGGAAAAAACCAATTAAACAAGACTATCCAACCTGATAATGATTCAAAATTTGGTTCAAATAAGAAAGTCAAATGATAAAATTAGAATGATGTCATGATGATGTTAGCAAGAAATATGATGGCATGTTATGGTTTGGAGTGGGATGGTATTATCAAGGATGAACGACGTTAGCAATGAGTAAGGTGATTCCATTAAAAGAGGAATACATGGAAAAGGGGTGAAAGCGGATGTGTGAGAGAATTGAATTGAATTAAATGAAAGGTAGTAGATGGGGAAATTCAGATGAGAAAACCCACAAAATTTAGTATCAATTTGAAAGTTCACAAAATAAAGAGGGATGTGGAATAACGTACTGAAACTAGATACTGCAAGAAAAGTAGGTGAACGAGACACAGACATATAAGAAGGGGAATTCAAATGATTCATGGAATCATGCAAAGCTGACACTTAGGAATCTTTCATGTTGTCTACCTTTTATTGGAAAACCTAACCGAACTAGACGCTACAAGAAAAGACATCTAAGTTTCACATGGGCTAGTTCGAAGGAGAAAACCAACAAAGGCATAACTTTCACCCTTTAGCGAATTTCACAAAATTGCCAAAGGAAGGCAGGCCTAATTTTTCATACTCTACCTAGTTGTGCAAAGAATTTTGGAAAAATACTATCCATGATAAATATCTCATATCAATTATCAGTAATATCAGTAATGGATGAATATAGCTAAAACAAAAAATGAAACAAAAAAAATTGGGTGCCAATATTGCCTCTAGTTCGGAATGTGTGTCTCTTACAAGCATGGTGAGATTTCAAATATCTGAGTAGGCCAAAAGTGGAGAACAAAAGAATGGAACTAACTCATAACACATTATAAAAATCAAGGGTCATGTTTGCACAAAGACAAATACATATATAAGGGCACAACAAAACAATGACACAAAACAACATGTTACAAAATTTTAAAGAACTATATTGTTAGGAAAAATAGTGTTTGAGGTACTAATCATGAACTCTCCATAAAGGCTCCTAAGTTAAAATGTTCCTTTACCTTATTCTTCATCAATTTGATAGGACCCGACCCACAAGACATCAAACTTCCATTATTTCCCTTGTCTTCTAATCTAGAATTCCACGAGGACAAGATCCCCAATCTGAAATTCCCTCATGTTAGATTTCTTATCAAAAGAGTACTTCACTTTATATTGTATCAAAATATTCCTCTCAAGGTGGACCTCCTGGCTTCTTCCAATCTGATCAACTCATGTATCCTTTGAGAGATGGCATCCTCTTCTTCCCCTTCAATCTATTGTTGTAACTTGTAGATTGGTAACTCAAGGTTGATTAAAAATTTGGCTTCAACACCATAAACTAATTCAAATGGACTCTTCCCAATTTACTTCTTGTAGGTTACCCTATCTACCCAAACAAAAAAAATTAACTTATCATCCCACCTTTTCTTGTTTGCATCCAATTTTTTTAATGATGTTGATAATGTATTTATTACTTGACTCAACATGTCAATTTACCTACAGATGATAAGGTGATGAATGTGTTAAAGAGATTCCATAGTGTGAAAACATGTCAACAAAGTCTTTGGATCTAAATCACATTGAATTATTAGCAACAATCCTTGATGGCACACCAAACCTCTTGATTATGATATTGAGCAAAAATTTGATCACCACCTCTGAGGTCACATTCCTTGTTGGAATTACCTCCAACCATTTTTTAAATTATGCAATGGCCACCAATAGCCACATGCAAATTTAAAGTTCCCAAAAAACCTTTGGCAAGCATCATATCCCTTCGCAAACTTGGCCATATCCTTAAATAATGCGGGCCACCAATAACCCATTCTCATAATCTTAAAAGTGATGCTCTTTGACATATAATTTCCACAACATAATCCACAGTGGCATTCCTCGATAACTCTTATTGACTGCTCTCCATTTAAGCATCTTAGGAGTACACCATCAAGGTTTATCCATATTAATTATCCTTTGAGTAGCACATATATATGAGTTTCTAGTTTTAATGTCTTTTTTTTATTATCATTCTATTCAAGTGAACCATTCATTTTTTTAAATAAAATATTATACCAACAAAAATCCTTCAACTAACATAAAATAAAATAGGGACCAAAGTTAACCTGATAGATTTTTGTAGCATTCAAATTTTCCTTAATCATTAACTTTGATAGGTCTTGGCCTCTAACCAACTTGGTTGTTTGTACCTCCATGTTATATTACTAGATCGTGTTGATCCATCTACACCTTTTTTTCGATGCCTCTTGTTACACACAAATGTCCTTGATAGCTATATGTGGCACAAAGGTGGTGATCTCTACCTCGAAAAGGTGGGGTCTAAAATTTTTCACAGCCTTGACAAGAACATAGGAATTCTTCTCCTTTATAGAATTTTAATTCAATATATTGTAATGATTTATTGAACAACCTAACTTTCATTATTTTTTTAAAAGTAGAACAACACAAATAGTGTATAAAGATGTAAAAGAAAATAATTGGAAAGGCTTAGAATAGTTTGGACTTACCAATATTGGTGCCTTATTAAGTTCATATTTCAGTTCTAAGAAGGAATTAGTTGATTCCTTATCCCAACTAGAAGATTTTCCCTTTTTCAACACTTCACAAATGGTATTTGTCTTCTCTACAAAGTTAGGGATAAACCTCCTAACAAAATTTATCTATCCAACTAATGATTGAACTACCTTGAATTTTTTTAGTTGAGAGATAAGGTCAATTTCCTCGATCCATTCTAGGTCAATCCTTACCCCTTCATTTGATATAATGTGCCAAAGGATCCTACCCTCTTCCACATCAAAAATACACTTCTTGGGATTCAAAGATATCCCATACTTTAAGCATCTCTGGAAGATATACTCCAAGTGTTTGTAGTAATCATTTCGATATTTAGAGTAGGTAATCAAATAATCCTAGTAGAAAACCATGATCTCATTTATTAGGAAAAGACAACATCACGACCCTTCAAAATGTAGCTTCAACATTCTTTAACCCAAATGGCATCCATACATATTCAAAGGTTCCCCATGGCATAATGAATGTTATCTTATATTGCTTTGAATATTTGACCATGACTTGATTGTAACCTGAGAATTCATCTATCATAAACATCAATTATAACCCTATCACCTATTACAACAAATGGTCCATACCGAGTAGTGGATAATTGTCCTTGAGGCTCTTAATATTCAAATTTCTGAAATCTACATAAAGCCTATTTTCCCCATTCTGAATGTTTGATTGGTTTAATAATACCCCTTATTTCATTTTCACCAATTCCTTCCACATTTGAGGGGCAAGAGTAGGATTGATAGAGAATTGTTTATGTCTAAATAGCTTTATACTAGGATCCAATGGAATGGTATGTTGGAACAAATCTTCTCTATAAGCCTTGAGTTCATCATCAGACCAACTAAAACACTTCTTATATTTTCTTAATAATACTATTAATATTTTCTTTTATGTTGGTTTTAACCTTTTCCCAATGTAAATCATTTTAGGAGCTAATTTAGTTCCTAAATTTATATCTTCTATATCTTATTTTCTAATAGGCTTATTTCTTGTCTTATAATAATCAATATTGTCAAACATCCTTTCCAAAGCAACGAGACCTCTAGGAATGAAATTTATTCTAAGGTGGATAATTTTATTTCTAGAGAGAGTCTCTTTACCTTATCCATCCTTCTTCACCAAGGGTTAGTAAGAACTTCAACTTCACACTTGCACTGAGGGAAGACATGAGATGCATTAGACCTTGAAGCTAACACACCAAGGGAAACAAATATGACATTACTCTCTCTTTCTACCCAAATGATGTTGAAATTTTAAAAAAAAAAACAATATCCCAAACAAAATTTTAATATATTCTCAGTCTTCTTTCCTTTGTAGTATAAGTGCCTCTAAATTAAGAAACCACAAGTTTTAAACCACCATGCAATCTAATTCATTTGATCTCATATTTCAAATCCATACTCAAAGTAAGAAGTAGAGCCTCACATTCTACCATATTATTGGTGCATTTAGAATTCAATATGAAAGTGAACTTATAGTCTTTCCCTCAAGGGATGCTAATACAATTCCTACATCATTACCTTCTTTTGAACATGCACCATCAAAATGTATATTCCAAACTCAATCATATTCTAAAAGATAATGTGGGGGATATATCAAGACTAACCTGCTTATCAGAATCATCATCACAATAGCCTACGAAATAGTCAAGTTCCACATCAAGGAAACAAACTTGATTCTCTAGTTTTTTTGGATTCTCTATAATAACCATCATGTTATTTTCTTTATGTGATTGGAATTCTTTCCAAAACACAATAATATGGTAGCATACAAAAATTCCATCTTAATACTACCACCCACTGAAGCTTCCCACTTCCTATACAATAACATACCTTATTTAACTAGACAATCAACTATGATAATGCCAATTAAAAACATTTTAATTGGGTATGCAACAAGCTGTAGTGAAACATCATTCACTATCCCAATTATATTCAATTCCTAAGAATATATGGCATAAAATTTGCCATAATATTTTAAAACTTATAATCTTAGGTGATTCATGACTTCTAATGGCATCACATTGCTATATGCTCCAAAATCTAACATACAGTTATGCACTAGCCAACCACTTTTTAGTAAATATGTATACAATGGATAAAATTATTGTTTGTTACCTATAGAAATAGTTCCCTAAGTATATCTCAAGGGTCTCTTATACATTGAATTTATTTGCTTTATCTTCGAGAATATATACAACCTTGTTTAGTTAATCAAATATATTAGGGGAAGAGAGATATAGCAACATCCTTTCCCTATGCTCAGGGATCCTCAACAATTTATTAACTCACACATGAAATTTTAATTGACTAAAATCCTTAGCCATGTCAATTGATTGGTATGTGTGTAGAGGAATTGAAAGGGGGATCATTGCAACATTAATATCAAGGATGAAAGGCATCAATTGATCATTAACAATAATTTTCTTTATATGGACCATTTTTCAACCTCCTTTCTTTCCTTTTGTTTATAATTTGTTGTTTCATTGCTTTACTTTTGTTTGGTATTAACATCCCTTGGATTTTCCATATTGATAGTTGAGACATCGACACCCTTTTGTTTTGGGACATATACTTGTTGCAAGGATGCATTTGGTAAATGTATCTTTTTCACAGGTGGAGACTTCCTTGCATATCTATTTGTTATTTTTTCTGCATTACGGTCCTTTTGTTTTCCTTTATTCAACTATGTAGTTGAAATATCTAAAGTGGGTACACCATCAAATTTATCTTTAGAACCTACTTGCTTCTTCCTTATTTGGTAATCACTTTACACTTGAATGATGACAACTTTAGTGATAGCTCTAATGTCTTCATCAAAGGACTTTTTTCTATTGTATCTTTGCTTCATTTGTTCCTTGAGCAACTCAAAATATTTGTTTGGTATCTCAAAAAGAACATAATGATTGTCATAATCATTTTTAAAAAATCATCACCTTAATAGGAATCTAATTGATTCACGTTGGCATCATCATAGTACTTTGGTGTACCTTCATGCTCTCAAAATTCTCCCTTACACTTGGATTGATCATGAGGCAAGTGACGCATATCACACAAAAATGAATCTTTTTAATATTCACATGATCGTTCCCAAAGGGATCATGGGTGTGTTTCTCTTGGTACCCTTGCTTTGAGTTTCTTGGTGCTATTTGTTTGTCATTACTTTTATAGGTCTCTTAGACCAATCATAATTATAGGGCTTGTTATGCAACCTTTGTCCTTTATTAAAATGTGTAGGAGAAACACTAGAAGACATACCTTTTTCATTATTTGCAACCT
This sequence comes from Sequoiadendron giganteum, assembly GCA_007115665.2. NCBI lineage: Eukaryota > Viridiplantae > Streptophyta > Pinopsida > Cupressales > Cupressaceae > Sequoiadendron > Sequoiadendron giganteum. The sequence continues at coordinate 384,835,203 of CM021101.1, read as the reverse complement.
TGTATAAAATATCCTTCATAGCCCCCATTAACTTGTCTAGTTTTTCTTCAATTGTGAGAGGCTTGCTAAAAATTGTTGCATTTGGTTTCAAGAATTTTATATCAACTCTTTTTTTGTATTTCCTAGAGTCTTTCATATTACTCTTTATGTTGATTTTCATTGCATATACTTCTCTCAAGGTTTGAGGGTTTTTATCTCTCAAAAGATAGCCCAACTTTGAATCAAATACTCCACAATACAAAACAAGGTAGATAGGCTCATTTGGCCTTAACAAGGGAGACACTTTCATCATTTTCATAATAAATCTATTGTCAAAATTATAAAATAATTCATTTACCCATTTTCTTATGCTATTCATCTCGTGGATTGCAAATTTTGGGTCCACTATTTGTCTATATTGCAATTGGAACACTCTTATAAACTCATCTCACAAGCCTATGTTGCTATATTAGATACATTTATACCATTTTTTACACTTTCTTTTAGTGATTGCACAAAACATTAATCATGGCATCCTCATCTTCTATCCTGTATTTATCAGTGACATTAATAAAATGTCTTAAGTGGTCCTCACTAGTGACGACATTGTTACCTTGGAATTTTGGCATTTTTCCTCTAATCTCGGGTGGAATTGGATTAGGATAGTTAGGAATACCATAAAAATCTAGTTTTTTTGTAACTTTCCAATCCCAATGGTGGTCTCACTAGAGTAAATCTTTGAGCTTGTCTTCTAGGGTTGACCCCTACATTTTGTACTACATTTTGTTGCTAAGGCTTCTATTAATTTTTCTACACATGATGCATTTTCTGATTTGGAATGGTTTATGCAACATTTTGAGTCAGAGAAACATTTTGGTGAGCCTATTGAGCATGATTCTAATTTTGATTTAGTTGCAGTGATTGTTGAGCAAGTAGGGCTTGTTGTAATTCAATTTGTACCACTATTTCATATTATTTTTCTTAAGATGATCAATAAGATCTGTGTGTTGATCTAACTCTGATTCTCTATGCTTCTCTATCTGAATAATTGATTCAACATCTTGGAATGGAGTTTTTACTTCCTTCTTAGAATTTTGAGGAGTACAATGTCTACCCTCCCTTTGATTTCTCAAAGGATGAAGCACAAGATTCCTTGCATGTGGAATCAAAGGTGCACTCATATCTATACTTTCTATACTATGATTTGTTTCCATTACATACCTAGTATAATCATGTTCAAAATTTATTAAAGTAGTTTTGACCCTATTATACCTAGTATAATCACGTTCAGAAGTTATTAAAGATTACTTGTAGGTGGAATCAAAGGTGCACTCATATATATACTTTCTATACTATAATTTTTTTCCATTACATACCTAGTATAGTCATGTTCAAAAGTTATTAAAGTAGTTTTGACCCTATTAAAGAGGTGTCTTTGGGCAAAGCTACCAGGGGAGTGAATGTTTTGATTAGTGAGCTAAAAGAGGGTGGGCTGGGGCTAGAACTAGGAACAAGACTAAGGTGCAGGCTAGGACTCCTACTGTTGAGGCACCTGAAGTTATTGACGATGGCCAGAAGGCTATAGTGTGTGACATCGAAGTTGCGGATATTTTGAAGAACATGTAGTGGGGCTATTGTTGTGCCTCTTTTTTTGGTTCTTTTGCGTTGATGGTGTGTTGGTTTTTGGTTGTTGCATGATTGATGTAGTTTTCTTTTGCTTCAGCTGTCCTTTTTTGTAAAGGGTTTCGGGCCCCTTCAAAACCCATTTTTACCTCTAATCAAAAACTAAATCATTTGATGTATATTGATAAAAACTCTGGAATCAAATATTTTACCTAAAGTACCTACTTTTTCAATATTTTTAAGTTATAAAAAGGGAACTTACCTGGGTTTTTAGCCTTCCAATTTTCCCTTCACTTTCTTACATCAAAAGAAGAAACCTCAATTATCTCTTGATATTTAGAGCATTGATCCATTTCCATTCCTTTATCTTCTAAAATAAACTTATGTATTTTCCTTGACAAAGTCACCACTCCTTAAAGGAGAAAATAATTAAAATCAATAATATTTTGATTTTACAAACCAAAGACCAACACTTTCCTGACTACAGTGTGGTCACTAAGTAACTTGGGTTTTCAATTTGATTCTTAATTTAGAGTATCCTTGGTAACAATGCTAATTTTTGGTTATTCGAGTTGTAGGCCCCGAATCCACAAGGCTTGGTAATCTCTCAAGTGTTAAGGGTTCCAAATATGGGAAGATCACCACAAGCTTGTCTTCAAATTGGGAAAACAAGAACCAATTATTGAGGTTGGTAATGCCTCCCTTATTTCTAGCTCTATAAGACCAAGGGGGTGTTCCCTGAGGCACTAGATAATGAATAACAAATTGTATACTCCCTTATAAAAAACTATAACCAATACACAATGTATCCCAATATAAGTGTCACAATATACCTATGTGCTAGTTTGAATGTGTAAGGATGAGCACCTTGTTAAATAGATAATTTTCCATATGGATATCTAAAAATGTGTTTTATGATAACTCATTAGATGTTATAGACATTCAAACATGGCAGTAGAACACACAAAGCAAGGAAAATAAAGACATTTAAGTTGATATATTTTAGAGTGTGTTGAGGATGATGGGGAGAGACAACCAGTAACAAACTGGTGCCTTTATCCAATTAAGAAATAGAGGCTCTAAATTCAAACAAATATGTATTAACCAAAACCAAGGCAATGCATTAATCAAAACACCATAAAAGACTAATTTTTTCATAATACACAAGCAAGTTGGGCTCTACACATACATTAAAAAAAGCCACGGATAATTATAGAATATTAAATGAGTATACTTAGGAATCCATGAACATACCCATACACTTCCTTTATTATTCTAAGAAGATATCTTGCAAAATATTTACAAGAATTTTATTATCGTTTGATTGGCTAATTAATTAGAAACACATCAAGGGATTGACACCATTCACATGAAGAAATAATGAACCCTATATTTTTTTGTGTTAGTTCTTATCTCTACTATGCTCCTCTCTCAAAAATGTTGTCCCCTCCTCATTGGTGACCAAAGAATTGTATCTATGGAAAAATGTTTATAGAATGTTAGAAGGTCATGCCACATGGGAAACCCTAGCTGCAACCTTCACTAACATACAATAGCCAAATGTCCATTATAAGTCCAATCTGATTGATAAGAAATATGGAAGAAAATTATTTTAACTTGCACCATATATTCCCATTGATGATTCGTGGGTTTTATTGTAATGATGTAGTCACGGATGGAGGGTCCAAAAAGGGTTGTCCAATCATATAGCCTAGAGTTCAACACAATGGAAAAATAACACAAGAAATTCTCAATAATAAGAATTATCATTGATTCAATAACCAATAGTCTTACATGCATCACATGCCATAGGTGTAGACTAACTAAGGGCTCACAAGCTCGCCATAGGGCATTACAAGACATTACAATTGGCACATTGCCTTATTATAGCCAATGAATTAGAAAACTTGAACTAACTATAAGATTTATCCTTATTCCCTTTTCTAACTACTTTCCAATGATTTACAAAATGATCTTAAATATGAACCTCTAGTTTCAATTATAATCTATGTCGACCTCAAGGGCTTACAAACCCTAATGCAAGATCAAATGTGTGGGTTGGCCTTAGAATATGAGAAGATAACCCATAATGTGTTGTGGATCTCCAATAAAGTTCCCTTCTACCTAAAATGCCTTGTACGATGTTCCATTAAGCTATTCATATTTCAAAACTAGTTCGTACATCAAGCCCAAACCAGATAGGCCTTGAATGCTCTGACAAAGAATTGACAGTGAACTTTTGGGAGCAATAAAATTTTTGCAAATGAATGAAAATATCCTAAAATTTGGATATGTTGAAGATGGTCTAGTGTAAAATCCATATCCTGCTCTACGAGCTAGGAAATGGTAATACGCTAAAATGCGGAAGAAACTGCTAAAATAATTATAGACTGAACTATAAGAAATAAAATGTTTTTAGTTGATATAGCATTGCTTTACAACTAGGGATGCTCTTGCATCAAACACTCGAGGTTGGAAAGAAAAATGAATCCATCACTTTCTTGGGGCTAGAGGAAAACCAAAGTGGTCCACCTCAAACTGAAAAATCCATGATGATTCCTCCACTGGTCTTCCTTTCCACTTCACCAAGTAATCCTTGTACTTCTTGTTCCTAGTGCTCCTTCCATTTATGGTGTCCAAGATCTACTCAATCTTCTCCAGTAGTTGATGTGGTAATTTCTCCTCCAAGCCAAATTATTTGTTACTCCCATTCAACTATCCTTCATGGTACTCATATATGTTTGCAACTTTGAAAATATGTGATATACCAAGTGCCTCTAATAACTCCACTTCATATGCATTTCCTGAATCAAACTTCTCAAGAATCTTACATGGTTCAAACTTCCTCATCTTTAGTTTATTGTATGTTCCTACTAGAAACCTTTCCTTCCTAAGATATACCATGAATTCATCTCCAACAAAAAATTCCTTATGTCTCCTCTTCACATTTGCCTGCTCTTTGTATTTATTGTTCATGTCCTTCATGTCCTCCAAGTGTTTCCAAACTTGATTATGCACTGTCTCCACGAATCTTGTAAATTATTCTACTTCTACACTCCTCTTATTCTGCATATTGATGTCTCTAAGCTCTAAAACTCCTCTAGGATGTATTCCTACCACGATATCAAATGGTGTCTTCCCTGTGCTCTAATTTACTGAATTATTGTATGAAAAAATTACTTTCAGTAGAATTATGTCCTAGTTTCCTTCCTTATCTCCAATCAAACATATCAATAAGTTACCAAAACTATTATTTACTACCTCTATTTGTCTATCTATTTATGGGCGATATGCTGAACTAAACTTTAGGTCTATCTTCAACTTCTTCCACAATATCCTCCAAAAGTATCCAATGAGCTTGGTGTCCCTGTCTAAAACTATACTCTTTGGTAGTCCATACAATCTCACAATCTCCTTGAAAATTAAGTCAACAATATACATAACATCATTAGTCTTCTTGGAAGGAATAAAATGTGTCATCTTAGAAAATCTATCCACTACCACCATTATAGAATCATATCCTCTATGTGTTCATGGCAATCCTAATATGAAATACATGATTATACCTTCCCAAGGTCTCTCCGGTATTGTCAAGGGTTTGTTCAATCCAGTATTTTGAATACTCTCTTTTGCTATCTAATAAATTCTACAATTTTGAATATAATTCCCGACATCCTTATATATCTGTAGCTAAAAATAGTGTTCATTCACCAAAGATATTGTCTTATGTATGCTAAAATGTCATGCTAGTCCTCCACTATGTTTCTCCTTAATCAAATTCTCCCTCATTGAACTCCTTGGAATACACAAATAATTTCCATTGAACAACATATCTTCCTGAATGAAATAATCCAACCATTGAATCCTATATGTCACTATTGGTTCCTTGCATGTCTTCCATGCTTTAGCAAAATATGGATCATCCTTATACATGCATTTCAATACTTCAGAACCCAATACTTATATCTTCATTTCTTTCAACAAATTCCTTCTCCTGCTCAATGTATCTACAACTTTATTTGACTCGCCACTCCTATGTTTCAACACAAGTGTATAAATTTTCAAGAAATCAAACCATATCATATGTATTTGGTTCAACTTACCCTAACTATTCAAATAATTCAAGGCTTTATGGTCAATGTACAACATAGAATCCCTAGGAAACAAATAATGTCTCCACTTCTTCAATGCTTGAATTATGGCATTGAACTCTTGATCGTAAAATGAATATCTCCTTCTGGCATCATTCAAATTCTCACTAAAATAAGTTATTGGTCTCTCTTATTGACTCAACACTGCTCCTATTGCATTTCCACTAGCATCACAATCAACTTGAAACACTTTATCAAAATCAAGTAATGCTAACACTGGTTTCTCTGTCACCTTTCTCTTTAGAAATTCAAAACTTCTTTGTGCTCTGAATATCCACTTAAAATCTTTCCTATCTCCTCTCATTATTTGTATCATAGGAATGCAAATACTACTACTGCTCCTAATGAATTTCATGTAGAAACTTGATAGTCCATGAAATGATCTTACCTCCCCAGTATTCACTAGTGTAGGCCACTCAACAATTACTCTAACCCTCTCAGGGTCCATTTTTAATCCTTAAGCAAAAATGACAAACCCCAAATACTACAACTCTATTTTCATAAAGATAAACTTCTTGATGTTTGTAAACAACTTCTCCTCCCTCATCCCCTACAATACTTGTCTGATGTGCCACAAAATTTCTTCTCTAATATTACTAGAAATTAGAATATCATCCACATAAACAATAACAAACTTACTCGAGAATTAATTTAGTACCTCATTCATCAACCTCATGAAAGTGCTAGGTGTGTTGGTCAATCTAAAAGGCATCACTAACCACTCATACAACCCCTCATTATTCTTAAATGTGGTCTTCCATTCATCTCCCTTTCTAATTTTGATTTGATGATATCCACTCTTTAGGTCAATATTTGTAAAATACTTTGCTCCACTCAAACAATCCATAATGTCATCCATTCTTGGTAATGGGAATCTATACTTGACTATGATCCTATTGGTTTATCTTGAGTCTGTACACATCCTCCACTCTCCATCTTTATTTGGTGCCAGTATAGTATGTGCCACACATGGGCTTAAGCTCTCTCTAATCAATCCCTTTAGTTCAGTTTCATATTTTTTGCATGTGTCATCCTACGTGCCACTTTGTTAGGAAAAATTGCTTACGTATTAGATCTATATGATGATTGATGCTCCAGACCAGTGATAATCCATTTGGTACATTCTCTGATATGATATCTCAAGATATTTTGTCAACAGTTTTGCTACTTCTGTTTGTGGTGGATCTTCTCCCTTTGTGGTAGAATTCTTCACCTCTTGATTATTGCACTTATTTGGAATCAATGCAAACACATGTTATCATGCCTCAATCCTTCTAGAAAATTCCTTCCATCTACCAAAAAAATATAGAAGTGTCACAAACTTCACTTTTATCTTCTTCTCCCAAAGGTATCAATATATATGTCTTGCCATTTGAAGTCACAATATAGGTTTTCTTCCTCCCATCATGAATTGCTTTCTTATCATATTTCCATGATCTTCCTAACAATAAATGGCATGCATCCATAGGCATAACATCACACATAACTTCATCATTATATGACCCTATATGAAATTTCACCAAATACTGCTCACTTACCAAGATCTTATGTTCATCTTGAATCCATGCTATCTTGTAGGGCTTTGGATGTTTCAATCTCTTCAAATTCAAATTGGTTACCAGCCCCTCTAAAACCAAATTATCGGTACCACCACTATCAATAATAAATTTACATACCTTACCTCCAGATTTACATCTTGTACTAAACAAATTCTTCCTTTGTGGTGGTTCCTTAGTCACTTCTTCATGCATCAAAGCTCTCCTCATTACTAATGACTCACCCTTCTCTGGTTTCCCAACTGAAGGGGATCCAACATGTTCTTCATCCACATAAGTTATTCTTCCAATATTCTTAGTCCTCTTACCGGCACTTCTCTAATAATATTCAAATGCTCTATGTCCTTCACCTCCACACTTAAAATAAGTTCCTCTAAATGGCCTCCTCTCATATCTTCCTTCATAAATCTTATATCCATCATTGTAGTAGGAATTATGAAATCCTCTATCACGATGATATAAATTTCAGTCATATCTTCCTATGTGGTATGAATTATTGTCCTCTTCACTGCAGTAGGGTTTTCCATCTTTGTTGTGCTTTGCATATAGTCTTCTCTCTCCAAATTGTGATCCGCCTCTCTGGAATCTTCCTCTTGCACTTCTCAATCTTTTCTCCAAATTTTTATTCAACTTTTCCTCTACCTTTAGCACAAATTGGTATGCTTCTTTAGCTATTGTCATCTTCACTAGGATCAACTCTTCTTGGATTTTTTCCATCAGTCCATTGATGTACCACATAGCCTTCTCCTTTCTTGTTTCGCTATGTCTAACCCTAATGATCATCTTATAAAATTATTCAATATACTCCTTCAAAGACTTCTCCTTTTACCTTATATTCTTCAATCTCTTCAACAATTCAAGCTCGTAATCAGAAGAAATAAATTGATTCTTCAACTTTGTCACCATCCTATCCCACTTAGCAATTTTCTTCTTTCCCCTCCTATTCCTATACAATTGAACTTCTTTCCACCAAATAGCAGCATATACTTTTAACTTAGTTCTCACAAATCTTTCCCTCTTCGGATCTTCAATTTATTCATACTCAAAGTATTCCTCCACATCATTGATCCAATCAATCAATTCCTCAAGGTTTAAATTTCCTGTGTAATTTTGAATTTTAATTCTAGGTCTCTTACCAATCTTGGAAATAGGTTTTAACATCTTTACCCAGTCTTCTTCTTCTTCTAGGTTCTCTTCATTTTGATTTGCAACATGATCCAATTCATCATCACTTTGGGCCTCGTGTCTAGGGTTTAGACATCTTCTTCTACAACATCCAATTGGACTTTGGGATATGGTGCTGTACACCATTGCATAATTTGATAGATTATAATGTTGTGATGCACCTTGGTGGTGTGGTTATTCACAGTAAGTAATTATTTGGGGACCACTTGATGTTGTATTGTAATATTGGATTATTATTTAATATGTAAGAGACATATGATAATAATTTAATATTGGGGAAATATTAAATAAATTGAAGTCTTAGTACCCAATATTAAATAAGGGGTTAATGGTTTTGTGGTACATGGTTTTATTTTACCACCGGTTGTATTTGTGTGAGCTTGAGTCTATAAAAGCAAGCACATGTTTAGTGGTTAAGGTGGGGCTAAGTGGGTTGGTTGTCATTATTGAGTCTTTTTGAGGAGTGCATATGTGAATCATGGCATGGGATGTGTGGATTCATGCTTGGACACATGAGAATGCATTGAGAGACTTGATGCTTCAGATGTATTCATTGTAACTCTTGTATTGCTTTATTGTTGAATAATATGATGGAGTATGGATGCTTTTGGAGGCTAGGTTTTTCCCTCTTGAGGGTTTTCATAGAGTATATCTTGTGTTATATTATGGCTTGTCTATTTAATCTATGCATTATGGTTACTTGTATGCATGTTTATCTCTCATGGGTTATGTAGAAAATGGAATAATATTGTGGGTTGAATGCAATATTTCCTTATAAATGGTATTAGAGCTATGGTTGTGATTGTATAATCCTAGTTTGAGGAAAAACTTGTTTGATTTTGAATCTATGCATTGCATGAGAGAATGAAAGACATGGCAAGATACAAGGGTTTTATAGGTTGTTTATTGCAGATCTAAGGGTTTTGGATTTGTTGTTATGATGGGTTGTTTGTAGATTTGGGGTGTGAAAAATTATTGGGTCAAAAGAGTTTTTTGGTTATGCATTCAAATAAGGGTTTTGTGGGGGAAATTTTGTAAATGACCTTCTGGGACAAAATGGACCTCATGTTTGGATTCAAGTTGGTCAAGAGACAAACATTGATATAAAATTCAGTATATTTTGGTGACTGTGAAAAAAATGTTTTTTTAGCTTGACCCCCCTTTTTTGATTGTATGGTCGTTAATTTTAGTATTTAGAAAATCTTTATTAAAAAATCTTCATACCCATTGTAATTATTTTTACTTGCAAATAAAAAATAAAAAATAAAAAATTAAATATTGAAAAAGCTAAAAAGTTTTTATAAAGATTTTTTTTTGCAAGTGGGGCCCCACAAACCCTGTACCTACGATAGTGGTACTCTTTGCAGGCTTTGTCGACTCACTTGCCCCTGCATTAACACCATCACCCTTTTATTTTTAGAATTTAAAAGCTTTAAAAGCTGATTGAGAATTTAAACTAAACATTTCCATGAAAATCAAACCCCCTCTTTTTAATTAAAGTTTTTAAATCTAAAATATTAAAAGGAAAGAAAAATCCACCACCTTTAAAGTTCTATTTTTGCAAAAAAAAATGATTTTATTTTGGAGTGGGGTTCACCAAAAGTTGTCTACAGGGGTAAATCAAACGTTTTTTTTCAAACTTGCATAACTTTCACCCACAAAGTTAGTTTTTTGACTTCTTATACTCATTGGAAAGCTGGTTCCGAGCACCACACAATAGTATAGGTTTGGTTATATGATTTTACTATTTTCATCAATTTTTGGGCCCCAAAAGTTAGATGTTCTCGGCTACACAGTTTTGAGCACAACTTTTGCATACAAAACCATATTTTCAATTTTAAATAGGCGTTGAAGAGAACTTGTAGTGTACTACACAGTGGTTCAAATTATTTATTAGTTTGTGGTGTTGTATGAGGTTGGTACTTGTTTGATCACTTGTAGGAGCTTAAGATTCAGGGTGTGATTGTGTGAGCATCTGGATGAGTCAAGAGGCGAAACCTTGGGGGAGTACATGTTTGTATATGATATTTATGATGGTACAATTGATTATCAGTTTGGTGCTTCTTGGTACAAGTTTACAAGTGTTTTTCAGAGTTGGACTTTGATGGTGATAGGTACACAGGTTGTCTTCGGTTTTGAGGAAATGGTTGGACATGATTTGAGACTTGAAGTCTTTTGTGGGTGATAGTTGAGTGTAGGTACAACATTGGCTATGGTTATGGTGTCATGGGTATGCAAGTACATTTGATGCATTACAATGTAGACTTCTTCCCAGATCCGAGGGATCAATCTTGGCGTGAAAGTTTTGTTGGGTATGAGTTGAGGTTTTGAGAGCCTCACCATTAAATCCAGGGCATCTGAGAAAGTCATAATTGGCTTTCATTTCATCAAAATTTGACATATTTTGTCAAATCTGCAAGGGTTTTATGCAAGTCATTTTTATTGGAGTCGTTTTCATTTTTGCTTTAAAAATCCAACTTCCACTCATTTGTGAGAAAAACGGTTTATGGGTTTTGTAGCCAAGGTTGAAATCTTATCTGGGTATTTGCTAGATTTTGTGGATAGTAAGCATATATGAAGAAAACTGCTATCTAAAAAGTGTCACACACCATTTTTCTACAGGTTGAAGGTCAAAAGAAATTTATTTTTTCATCTTCTACTTGTTGGATCAATTTTTTTTTTGGGCGTTTTGCTCTTTGCATCAAAATACTATCTAGGTATCCATTAGTTTTCCCATGCAATGAGTAAATTTTTCAAAAACCAAATCAAAAGGGTCATGTCTGCATTGTTGGTTGGCACAATTTATCCTTTTTTAAAAAAAAAATCATAACTTCAACATATGACATCTGTTTTTCAAAAACTTTATATCATTGAAAAGCTGATTTCATCCTCTACACAAACTTGAGGTTATTTTACATCATGGAGGAAGATGTGAACATTCATCAGTGCATGCACTATTTCCTTTTTTGTGCTAGTTTGCAAGTTTTCCAGTGTTCTTTGGCATCGGGTCTATTGTTGCTTTATCATGATTTCAAACTTGAGTCTTTAAATGAATCTAATTTGGTTTCTAGAAAATAAAAGTATCTTTCCTTGCTTGTTAAATTAAGGATTCCAGTGTTACTTCACAAGTGTGCTTCCAGTGCTTCTTTACAGTAGGTTATCTCATTATGGGGGGTTGTATGATCTCCCTTATCATCCTTTATGTGGATGCAGATTGATTGGATTTGTGATGGATATCATTATTGTATTTCTCTCTTTTGGGGAGGAGTTTTGTCCCACTGGATTTTCTCCTTTTCTCTATTTGTGAGAGATTACATTTTCATTTGTACATGAGTACCTAACATGGCCTAGTAGTCAGGACCCATCATTGCATCTTTGCATCATTTGGATAATAACTACACCCCCTAAATTTCACTTATATGGGGGTGTTGGTGTGAATGGGTTATTTCCTAACTAGTTATTAGTGATGACCTATTCACATTATTATAAGTTTACTTAGGAGTTAAGTTTTCTAGTTGCCATTTCTAGAAGTTTTTTATAATGGGGCCATGTCTCATTATTTACTTTTAGTTATCTAGGCATTTAATAATTCTCTCTTGCATTTAATATTTGCATTGAGGTTGTTATCACTTAGTTGTCTCATGTGATATGATTAAGACACTTGTCATGATCTTGTCTAATATTATCTCACTCCTTGCCTATACAAGAAAGGAATCATATGTACATTTTCATATTCAGTTTGGCATTCTTGCATCTTAATGATAACATGATATTTCTATCATTTCTCTCTTGTGTAAGTTATTTTGTCTTGCAGGTGATCTTGGGGTATTTGAGGAGTTCACCATAAACTCCTATAGTTGTTTGGTGGTGATATGGTTTGATGTTAGGAGATTGTTCTTATCTTCTTGATTCTTATTTGGTTCCTTGACTATTATTACTCATTTGTGGACATGGTTGGAAAATTAGATATGTGGTTGACTTGGTGTTTGAGTCTTGATGTCTATAGGATTATCTTGTTTGATATCTCATTTTATAGGTTACTAATATGATGATGAGTTTGCATGTTTCAGAGGTTGTATCTATGAGTTATGTGATTGGTAGGTATACACAACTTATTAATTGTAGTGGGATGACTTGGATGTGGACTGTCAATATCCACCGAGTTTGATTAGTTGTTGTTGCATATTTTAATAGTTGGTCTTATCCATGGTCATTTATACATTGGTATGTTGCTTTGGGATTGAGAGAATGGATGGTTAGCATATTTAATTAGCTAGATGATCGGAATTATAGTATGTGGTTTGATCACCATGTCATGATAGCTTGGTACATTTATTGGTTATACACTTTTAGTGGGAGCTTTCGATAGTGATGATTTGATGGTGTTGGATTGGTTTGGTTTGTGATGTTTTGATGGCGATTGTATGTATCTTCTTGGTTTGGAGATCTTGGTTTCATTTTTATGTTAGTGATATTGCATTTGAGTGTGTGTAGACCTAGATGATCTTCATAGAGGATATGGTAGTAACGATGCCATGTGTAGCTCGGTATCCTAGTTCAGTGGGAGTTGGCAGTGACATGGATGCATCATTAGTGATGGTTATCTTCATGTGATTAGAGATATATTTTCTTGGTTTAGAGTATGTTTGATATTATGTCATGGTTTACTCTCGATACACATTTAGAGTTTGGCATGGTACTTATTCTCTTGAGACTAGGATGTATGTTTTGATGCATGTGATATCCTAGGAGGAGATGGTTAGATCATGATGTCATGATAGGCTCCTGATTCTATGGTTGGAGCTTTGACATTGATCTTGGTGGTTCTCTTTGTATTAAGTACATTGATCATTTTCTTGATTAATTCATGATGATGTTATGTTGCATTTTGAGTTTGGCATGTATTGATCGATTACAAATGATCATGGATACTTGGAGATGTAGGTGATGGTTGGAGTTCTCTTGTGGTTAGAGACATTTAGTTGAGATAGTTACTCTTTGGAGGTTTCAACGGGAAGACCGAGGAGCTTTCACCTGGGTATGGGCGTGAGTTCATGATGGACCAATAGAGGAGATTGTTCTTAGAGTGAGTCATGGTGACTTGATTATCTTGGAGGAGTATTCTCATTCCCCACTCTTGATCTACTTGACAATTTATCATTTGAGAGGTATTGCCCATTATTACTTTCAGATGTGTTATGGTTTATGCTTTGTTTTCTCACGGGATTGAGTTGATTCATGATGATTGATTATGAATACTCATTCGAGGATTGGTTAGCATGCGTTTATATGCTTTATCTTTCATAGATATGGATCTTGATCTATGGATAATTAGTCTCAGAGGATTCATTTTGAGGGATGTTATGGCATGGTTATCTCCTTGTGCATTTGAGTTTATGATATCATTCATTAATGAGGATTGTTAAGAGATGATTTATGGGCTGATTTCTAGATTTGGGGATGGTTACTTTGAGTTTGATCTTCTTGATTAGAGAGGATTACATCCATGTTGGAATTGTTACATGATTCATATGTTGTACTTGATTTATGAGATTGACTGTTATGTAAGTTGTTGAGGCTTCTCATATGGGGTTGTTAGGAGATCATACTTGACACAAAATTGAACTTTTGAGGTGTTGGTAGAAGGAGATGTTATGGTTTACAGGTTTTCTCTCTTCATGGTTCCTTCCTAGATGTTCATGTTTAGGAGGATGGTGGCAACATGTTGTGAGAGATTATGCAACTATTCCAGGGTTGTATGTGTGGATCATTATTATTGTTCTTGGTACTTCATTTTTTATCACACCTTGGCATAGTGTTGATTGGTAGACTTAATATGCTTTGACATTACCTATGCAGTGGGAGTTCCTAGATATGTATGTTATTCATTGACAAGTTTGATATAGGGAGCTCATGATTGTAGCTTATGGGTTGCATATGTTCTTGGTGTGAGTTTACTAATGTATTGATACCTTGGAGGTATGGATGGTTGGATGTATTAGCATGCATTGTGGATGCTATTTCTGATCATGTGGGATTTTCATTTTCCAACAACTTGTTTGGAGCCTTTGTTATCACTTGGATTTGATGCTTGTGCTCGTTGATTGGTGCATCTCCACCTTGGCATGTTCCTTTTCTTCCATAAGCGACATGTTGGAGGATGAGAGGAGTTCTTGCTTGAGATGGTGGTCACTTTATTCTTATTGCAGGTATCTTGATGGAGCATGATAGCATTATGGAGATTCATGTGGTTTCATGTATGGCTATGATGATGTATTTCATGTATTAATCCCTTATGCAATGTATAAAACAAGTGGGAGAATGTTGGGATATGGTGTTGTACACCATTGCATAATTTGATTTATTATAATGTTGTAATTAAATAATTATTTATTTGTGATGCACCTTGGTGGTGTGGTTATTCACACTAGGTCATTATTTGGGGACCACTTGATGTTGTATTATAACATTGTATTATTATTTAATGTGTGGGAGGCATGTGATAATTAATATTGGGTAAATATTAAATAAAGTGAAGTATTAGTACCCAATATTAAATAAGGGGTTAATAGTTTTGTGGTACATGGTTTTATCTTACCACCAGTTGTATTTGTGTGAGCTTTAGTCTATAAAAAACAAGCAAATGTTTAGTGGCTAAGGTGAGGCTGAGTGGGTTGGCTATCATTATTGAGTCTTTTTGAGGAGTGCATATGTGAAGCATGGCATGGGATATGTGGATTAATACTTGGACACATGAGGATGCATTGAGAGACTTGATGGTTCAAAGGTATTCATTGTAACTCTTGTATTGCTTTATTGTTAAATAATATGATGGAGTATGGATGCTTTTGGAGACTAGGTTTTTCCCTCTTGAGGGTTTTCCCAGGGTATGTATTGTGGCTTGTCTATTTAATCTATGAATTATGGTTACTTGTATGCATGTTCTCATGGGTTATGTAGGAAATGGAATAAGATTGTGGGTTGAATGTAATATTTATTTACAAAATTCTCACCAAATAACATTTAAAATCTCTTACAAAGCACCACAAACTAAGAATAAGTAGCTATATTTGTGTTTATATCATTAATGGTGATAATTGAGAACCAATCATATCCTTTTTTACCTCTCATTAAAATTTTACCCCATACAAGATGCAAGGCTTTGATTGGGATCGGGATGCAACATGAGAATCAAGCCCATGTGGGAGATCCTATTGATATTGGGCATAAGCTAGCCTAATATGCACTAGTAGAATTTAACAAATAAATGACTAGGTGACTAAAAATTTTAGTCACAACAACTAAAATTGACTAAATTATACTATTTTTTTGCAACTCAACTATAAATGAGTAAATAAATGACTAATTTGGTTGTTGACTAAAAATTATTTAGTTACAAAAATAAAAATGACTAAATAGTCGGTCATTTATTTAGTCACAATCCATTTGAATAAATCATTTAAGGAATCAAGAATATAGCTCGCCAAAATACTCTAAAACTTTAATAAACATACTCTAAACCTTTCGTCAAAATCTTATTTTCAGGTGTAGCTCACCAAAATGGAGTTTTCATTTTAATCAAAATACTCTAAAACCTTTGTCGAAACCTTATTTTTAGGCATAGCCCACCAAAATGGAGAAGTGTTTCAATAAAGAATGATAGATAATGGTAAGGAGATGTGCGTGATAGGAGGCATAGGATTATTGTTGCTCTACTCAACAAGGGTTACATTCTTCATGCTACTATTTGTAATCCAGGTGTTTAATTGAAATATATTTGCATGCTCTCAAATTCCTTCAAATGATTTTGAAGTATCAATGAATCCTATATAGGGTTTAGAATGATTTCTTTTAATTTAAAAAATAAATAAATGATGTATTTGTCTATGATTATATAATGTGGAGACCTCCTAAATTTGCCCCAGCACATTGTCCTCTTTGGCACTGTATTCATTACTCCAGCTGCTAGGGTTTTGCACATGACATCTTTAATATCTTCATGATAGTGGCTTTTAAAATGATCTTAGTCTTTGCTTAATCCTTATCATGGTAACCCTTGAGTTCCATAATCCACCTTCAATCTCTTCTAAGAATGCTAGACCACATAGTATGCATATAAAGCAAGTCCTTCATACCTGCCATTGTTCCAAACCACCAGTCATTGCCATGCTTAGAATGTTACCTCCATAATCACAATAGCATGTTTTAAAATCATGGTTTCCAGTGATTAACCATTAAGGTCACCACTTTCATCAAGACTTAATGAGATTTTTGACTTCAAAATCAAGGCATTATGCAAGATAACATTGTGAATTGTTTGTTGTGTACGATTTGATTTTCTTGCACATTTACTACTTTGCTAACTACCTTTAAGATTGGATATTGCACCCTCAACTGCAATCTCAAATAGCTCACTCACTGTCACTTGAAGATTCATTTCATGAGCATCCTTCTATAAATCAAACTATGTCCTATAGACTACCTACTTACTTACTATAGGGGACTCATTGATTCATGGTATTGTGGGTCTTAAGATCCTTTAACCTTATTATCGCTACTTCACAGTTCACAAGGTATTATTCACTATTCTCCCATCTTTGATGAGTCTCAAAACACTGCTCAAACATGCAATCCACTACTTCCATTATACAATGGCTAAGAAGAAACATTGAACCTATGATTACCACTGTTACTTCATTTGGACAGTCATTCATTGATTGCATTTGCCTTGTCTAACACTACCAATAACATTTGAAAAACCCTTAAGGTCAGCAAGGGGGTAAGGAAACTCACTATTAAAATCTCCACTTTACTATGCAAGGTTTGAGCTTTATTATCTTCTCACTGCTCAGCCTCTTTTTGAATGTCACACCTCAAGTGACTGTCATTCTTCTTACCATAGATAGTAGTTATAAATTTCATTGAGCTACATAGCGTGCTTGTTATTGGCTACAATCTTTAGATTGTAAGATTTTGTTATTGGCTACATTGTCTCAATATTTATGGTATTACAACCTCACCAATATGCTAGAGTTATGGTTTATGTTTCTATGGAGGCCTAGGGTTTGTACCCTAGTCATGCTCTTACC
This sequence comes from Sequoiadendron giganteum, assembly GCA_007115665.2. Taxonomy (NCBI): domain Eukaryota; kingdom Viridiplantae; phylum Streptophyta; class Pinopsida; order Cupressales; family Cupressaceae; genus Sequoiadendron; species Sequoiadendron giganteum. Next base: position 384,817,620 of record CM021101.1, on the reverse strand, counting down.
AATGCTTCTATTGGTATTAAAAAACAACCTTAAATCTTGGGTAAAAAAATTAGCAGCCTTAATAGGGTTGTGGTATGATCTTGGATTGTATCCTAGTGTGTGTGGGAAGATTGTGCTTGATCATTAAGATATGTAAACCTGATCAAGGAAATGTATCCTATATAGCATGGGTCTTGCTTTAATACTTTCCATAATGGTTATTAGTAGATCACATTATTATAGTTTGTGGTAACCCAAAATTTTATTCAAGTATGTAACAAACTTGGTTTGTTTTATAAGCTATACACTTTTAAGTAACATTCATAAGGTTTAGAAAATCTTGATCACTCTCTAGAATAGCCCATTAAACATGGGTGTGCTTGAATGCACTATATAATTGATATAACACAACCACTATGCATATCAACCAGAGTTATAGGCTCTTTATGGCAGCAAGAGGTAATCACTCTTGGATCATGCTATCATTACATTTTAACCTGTTAAACTTGATTCAACTTGAATACACCTAATTGTGATGACAATGATTTGTACATGAATTGTGCTCATATGAGTGCCTCCATTTCTATCACAACATAGCCACATTAACTTGGGTCACACATGAATGTATCCTATATTTGTTATAGCACAACTGTGCCACATGACCAATAGAGTTATGGATCACATAATTACAATCACAATAATTTGTTCCTTGGTTGTGCTCTTATGGTGATTTCATTACTGTTACAACATAACCCTTTGGACTTATTTTGCTCAAATCCTTACATTACTTATTTTCTCTTTGGATGGATGGCTTCATAGATTTTTTGTAATTTAAATAGATTCTATTTTGATGGTAAATGGCATCAAATTATTATTGAAGCTGAAATATATTCTTAATTATGGTTTTATGATGATTTTGAGTTTTATTTAGAAGGGGTTAATATGTGGTATTTTTATGTATAGGAAGAAAATATTGTGATGCAACGTTCGGGTATGGATGGTTCAGGAAAAAATGTATTTCTATCAGTGACATAGCTAGGTTGGAGAGCATCTTGAGTCAGTGTGAAACACTTTCAGGTGTTTTCATTGGGAAGCAAAAACTAAGTGTAGGAATTTTTGAATATCCGACAGAGGAAGTTCCTTTATTCTAAATATAAAATCATAAATTTTCTGGTCCAATTTGAAATCCAACTTGAGATCTTTAATATCCGATAGAGAAAGTTTGTACATTCTAAAGATAAAATCATAAATTTGTTGGCCCAATTTCATATCCAATTTGAGGTCGTGAAGCTCCAACAGAGGAAGTTCCTACATTCTAGAGATTAAATCTTAAATTTTATTGGTCCAATTTGAGATCCAATTTGAGGTCGTGAGGCTCCGACAGAGAAAGTTCTTACATTCTAAAGATAAAATCATAAATCTGCTTGGTCCAATGTGAGTTCCAATTGTAAGGATTTGTCTTTTTAATTATACTTTATGACATTTGGCTTGATACAAATTGTTACTTTAGAATTATGGTATTGCTTTTCTTCTAATGTTTTCAACCCTCATTTTAGGGAAGAGATCCAAAGATGGTTCCTTCAGATGGAGACTACACTTTTCCGCTATAGGTTTCATCTAGAAACACTAGAAGCTCAAGTACTATCATACTCAGGTACAACAGAGTTTGAGGTGAATTGCACTTAGTATTTTATGTTGATATGGATATGTTCTAGCCTGTAGTTAATTATAGCATAACGAATAGGCTAAATATTTGTTCATATAGCATTGTTTCAAATTCTAAATTTCTATACCTTATTCGAGGAGAAAATTTAATGGGGGAGTCTATACATACGACACCTTTGTTTCAAATTAAAAATTGTTGGCTCTTTCACAATTATTTGCTTCATTTATTTGATCTAAGATAGCCTACCGTATAGAAGATGCTCTTAAAATAATAGTAAAATCATTTATTCCAGGACGATTGTTCAAAATCTTACCCATCAGAACAATGAACAAAAGCATCATTCATTAACCTAAACTTTGCAAGAGTTCATCAAATTCTACTTGTCCACTCTCTTTTCCATTCTGAATTTTATTCCCAATTTCATCCATGAAGAACTTCTTTAGCCTATAGATCCTGTTGTTAGCCATAAATTTACGAGGTGTCGAGGATAGCTTCAAGTTTTTACCCAAGAAAAAATTGACAAAATTTGGCCTTACCAGATTTTATTGTGATTTTGAGAGCATCTTCTATATAGCAAGCTATCTTAGATCAAATAAATGAAGCAAATAATTGTGAAAGAGCCAACAATTTTGAATTTGAAATAATGGTGTCTTATGTATAGACCCCCCCTCTGATTTTCTCCTAAAATAAGGTATAGAAATTAGAATTTGAAACAATGGTATATGAACAATTATTTAGCCTATTTGTTATGCTACAACAATTAATTATAGGATAGAACATATCCATATCGACATAAAATAGCAGGTGCAATTCACCTCAAACTCTGTTGTGGTAATTTCTTTGTAAGGAAGTTTGTACTCCATGAACATTCTTTGTGCACATCAGTATGTTGGCTATTATCTCAATCTCCTTTGTGATCAAAAGAATAGTGAAGCTCATTGCATAACTCATGACCATTTTGTAGTGCTATGATCCAATGCTCTTTTACTTCTTACTCACTGTGTTCTCAATTGCTATGTGCAAATGACTTAGAGCACAGATCTTTGTCACCATTTGACAATAATTTTCATTTTTTTGGACTATTTGTTATGATTCAATCACTATTTGACAGTGTTCTTCCTTTCTCAGTCCTATAAGATAGAGGACAATTCACAGTTTGCAACTTTCTAACAATGGTAAATAGATATAGTAAAGATATTTAAAATTTTAGAAGTGGATTTTTTTGAATTGCCAAAGCCTATTTATCAGTTTTATAGCTTAAAATTATTTAAGGTATTTGAATAGCTAAACTTCATATTATAAATCTTTAAAGTACAATAGAATCAGGTTGTTAAAATGATTACAGAGAAGTTGAATAAAAATTAGTAAATTACTAATGATTTAGCTTTTCCTTTTGCATGGTTACAGGGTTATTTCTTCCAACATTTGTTAGGTCTATTTTGGATTCTATGGAAACAACAAAGGCAGTTCCACATCCAGGTCTAAATGAGGTGATGACCCATCCTTCTATGATGAAGCTTGCAGGATACACCCAATACTAGATATAAAAATATCATATTTTTAAACCTTCAAATATTTGAGATCATTGTAGATTTGATTTGATTTTTGTACAGTTGGACGGATCTAAAAAATTATTGCTTGAAAATGTTATTTATTTAGAATAATCTAAGGGTGTTATTTTTCACTTGCATAATTTTTTCTTGTCTACCTTAAGATAACTGTTAAAATTATCATTTTGTTAATCATAACATTTCATTGTATATTTGTATTTTGTTAGATTGTATTGGATAGATAATGGTTAAGTTTAAAAAAAAAAAAAAAATCAACATAATATACTTTACATGTACTTCTTTTCATCACTTGTAAATCTATATTTTTGTTACTTTTTGTGATCATTAGAAATAGAGATGATTTTAGTCTCTATGAAATATTTTCATGCATGTTTGAGATCTCTACAAGGTGATGAAAAAGGCCCTAGGGTTTGGTAGGGTTTTGAGTATCCTTATTGTTTTGATGGTAATGTTGCCACTAAGTTCTCTCCTTGCCCAAATATAGTCACCTAAGAAACTTCCATGATGCTCTTGACTGCAAATTAAATTTTTCTCCCTACCTTCTCACTATAGGTCTGATTCTTCAACTCTACCAACTTCCCTTCCATCTCAATGTATTTTCATGCTCTTGCATCTATTCTCTTATGAATTTATTCTTATGGCTCTGAAAGCTATCACTAGGTCTATTATGATTGCTAGGTCTTTGAGGGTATATGATTTTCTACTATGAACTCTTAGATTGTCATACTTTTGACGACAATTCTCCAAGGATGTTTTCTCACTAAATTAACTCTTTGTATATTCTCCATTATGCATTGAAACTTTATGGTTTTTAGTTAACTATTTATTGATGTAACTATTGCCATGTTTCTTGAGACTGTCATCCCTATAGGACGGTTTCCTTATAGATCTGAATGTAACTTAAAAGGTGCCCATAAATATTGACAAGTTTCATAAGACTGTTGTGTCAAGGTAGTAGATGGTCGTGACAAGTTTCATAATACTGCCATACTGTAAGAGCCAAGAAGACACGGTGTAGTGTAGTGGTAACATCTTGCATTACCATAAAGGTCGAGCAATAAATGTGCAGTATGGTGGTAAATCAAATGCTTCTCTCGCATCCCTACAAGAGGCAAGAAGACACGGTGTGGTATAGCAGTAACATTCCACATTATCATGAAGGAAGAGCAATAATGGTGCGGTGTAGCGGTAACATCCCGTATCACTACAAGGATCATGTCAAAATGGTGTAGTATCACATTTAAACCATAAAACAAAATATCACATTTCTTTGAGGAATTTTTTGAAACAATTTGCTTGCCTTGTGTATATTGCTTCCACATTTTCATGTATGCTTAGCAGGGCACTTGTAACTACAACATATGACAAAAAAAATCCTTGTTGTTATGCTTTGATGGATGTCCCTTCATTATTACTGGATATCTGATGTAGTGCACATTATTATAGTGTAAGCATATTTTTTAGATTGTTTCATTTAGCATCACCAATATTATCCACAAGAACATTGTCCCTATTTAAAATGATAGAAATGATTCACATCTCTCAAAACAATTTCTCTTGCAACAATCTTGGAGATGAATTTAGATGTAGTGTGAAAATAAGAACATACTCGAAGGTTCTTAACAATTCTAATAGTTGTACCAGGGGCTATGTTTAACAAACCAAATGCAATTGATAACTTTTCACTATGGTGGTAGATAAATGATTCATTTTTCTTCTATTCCACAACATCGAGTAAAACTCTTGAATCTGGAAATACCCTATTGCCTTCATTTGCCAAGCCAATTTCTCCAATTTTCCATAGATCTCCCATGTTTGTAGATGTGATTTTTCTCCTACACAAAAAATCATGTACCATTTTATGCCCTTCAATCCAACTACATGCAGGTACCTTTTTAATTCCTCTATCTTTCATCAATCTCCTTACTATTTGAACATCATTACACCTGCTCGCTTATGCATAGATGTTTTAGAGAAGAACATAAGTTGCAACATTTTTACAATCCAACTAAAAAAGTAGTGTTGCTAGAATACTTAGCCTATATTCATATATGATCCATAGGAACCAAAGGTTTAATTGGCATCTCAGTAATAATGTTTAGGGTGTCCTCAAGATAACCAACACGGCCACAGAGGTCAACCATGCACACCTAATGATCAACTATATATGTAATGCAATAAGGGTTAATAACATGTGAAGTATGTGCAACCCTCATCCACTAAACCTGCATGACTGCATGCATCTAGAACACAAGCAAAGCTTACAATGTCGGTGTTCCAGAGTGCTTCATTAATTCAAAGATTTTGAGAGCTTCCTTGCAAAATCCATTTTGTGCACATTCTACTATCGTATCATTTCATTCCATGAGATGACATCTCTTTGAGGCATTATTTAAAACAATTCATTTTGTACTACATTTTGGTGTCAAATCTTTGGTAATTATGGTTAGTTTCATTACATTCAAATTCTGAATTCTGGGAAATTATATATAGTAAATAGACTGATTGTTGTTTGGATAGTGAAATTAGCTCTCTTAGAAATTAATTGAAATATCTAGAAGGAAGGATTATTTTAATTAAAGAGGATTTTGTGGTTATTTTTGTAACAATGATTTTACAGTGCAACTAGCTTGCTATTTTCATTCAAGATACAAGTCATCAAAGTCAAGCACATACCACAAAGATGGTAATCTACTTCAAATCCTCAACCTCGCTTAGTTTAGTTTGCTTACATGGGGATATTAAGGAAGTTGCTAAAAAAATAATATATCATTTTTTGTTTGTGAAGTAGAATCCTGTGAGATTCAATATGGCAGTGGATCAATATTTGGTTTCTTAAGTAAAGATGATGTCACAGTTGGGAAACTTGTTGTGAAACATCAGGTTAGTAGTTTTTGGATGTTAAGGCTTCCCAATTGGATATCAAATATCTTTTCTCATCAAATTAATTTAGAATTTATGTATAAATGGATTCTTCCATGGTGCGGGTCTTTATTTAGACAACACATGAACCAGGGTTAACATTTTTGTTATCTAATTAAGTCTGATGGAATTCTTGGGCTTGGTTTCTAGGAAATTTTTGTTGATAATGTTGTTCCAGTCTGGTTAGTGTCGATAGCCTTCATTCTATAATGTCAACTTCATTCTATAATATGAGCATATCACCTTTCTTAAACTTTGAACAAGGTTACGAAATCGAGGGTTCAATATGCATATTTCAAGCCTATGTTGAACACTCCGTTTAAGGCATTTGTTTATAAGGCTATAGTTTTTTAATTGATTTATCTTTCTGCTATGTGTGGAATTTTATAAACTTGCAATATACAATGCACTTTTATTCTTTCTAAATTGAGACTAGTAGTAATTTTTTTGGTTGTATTGAGGCACAACTTCATTCATGGTGGAAAAGGCATCAACCTGTTGCTCATATTAGATGGCACATTGCATATAAAGGAGGAAATATTCTAGGTGGGTTATTTTTTACTACATTGAAGGAGGGAGCTTCATATATGGGACACGATCAACACTCTCCTTCTTGGATTCTACATGTTATAGCTTGCCCCAAGAAGATTCCCCACGTTGTAGAAGTTTTAAGAGATGAAAGGAGCATGTGCTCATATGGAAGGGCTTCAAGCATGTGTTTCCATCATTGCATAAGTTTTTTGGAGAAGTTTCTTTTTTGTAGTCATTTTCGTGCAAAATTGTAACTCTAATTTTTAGTCCTGTGACTGAAAATAACAATTGTAATACTCTACTTCTAAGATCTAATTATAAAACCTTTATTTTATTAATAAATTTCATTAATTTTTCCTTCTCAATGGTTGTCTTATTGTGTGCAATTGATGATTGATGTGTATTTATGTGTTTTATGGTCAAATCTGTAGACACTGAAAAATGTCTTAAAGTCTACAAGCAACATTTTTCCTTAGTCATCATCCTCAAATAATTAAATAATTTCAATTATTTAATTATTCTTGATCATATTCCTTTATTAATTAAATGATTTTTTCATTATTTAATTAATTCACTTTCTAATATTTATTCTATCCTGATCAATTAAAATAAATTAATTGCGTCACTAATACCCCTTTCTTCAATAATTAGATAAATCATTATTTATTTAATTATTTATATTTCATCACATGTCCATAGTCAGATAATAATAATTATTTGACCTTTTATTCTTCTATAATTAAATAATTGACGAAATTATTTATTTATGTGTCTTTCTTCTCCTTTAAATAATTGATCCAAATCAATTATCCATACTCAATTTATATTTCTTCCTTTAATTAAATTTATGAATTTAATTAAATCTCCTTTTTCATTTCCTCCAAATAAATTATTTAAAATAAATTATTTATTTGCCACTTGTCATCCTCTTCCATTTTTGAATAAATAATTTATTTATCCCTCTATTTTGGTCAAAGATCCCCTGTCATTATTTCATGTCATAGTCTGCATGTCCTGCATGTCTGTCATAGCCGTCAGGCGTTATATCTTTTCCATGCATGGCATATTCTGGTTGCATCAATTCTCAACCGTAGATCTTGGCATCTTTCTAGAAACTCGATCTTGGCCATCCATTTCGTAACTTCCCTCTCATGAATCCTCATCCATTGATCTTAGAATCTTTCTGGAAGATCCATCTCGTTTGTCATAGCCGTCAGGCATCATACCCATCGGCGTCATATCTTTTCCATGCATGGCATATTCTAGTTACATCAATTCTCAACCGTAGATCTTGGCATCTTTCTAGAAACTCGATCTTGGCCATCCATTTCGTAACTTCCCTCTCATGAATCCTCATCCGTTGATCTTAGAATCTTTCTGGAAGATCAATCTCGTCCGTCCATTCGAATGGTTGTCTATAAAAGAAACCCTTCCCCTCCATTTTCAATTTAACAGTCATTATCTCCAACTTTCTTGCTTACTATTTGCAGGTATTTGCACAACTTCATCAACAAATCTGAGGGCAATATTGGCATAAGAAGAAATAGGAGAGACAAGAGAAAGAATCAACTTCAAAGGGGAGTGTTTTATTTCATTTGCTTTCATTTTGATTGCTCTCTTTGTTTGTATTCTCTTGTTTAGATTGGGATAATAGTTTAGAAGTGTTGGCTGTCACTTAATCTATACTATTTGATTTTCCCCATTCTTACAAAATTCTCAAATATAAATCAATTAAAATGACTAACTATACTACTAATTGACATCAATTAATAATTAAATTGACTAAATATATGACCAATTGATAGAAATCAGTGAACAGTGAATAAAAATGACTAAATAAGTGACCAGTTAACAACAATCAATGACTAAATATATCAGTGAATAAAAAATGACTAAATAGGTGAGCAGATTACAACAATGAATGATTAAATCAACAACTAAATAAGTGACTAGTTAAATACATCAGTGGATAAAAAATGACTAAATAAGTGACCAAATTACAAGAATCAATGACTAAATATATTAGTGGAAAAAAATGAATAAATAAGTGACCAGATTACAACAATGAATCACTAAATCAACGACTAAATATACTACCAAATCGATCAACCAAAACAACTAATAAATGACTAAAAATGGTTTTGTCATCAATATGGTCATGTTATATATGACTGGCAATAAACTACTAATGGTCACATAACCAAGTTCAATCATTTATAAGTAGTTTTTTCTATCATGTATTGTTATTTTTGTACTAGTGATGGATTTAGAAAAAATTTGGTCCCTTGGAGGATATATCTAGATGCCATCACTATCCCCACAAGGTCTTGTAGACCTTTAGTCCTCACGAAACTCCATATGTGGGATATCAGCTTCATCGACCCATATGGGAAGTCAACAACTTATTGCCATTTCTTCATTATGTCTTGCCCTTGGTCTTTGTTAGGTTTTGGAAGTGCACTGAGAAAGAGTGTAAAAACCATAGTCATCAAGCCCAATACTAGTTCAACAACTCATTATCACAAAGTAATGTTTTCTTTAAATAAATATGTCAAAATTTACTTTTGCAGAAAACCTGCATGCTAGTTAACATCACCAAATGACACCTTAAAAATGAATAGTTCACTCTCTTCCCCACATATTCTTATTAATTCTTTTTTTGTCTTTGTAAGATTTCAACCTACTACTAGACATATCAAAAATTTAGTCGCCAAGTGAACACTTCGAGAAGTTGGTCATCATCGAGTCTTTTATGGAAGATCAACCTTTAACAAGTTCATGCAAGTTTAGAAGTCCCATCAAGACCAAGCGGAACAAGGACCCACTACTAAACTCCACTTGTTGAAAAGATTTCTGATTCACACAAAAACACTTACTAACCCTTTTCCTTCAATTTTTTGGGTCTATGTAGGGAAGGGAGCTCCAAATGAACTATAATTAAAATTGGATTTGTTCACTTCACTTCCTCCACCTATAAATTTGTTAATTTCATTAACATCATTTATAGAGATTACACTCGCAAGTGAACTTGTGTAAAAAACCTTCAAAAAATGATCAACCAATCTCATAATGATTCAAAATTTGGTTCAAATGAGAAATCTTGATGACGAAGTCAATAAGAAATCATGATGATGTAAATAATAAAGATGATTATATGTGATGGTTTAGAGTGGGATGACATCATCAAATATGAATGATGTCAGCAAGGACTAAGGTGACACCAACAAAAGGTGGAATACATGGAAAATGGGTAGAAATGGATATGTGAGAGAATTAAAATGAGTTGAATGAAAGGAAATGGAATGAGAAGTTTGGATGAGAAATACCACAAATTTCATTAGTGAGCCAAAATTTTGCAAGACAAAGAGGGAGGAAAAAAAGCCTATTGAAACTAGACGTTGCAGGAAAAGGAAAGTGAACAAGACACAAGCAGATAAAAATGAAAGTTTAAATGATCAACAAAAAATCTCGCAAGACTAACACTTAGGAATATTCCATGTTTTTTACCTTTTGAAGGAAAACCTAACCAAATTGGATGTTGTGGGAAAAGGCATCTCAACTACACTTGGGCTAGTTGGAAGGAGAAAACCCACAAAGGCATAACTTTCACCCTTTAGTGAATCTCACAAAACTGCAAAAGGAAACTAGGCCTAATTTTCATACTCTACTCAATTGTGCTAAGAATTCTGGTAAAATACCATCCATGAAAAATATCTTTGATCAATTTTCAGCAATGGGTGAATATGGCTAAAGAAAAAAATGAAACACAAAATTTTGGGGTGCCAACAAACTAAACTTAGGGAAAGTTTATTTTTCTTCATATTTTGGTGAACCTAGTTGATTCTATATGACATAATTTTCCTCTGAGGTTTTTACCACATGTTATGATTTTTGATATCTATATTCTTATAATTTTTATATGTCATTTTCAAATCTAAATCTCCTCACATTTATTTTCTTCATTGCTTTTATATTGTTACCTCTATTTCTATTAGGATTTTACACCTTTTTATGAATTCTCATTTTTCCACCTTACATGCCTAGGGTAACCACACTAGAACTTCACTTTCATATTTTATATTTCTTCAATGTAAAAATTACATTGTTGAGATTCATACACCTATTTTTCATTTATCACCAAGCTCTTCACAATCCTAATCTTCCATTAAGGAGTGTGCATTTAAACCATAATATGGTCACCCAATCTAGTAATATTGACATCTTTAATGGTATTCATGTTGAGACAAAATTTGGTCAAGAGGATTATGATTGTGATATATATGTAGCTCAACAAGATATGCATCTTGCAATAAAAAATTTGATAGATGCAATCATGCAAGTTGAATCTTCTAATCAATTGGCAATTATGATGTATAATATAGTGGTGGGATGTCCTTATGGCATGAAAATATTAAAAGAATTTGGATCCTTAATGAGTCTTTATAATGGTTTATCCTTTAATCCAATCCACTATTCCAACCTTAAGCACACCACTTCCATGGCTACCATGACCATTTGTCCTATTGTTGCTCCCAATTGCTTCCCCATTGGCTTTACTCACCCAATATGACTTACCGAGCATGGTTATACTCCTCTTGTTTCCTCCATTAATACTCAAATATGAAATATCATCATATCCAAATGTTATAAATTTATAACTAATGGAAAAATGTAGGCCAAGAACCAAAGGTTAATGAACAAACCTCTGACCATGCTCAAATGCATGCATCCAAATTTAAAATTGTCTCTTGTTTAATAACCCTTATGAATTGAAATCTAAAAGAAAATCTTCCACAAGTTTGTAAAAATATAGATTTCAAATAGAAAACCTACAAAACATGTACATTGATTAAAGTGAATGCCTTGCATGTAGTAGCAAGCTCCACACAACCACTATATAGATTTGAATTTACATTGACACATCCAAAAAAATTTCCAATTGATAACCATAATATTTACATTCTTAATAATAAAATATCACAAATTTACAACACATACATCCAAAACACTATGAATCCATAATATGGAAGAAAAGAGTCAAGAAATCAAAGATAGATCAAGATATCCATAAAGAAAACACAAAATAGGATCAAATCCATGCACAAAGGATGGATTCATGAATAAAAAAATACTTTGACTTACAAACTTGACCTAGGGTTAAGCACAAGTGTAATGTAGAATTTAAAGCATTTCACTAATAAAGAGGTAGTATTTCCATAATTCAAAATTTAGCATTGCATCAACAATTATTCATTCTTCAATCACATAGCTAAGTACCTTCATTTATTGTATTTAGTTTTTATACCTTAGCATTTTTTATTTCAAAATACATATGATCATTGTTCATATAGGATGATTTATGTTGAGTTGTAAGCATTATATTTGATTAGCCTATACTAAGCTTAGGAAAGGTTTATTTTCCTTTACATATTAGTGAATCCAATTAATCTTCCATTATCTAATTTTCTTCTGATGTTTTCTCCACATATTATGATCTTTCATATCTGCATTCCTTTGGTTTTTACATCTTAATTTCAAATTTCAACCTTCCATTCCTTCAATTAATTTATTTTATATTGTTACTGTTAATATCTTTGTACTACTTTTTCTCAAGTAACCATTCGATAGTTTTTTTATTAAATATTTTCAAGGTTATAATTTTATATCTTAGTATTTTTTAAGTCCTATTTCATGTTAGAAAAATAAAAAATACAAGTCATTTGCATAATTGGTCTTGAGTGCTAAAAAGTGAAGATAAATTTTAACTTCTGAAGTATATGCCACTCCTTGAGGAAAAGTAGAAAGAATTTTTAGTTTGAAGGTTAATAGGGTTTGGTTGAGTGGGGAAAGAGTTTTTTTCTTGTTGCCCTACAATTCATATTGCAAAGTAGCAAAGGAGATGCATGGAATACTACATGCAAAAAGCATGATTATAGGAGTTTATGACATATCATACCCACATGTTTAACATCTTTCAAGGTTTAGCTTTAGTGTGGCTTAATGCATATTAACAAGTTGATTATATGTTGAAATTTTCTCATTGACATGAAGAAATATAGTTATTGGTTTGGAGTGTATTTGAATGATAACCTTATCTTGCATCTATTTGAGAAGTACATCTATGAAATTCTCATGAGTTTTGTATAGTAGAAGGAAGTATTAAGACTCTATGATAGTAGTTGTAAGGGCTCATGAGGTTTTCATCAAGGGAATCTTATCCATAGGTTTAGTAAATGATTTGCGATAGTTATTTTATATTTTTTTGGTCTCACCATCAATATATTCATTGTTCATTTGGTGAATTATTAATATGGTATTGTCAGAACTTTGTCAAAAATTTATCAAACCCTTGTCAAGACCTTATACCCTGCTTTGCTCATAAATACATGAAGGCCAAGGTACATTGAGCACATGATAGTGAAAAGAGTTTTTTTGGTGATAGTAGGAAGATAGGGTATGGACAATGGATAGAAAGATAACAATAAATAATTTCTAATAGATTGTATTAGTACTTTAGACATTTTATCTTAAAAAAAGGGAAATCCATAGTTCTAAATAATATACAAAGAGATAATGTGTGATAGATTAAAAAATCATTGTAAAGTGAGAGAAAATCACAAAAGAAAGAGCATCAAATAAAAATGGATAGTCAAAGGTTAAAGGACAATGGAAATCATACAAAATCATGGTCCTTTGATAGAATACATAGGAAAATACTCTTCAATAATATAATACTACATAGGGCAATATTACACATGATAATGTTATCCACTATAAAAGAAAAAATAACAATGACAAAAAAATAAAAAAATTTATGACAACCATGTATAGTTTAGAGGTCAATATGGTCAACAAGGTCAGTAAGAAAGTAGAGAAGGCTACATAATTTCCATGAGAAATATTGACATTAGGAAAAGATCACAATGAATAAAATCAAGGAAATGACTAATATACTCCATTCATGATAGTGATAGGACAAGGTTAGAGAAGTCGGTTTTCAATCTCTATAAAGTCTATGGTAGAGATAAAGTTAAAGATTTCAAGAGATAATAAGCTATTTGATAGATTATATCTTGTAAGGTAGAGGTTTAAAAGGAATAGAGGGTAGTCTTGTGAATGAAAAAAGTCAAGTCCTCAGGTTCGATATTGCTGCCAAAAAAATGGTGAAATGAGTGCATTGATGATGCCATGAGAGGGGCTTTACTTCCATCCTAACCCCTGTTAAATTGTTTACATAAAATTGTCAAGATATATTTGCTATTGTCAATGTAAATAAAACCCAATGGAAACTAGCAGTCAATGATTTGTTAAGATATGATCCTTGTCAAGTTACACCAGTGTTAGAAAATAGATATGATTTAGGGACTGTTTCAATTCATGAAGAGTTGAAAAAGTGAATATATAAGTTATGAAACCACTGAGTCAATGAGTGTTGTTAAGCATCTTGTTATGCCTTGCATAACCACCCCATATTTTTCCTTGGTCAAAATGGGCCTCCCTTTGTTATTTTTGTACTTAGTCATTTTTGAAACAAAGTTTGGAGTCTTGTTTTGCCAATACTTTGTTTTTCTTTGGTTTCTTTGTTGGAATTGGAACCGGAATGGAATCAGGTTCTGAAAGTTCTTTTGAAACTTGTTTTGGTTTCCATCCTGACGATCCTTCATTTATGTCTTTTGTTTTATCTTCAGCGGACCCGGACCCGGAGTGGGTGTTAAGTTGGTTTTTATCGAAAGTTGCAAAATCATAATTGGTTCCGCTCCCGCCTCCACTATTTTGGATTTTGGTTTTAGTCTTTGTCTTTTTGTTTAGTTTTCTTATGTCGGTCTTTTGTTTTGCTTCTTGTGTTTTGTTTTGTTTTGTGTTTAGTTGGTGGACTCAGAACCAGAATTGGAATGAAGTTTGGAAATTTCTTAAAAGTTTCGAATCAGTTTCCATTTTCAGTTCCGCCCCCACCGCTTTTGGGTCATTGACTTTTTGACTGAAGTCACACTATTGTGAAGTGTTGGTTCTCTTTCAGTTCTGACTCTTCCTTAACTGCGTTTTAATGCATTAATGACAACTACTCGTGTAGGTAGAAATCCTCATTTTTACCTTCATTAAGGGTTAAACGAATCACTATTATCATTGTTAAAAACTTGAAGAGCAAGGAAGAGCAGCGACGAAGTTCATTTGAGCAAATCGATTTGAACGAGGAGAAGATTATTGCTTGTGGATCAGTTCAGAAGGTTAGTTGGTTTCTTTTGTGTTCGAGGTAGGTTTTCTTATTGTTGTTCTTCATTTTATTTACTGTTGCATTTTTTGTATATATTTGCCCGTGTTTGGAATCATGTCTTTTTGTTCTTCGTTTTAAATGAATTCGTGATTCTTGGCGTGCTTGTTTGAATGGGTGATTTATTCTGTTTGTCTGGTTGGTTCCTCATTTCTTTTTGCTTTTATTTTTAGTTTTTTCTATTTTAGGGCACAGTCACTTTCACGCTTTAGTCGTGATTGCATCATGCTATTTTGGATTTGCAGTAAGTTAGATTAAATTTAGGTTTTAAATGGTCATTGGTTGGATTAGAAATTTACAGTGAGGTAGATTAGACATTTACAGTAAGTTAGGGTTAATTGATTCATCATTTTTACTTAGGGTTTTGTCGCTTTTAATCTGGTAAAATGGCAAGGTTTAAAATCCGTTCCCTAGTTTTATCGTGTTTGTTAGATTAGGGTTTCGTGTGTTTCAGTGATCACTTTTAAATGATTAAAATATGATACCCTAGGATTCAGTCATTCCCCATGGTCATATGAGTATAGTGTTTTAAAGCCTCTTTTCATCTAATACGACCTTGGTTTTAGTCATGGAGTTATAGGTTAAATCGATAAAATCTTTGATGATGTCATGGTCAACCTAGGCGGAGATGGGATCAAAATTGATCTTGAACGTAAGAATTCTATTTTTCAAAAAGTATCGATTCCATTTTTATCCCATTTCTGGCTCCGTGTATAATAAAGAAGTCTTCTGTCAAAATAATGATGACCAAGTCAGAAGCACAAGCAGAATGGAAATATAATATGAAAAAATGAAAATTTGAAGAAAACCAAATCCATTTTCCATTCCGATCCCGGTTTCGATAACCTTCCCGATTCCGACTCCGAGCCCGTTCATTGTTAGTAAAATGTCTATATCAGTTTTGGTTCCGAGTTCGACAATG
Source organism: Sequoiadendron giganteum (assembly GCA_007115665.2). Classification (NCBI taxonomy): domain Eukaryota; kingdom Viridiplantae; phylum Streptophyta; class Pinopsida; order Cupressales; family Cupressaceae; genus Sequoiadendron; species Sequoiadendron giganteum. The sequence continues at coordinate 384,801,760 of CM021101.1, read as the reverse complement.
TTGTAAAAAGAGACTGTTTTAGGTTGTGTTTCCTGGTTCCACCTCCAGTGCATATATGAAAGGCATGGTTTTTAAAGCATGTTTTATGATGATATCTAAAGATCTAATTAGAAGTTTTGCTTGCAGGAAAGTTGAAAGATGTCAGGAACATCAAGGGAAGCTGCTCGAAGGAACCAGCCTGAGGAAGATCAGAGGCAACACCAAAACCAAAGAAGTTAAAGCCAAAACAACTGCCTTATACCTTGAGGTATAATCATAGGAGTCCTGTGGTGAAGGTAAGCAAGGTGGAATCAAACTGGTCAAATATCATTAATACGAACTTGGGCGAGTACAACTTTGAGGAGTTACATGGAGAAACCTTTGCAAAATGAGCAAATCTAACAAGAAGAATGCAAAGGATTGTTGATTCTGGCTTGGCATATATTACTATGTTTCCTTTATCAATCCAGTGCCCGGAGTTGATCTGAACAGTAGCTAGTGCCTACAATCCTGCTACAAGACTATGCATGGATTCACAAGATAGGGTGATCATTGATCTTATTCCTCAGATGTTTCAAAATATATTTAATGTCCCGAATCCTAAGAGCTTGGTGCAGTTGGGTGAGGCAGAGGCCTTGGAGAAATATAGTAAGTACAAGGACTCTAATAGGTCTCATTTGAACAAAAAGTGGTTGAAGACAGAAAATAAATCTCTATCTAAGCTTGCACACCAACCTAAGAGGGTAGATTTCAAGAAGGAAATATCGGATTTAATATTAATGTTGTCCAGGGTATTTGGGAAGAGGGATATGTTCCACTTCAAGGAATGGATGTTTCCTTTCATCCAAATAATCTTACAGGGCGATTATCAATTTGATTGGCCAATGATTGTGTCAAATGCTATCCTTGATCAGCTAACTAACATCAGAAACACTAAGTGTTTCTTTATGACTTCTTATGTGGTGTATGCAACAGCAAGATTGGGCATTTTCCCAGGCTTAAACAAAGTGGGTATAATGGGAGCCTTGGATGTACAAAAGAAGGTATGGGAGCACTATGATCAGTTGTCTCTTCAAGTTGCTAAGACTCATTTCAGAAGAGTCAATGATGCATTTTTATATGTGATCATCAACCAATTGAATGGAGATGCAGGATACCGGTTGAGTCAAGAAGCCATGACATTCATTGCTGAATGGGGATGTTGGTACATCCAGTACCCCAAATTTACATGCTTCAGGTTGGCCGGTTTTGAAGGCCATCCACATTTACTTCCAAGATGCTGCAATAACAGGATAGTGCTAATGGAGTTTATATAACAGGCTATTGGAGTTAATGCTCGGTTTGGGATCAAACATAAAACTGGGTGTCATAAGTTTCCCATGAAGTTGGGTGAGTATGGTTGTCAACACTTGGTAGGAGCAAAGGTTGTCTGTAATGAATTAATACAGTTGAAATTGGGATTATACACAACTCGTAAGTGTTTTGATCCGAAGGGTAAGATGTATGCTTTGTTGCCTTCAGTATTTACCAAACATTTCAATTTTTTAGAAGACTTTTGGAGTGATCGGCAGGATGAGTTTGATTTGAGAAAAAATAACTATGAAAGATTGCCTGTCGCACTCATGTCAGAGCTAGGTTTTAAAAAGAACATTCTTGACACATTGGTGGATGATGGAATTATATTGGATCCATCCTATGAAGCGTTGAACATTGGAACCAAGAGCTTGGATCCAATTGAATGGGATACTGAAGAAACAATTGATATTAAGAAGATTGGAAGGACAATATTTGATGGGAGTGTGCAGTGGTTAATGTTAAAAACTCAAGCTCCTCAAGAACTAGCCCCTAAAAAGGGTAAGGGATACAAAAGAATCAAAAGGAAGACACCTCCCAAAGAGCCATTGGAGTTCCTTCCTCTGAACATCGAAGAGATAGAAATTGAGGTGGTGGATGATGAAGAAGAAGCACAAGACGGGGATGTTCCAGTAGGATGTACTGCTTCGACACCCACATTAGGTGAGTCATCCGCACAAGTTCCACTTACAAGGAAGAAGAGTAAAGAAATTCAAGAAGGAGCTCTTCATAGCATGGCTAAAGCTGGAAAGGGAAAAGAAGTGGAGGAGGAAATTTTGGAGGTTGAGACAGATTCAGATGAGACTCTGTCAGAGAAAGATATGCAAGAGAACATGCCTTGAGAGGAGAATATTGAGCAGATTTCAACACAAGAAGAGTAGTGGAAGCTGTTTGAGGATGCAAAAAGAGATTCTAATGCAAGAGTTGTAGTGGAGAAAAAAAAAGAAATGGAAGCCAAGGTACAAGCTGATGCTATATTGCACCAACAACAATTGAAAGCCAAATAAGTTAAAGAAAAGGCAGCAGTTGATGAAGTGGAGAAACAAAGAAGGCAACAAGAACAAGAGCTCAAGATAAAGGAAGAGAATGATAAGTTAGAGTTGATACAAAATATCCATGATCTTGAGGAGGAGAAAGCAAGAAACCGAAGGGAGAAAGAAATCTTGATTGCTAGGTTGAAACTTGCAGAAGAAGCTCGCCAAAAGGAAGAAGAAGTAGTACGATTGCAAAAAGAGAAAGATACTACAGAGCTGGTTAGGAAGCAACAAGAAGAAGAAGCAAAGGTAGAACAACTTAAGGCTTTGGAAGTGGAAAGATTAGAAACAGAAAGGCTAGAGGCTTTAGAAAAAGAGAAATTAGAAAGGGAAGCTCTAGAGAAAGAAAGAATGGGAAAAGAAAGGTTGGAAAAAGAAAGAGTGGAGAGAAATCGGTTGGAGGAAGAGAGTTTGAGGAAAGAACAGAAAGATAGGGAAGAGGCTGAAAAGCTTGTGCAAATGCATATACTGCAAGAACAAGAAGAGAAAGCAAGGGTTGACTCTCAATCCTAGGTAAATATGCAGCCACCTTCTACAGTTATTACTCCCTTTTCCTCTATGATGACTACTGCTCCAAGTGCTCCTACATGGCTAAAATTGGACCTGCAAAAAAGGGAAGTAGCCCCTTCATAACCTCTCGATTGGGAGGATATGATGAAAGGAATTAAGTAGGAGAGGCCTAAAAAGAAGGCTAAAAAGAAGGCTAAGATTCTACATTCTACCCGACTCACAGACAAAGATGAAATTGTTCCCGAATGTCCCATGCCAATGACAGAAAAGGAGGTAGGGGACATGCAGCTAACAGATTATAAGTTGAGTACTGTAAACTTGGGAAGGCCCACTAGGAATCAACAAATGAACTTGATTGATGTGGTGGCTTCAACGATAAATCAAGAATGATAAAGGACAAGCAAAAGAAAGATGAGTTTAAGGCTCAATTGAATCAATTGCATTCATTCTTGAAAAGTGTTTCCTCTCTGAGATCACAACAGGTAACTGCCATTGAGACTCCTACTCTATTAAGTAAAAAGGAGGTAGATGATTTGGTGCAGGTAGGAGGCAAGGCAGAGATGGTAGATAGGTGGATGGACAAGTTGAATCAAGAGGTAGGTGAAGTTTTGGTTGAGGGTTTTGAGACCTACAAAGGCACTGAAGAGTTGATAAAATAGATGTATCAATACATTGAAGCGTTGGAAAAACACGAAGAAGAGTATAAAGAATACAATCAGAAATTGGAGAAGGTTAATGCATTACCTTTAGATACTGTTCTTGAACAGTCCATACTTGAGGAGGAGAATAAAGATTTTATTGGAAAAACCTCTCGTATACTCTGTTTTAGAACTAGCTTCTTGTGTAAACATAAGGATGAGATCCAGGAGGCTGTTAATAATTTGACTGAGCAATTGGAAGAGCTGGAAGCGGTCATTGCTATTATTATAGATGTAAATGCATTTACAAAAGAAGACATGTCTTTGGGTCAAGTAAAAGAGAAATGGGATGAAAGATTCAGAGGACTGATGCAGAAAGGAGATGATGATGGAGATTTAATGTTGGATCGGTTAATGGATATCAAAGAAGAAATAAAGGTTGCTAGAAGAGAATTGAAAAAGGTAAAAGGTATGAGGGAGTTTGCTACAGTAGAATTAGATCGAATCAAATTTGAAGATAGCTGGGTCGATGGGCCAGAAATAGATACATTACAGCAAGTCTTCGCCAGTTATGATGAGTTCATTGCAGATCCAGCTTCACATGCATAAATATCTTGCATGCATGATTTCCTTCTTCTTTGCATGTTGCATGCAGCATTGACAGTTGAGGCATATGACATATTTTCCTTCTATTTTTCTATTCTCCAGTTAAACTGAACGTCTAATGTAAGAAGTCAAGATCAAATCGATTTGAGTTTCCAAGAAAGTTGTTGTTCCTAAAAAGGTGGATAGCCTAAAATAGAAGTGAAGTTCAAACTTTTTGTATAATCTATAAATACCCGATGGGTATCATATTGTAAAGGTTGGCTAATTGAGAATAGAATTGGATTACCTGAGATTAGGAGATAGAATTTTGTAATGATATTACAGAGATACATTGTACTTGATCTTTTACAGTTAATAGAATTACAGGTTTTCTTGAAATATGGTATTTAGAATTAAATTGTTTGTTTGATAAGGCTGATAAGTTATAATCTATCTGTATGCAGTGATTGTGCTGAACATAAGAGTTTCTTGAATGATGAAAGTCATTTGAAGGAATCAGATTTAAGGATTATCTTATTAGATTATCATTGAGTTAAAGTTATTAAAGTCTATTGATCTATGACCTTAGCAATGAATGGATGTATGTTTTTGAAATCTGGGAGATAGTTGTGATAAGCGAAAAGTGATATTGAATTAAGCACCTTAGATGCATGCAATGGTATAGTTTATGTTGTAGATTGTGTCATGCTTTGGTTTTATGATCTGTTAGGAAACATTCATTGTTGAAGGTATATGTCCGGATGTTATATAAGTTTGATTCATGTTTACTGGTTACCCCTTTGATCTATCTTTTTATTTTGTTTAAAACCCATTGATTTACAGAAACAGTTCGGTAAAATGAGTCATTGCTTGAATCGTTTGTTACCAGCATAGGCCCCTTGAACATTACAGTTGCATGAATCAATTGAGTGACACTAAACAGTTGAGAACCAACTACCAAGACCTTGGGAGTTAGGCTACGATATGTTGTCTATCTTTTTCAGGAGAAATAGAGTAGAAATATTCTGTTTTAATGTTGTTTGTGTCATCTTCACCATCAACAAAAATTGGCGCTAGAAGGAGGGCTTGAAAGGACAAATTGGCTCGCATAGTGTCTTTCTCACTGGAGAAATATGGAAGGATTTTTAGATCCTCTACCGACCTTGAACCTTTACATGAATTACAAACCCCGGTAAGACCTAGACCCCATGCTCGTAGGGTTTTGATACCTACATTACCACCACCACTCACTCCACTTGGATTTCCACCAAATCCACCTACGCCACCACGAGTTCAACCTACATCACCACTTCCAATTAGGCCTATATTACCACCAATTCATCCTATACCTGCTCAACCAATCCCACCAATGGCTTATTTTGTGAATAATCCCTCTCTGTTAGGGACTATTCCTGGGGGATTCCATGATTTACCAAAGAACCCAGAGAAGTTCTACCCAAAATACATGCATGGAGAATCGAGAAGTGCTGAGGAACATATACAAGCATTTAAAGATGCTTACACACAAGCTCAAGTTGCTCACCAAGATGTGGTATGTAGATTATTTCCTTACTGTTTAGGAGATATGGCATATAATTGGTATCTAAATATGCCCCAAGGATCTATTTTGGGTTGGACAGATTTAGAGAATGCTTTTATTAATTAGTTTAGGGTTTATGTAGACCCTGCCATATTATATCACCAATTTTCCACCATAAGAAAGGAACATCATGAACCATTGCCCCTGTTCAACACTAGGTTCCAAAGGATGTATCGTAGGCTACAAGAGCCTTACTTAGTGCCAAAGGCTATGGCCATACAGGCGTATCTGAGAGCTGTCGATCCTTTGATTGGACTGTTCTTGCAAAGAACTTATCAACCTGCTAAAATTGACTCACTGTCTAAGATTTATCATTTGGCTATCAAATTACAACAACAGATAAGTCTGAAGGCTAAAGGGTTAGGAGCAACTCTTCCTCCAATGAATTATTAGATTCCTAATCCACCATTATATAATACCATCCCTGGGATGTCTTATTCCCAATATGGACCTGCATCTGAGTTACAAGCTCCACCTACTGTGCCTTTCTTTGGTAATGGCATGCAAGATAACTCCCATCAACCTCAACATCAACCTCAGAATCAACCTCAACAAGGGGGAGGATCAACTCATGTTCATTCCCCAGCCATAATCCAAAATGTGCAGAATGAACAAACTGTTCAACTCACGAGTGAGGTAGAGACTCTCAAGAAGACTCTCTCTCAGATGTCAAATGATATGGCACAGCTCAGACAAAATCCTCCCAATAATCAAAAATAGAATTATAACAATCAGGGAGGATATAACACTCAGGGAAATTACTCTAATCAAAACCAAAATCAGAACACCAATCGAAATTTCCAGAATCAGAACTCTTCAAATCAAAATTATCAAAATCAAAATAGAGGGTACAATCAGAGGTTTAATAACAACAACAACAATAATAGGCAGTGGAATATTGGGCCTAACAACGGCGGAGTTCCCCATAATTATCAAACAGGTGAGGAAAGGCCACATACTGCTAATGTTGCTGACTTGAATTTTATGACTAATTGGTGTAGGCTGCATGATACAACAACACATTCTGAGGTCAATTGCCCAGAAATGGAGAAAATTGTGAAAATTGCATAGGCTAATGCCCATCCTCCAGTAGGAAATTCCAATCATGACAATGGGTCATCAACACTACCATGACTTATGAAACCATTTAAGAAAAATATCAATTCCCCATGCAAGGGGATAATGAGCCAGAGGAAGATGTCTATGATGCTCAAGCTTTCCAATCTAAGGGTGGTCACTTTCTAAGGAATCAGAATAAAGGGCCATTCACTACATCTGCACTTCCTAACAACATGGTTCCACCAAATCAGATTGCAGATAACAATCCACCTCCACCAAAGGGACCTTCTGATTCTCAAAATAGAGGTAATCCACCTCCCTTTCCTAAATATCAAGTTAGGAATGATTCGGAGTTTGATTTTGTTGCAGAATTACAAAGGCAGAAGACATCACTGTCTTTCTTTGACATCATGAAGTGGTGCCCAGCTCAACGGGAGGTAGTTTTAAAAGCTTTGGAGGAGACAGATCGCTTAAAAGGGAAAGGTAAAGTGACTCCTGCAAAGGAGGCAAATGCAGCTATGTATAAAGGTAAGACCAGTACCCCACCTTTCTTGTTAAATTTGAGAATCTTTGGAAAGAATCTACACAACTGTTTATTAGATTCTAGAGCATCGGGCAATGTCATGCCTTTTTCAATTTGTAAAAAGTTAGGATTGAGTCCTATTCCAACCAATAAAAAGGTGATTCAATTGGATAAAACCAAAGTTAATGTTGTAGGTGAGTTGAAGAACATGCATGTGCAGGTTGGATCAGACTCAAGGATCCAGACCTATATAGATATTCAAGTTGCTGATATCCCATAAACATATGGGATGCTTTTAAGTCAAGAGCTAATGAAGAGTATAGGTGGATATCTGTCCTTGGACTTCTCGCACATGTGGTTACCATGGAAAGGGGTTGCAACCCAGATAAGAATTGAAAGTGAACCTAGATTCAAGCACATGATCACGGAATATGATGCTCCCAATGAAGTAGCATATTTTGAAATTGAGATAGGTGTTTACAGGCAAGAGGAAGTTCTTACTTTGTCTGTAATCAGTTTTGAGGATACTTCACCTTAAGAACATAGTAATCCGATGATCTGCATCAACCAACAGGTTTTAATAAGGAAATTGCAATAAGATAGGCTGGTTTTAGCAGCAGAAACTGACTTGAGTAGTTTATTACTCCCTAACTGGTGCAGGATTCACTATCACAACCATTCGAAGTTGACATGTTAGTCATGCACAGATATTCTACATCATATAGATTAGCCTCAATAGGTGTGTCAAGAGAAACAAGCCCAGACTCCCACCAATGAGTTTTCTTTCCAAGTTAAAGATGCAACTATTCTTACACGGGCTAGTCTTTCTCAACATGAAGGTCTTTCATCAGAAGAACAGACTCAGGTTGTTTGTTCTAAAGTTCAAGGGGAGATTAAGGTATCCCAATTCCCATTTGAGACATCTGCCCCAGATACTTTGCCCATACCTAAGGCATTGACGAGAAATGAGTTGGATTGCAACTTAACCCAAGAGGTTATGCAGGGAGTAGTTGTTGAACAGGCTGAAAACATAGAAAAATCCTCAGCTGAACTTTGTCCCAAGTTAAATTTTGACAAACAGCAAAAGTCCGAGCCGCCACAAACTTCAGGTGAGTCATCCCCTATTGCTTCCAAAAAGAAAGAGCTCCCAGCCAAAGACCAATTATGGACTCTTAAATTTGATGGTTCTAAATCTAAAGCAGGAAGTGGAGCGGGCATTGAGCTAACTAATCTGAAAGGGAAGACTTACTTTGCTTCTTATAGGTTGCAGTTTGGTTGCACTAATAATGTGGCTGAATATAAAGTACTTGCGAGAGGGCTTATGTTTGCTCATAAGAAGAAGGTAACTGCTCTTACAGTGATGGGAGATTCTGAGGTGATTGTGAAATAAGTACGTAGCCAATACACATGCCATAACAAAAGATTGGCTGCATATAGAAACAGGGTTTGGAATTTAATAGAAGATTTTGATGCCTTTGGGATTACTCTCATCCCAAGGGAAGCAAATCAAATTGCAAATGCTCTTGTTGTTGCTACTAGTACATTAGAGCCTATGCAAGACTCAAATATGAAGAGGTTTTCAGTGGAGTTGATTTCGGTCTCAGCAACTCCTGATAATGTGAGACACTTTAAGGTATTTAATGATGATCAACATATATTGGCCTTTTTGGCAAATTCTGATGTTTTTGAAGTGCAGATAATTGATGATTATGACAAAGATCAAGTAGATTAGAATCCAGAAAGTGACAATCCAAAAGGGATCTTGGATTTAAAGAGCAATAACATCCCCAAAGGGATGATAGCATTAGAAAGGATATTTGATTCAGATCCACAAGCTTATCAAAGAATGCCTACAAAGAGTTTGGGAGGTAAGTATGAACCTATTAATTTGACTCACTCGGGCCCAGAAAGGAACGTTCTTATAGGGAAGACCTATCCCCAGGAAATAAAAGACGAGATAATCAAGGTCTTGAAGCAGAATATTGAAGCAATTGCTTGGAGCTATGATGACTTGAAAATTTTTATACATCTGTGATCACACATACAATTCCTCTTAAGCCAAAAGCTAAGCCGTTTTGCCAAAAGCAACACCCGGTTAATGCATTAATTGAGCCTTTGATCCAGAGAGAAGTACAGAAGCTTTTGGTTGCAAGAATAATTTTTTCAGTTAGGCACTCTACTTGGGTGGCTAATCTAGTTCCTGTAAGGAAGAAGAATGGTGAAATCAGGTTATGTGTGGATTTCAGAAATTTAAACAAGGCCTCTGAGAAGGACAACTATCCATTACCTTCCCTTGATGAAGTATTGCAAAAATTTAATGGATATCAGATGATGTATTTCTTGGATGGGTATTTAGGATACAATTAGGTACTGGTAAGTCATGAGGATAGGATGAAGACTGCTTTCACTACAAAGTGGGGCACATTTGCCTACAGAAGGATGCCTTTTGGTCTAATCAATGCTGGTGCTACTTTTCAAAGAGCGATGGATGTAGCTTTTAAGGATCTGATGGGGAGATGTATAATCATCTATGTTGATGATTTGACCATCTACTCTAAGAATAGAGAAGATCATGCTGCTGACTTGGAAAAGGTGTTAAAGAAATGTATAAGTTATGGTGTTTTTTCTCAACCCAAAGAAATGTGTATTTGGAGTATCTGAAGGGAAGCTCTTGGGTCACATTATTTATGAGGAAGGGATTTCCATAGATCCTGAATGAGTGGAGGCCATTTTGAAATTGACAAAGCCAGGTAGCAAGAAGGAAATAAGGTCTTTCTTTGGAAGGATCAATTTTGTTAGGAAATTTATAATAGGGTTTGCAGAGATTGTCAAACTACTTAACAAAATGACGAAGAAGGATGCAAAGATTGAATGGAGTGAAGAGGCTAAATCTGCTTTCATGTAGATCAAACAATCTATATCTGAGGCACCTGTTCTAACAAGCCCAGATTATCTAAAACCCTTCTACATTTATTCTTTTGCTTCTGAACATTCATGTGCAGCAGTTTTGACACAGAGAAGAGAAGAGAACAAGGAGAGGCCTATAGTTTTTATGAGCTCTCCATTTAAGAATGCAGAAGTAAGGTATTCATCAATAGAAAAACAAGCCTTTGCATTGGTATGAGCAGTGAAGAAGTTCAGGCACTACATAATCTGAAGTCAAGTGATGGCCATAGTTCCAGATCCAGCTGTGAAATCTCTTCTAATGCAAAGTGAATTAGGGGAACGAAGAGGAAAATGGATGGCCATTTTACAAGAATTTGACCTGGAGATTCACCCAATGAAACTTGTTTGAGGCCAAGGTTTGTCAAAAGCAATGGCAAAAGTGGACAAAAGTATTACTTGTCAACAATACACGGTTCAATCATTCACAAAGGATCCCTGGTATATAGATTTAGTTTTCTTCCTCCTCAATAAAAAGTGTCTAGAAGGAATGAATGCTACTCAAAGGAGAGCATTGAGGATGAAGAGTGCCCATTACATGCTCAAAGGGGGATCAATCTACAGGAAGAATTTTCAAGGAATCTATCTACGCTGTTTGGATCAGCAAGAAGCAAAGCATGTTATTTTTGAATTTCATGAAGGTATGGGATAGGACATGGATCTGATGATGCTTTGGCTCATCAGATTTTAAGGCCAGGCTACTATTGGCCTTATGTGTTTAGAGATGCACATCAACATTGCAGGACTTGTCATGTATGCCAAACTTCTGCATCTAAAGAAAGAAATCTTGTAATGCCCCTACAACCAGTATATGAGGTAAGGCCATTTGCCCAATGGGCACTTGATTTTGTAGGTGTAATTAATCCAAATTCTTCTGCAAGTCATAAATTCATCTTGACTGCAACAGATTATTGCACACGTTGGATGAAGGCCCTGCCTTGCAAAAATAGCACCACGGAGGTGGTCATCAAGTTTCTGACAGAGAACATCACAACCAGGTTTGGAGTTCCATTTGCTCTGGTATGTGATAATGGCCCTGCTTTTTCTTCTGCTGAGTTTATTTCATGGGCCTATGAACATAAGATTGTGTTAAAATATTCTTCCAATTATTACCCTCAGGGAAATGGAGTAGCTGAGTCCACAAATAAGAATTTATTGGAAGTTATAAAAAAGTTGTTAGAAAGTAATCCTAGGGATTGACATACCCAGTTGAGATTTGCCTTATGGGAAGATCGAACCATAATCAAAGTAGCCCTAGGGAATTCACCTTTTAAGTTAGTTTATGGCCAAGATCCAATCTTCCCCATTCATTTGCAAATACCTATTCTGAAGTTTATGCAAGAGTTTTATAATAAGGATGATAGAATTGAGGTTAGACTGCTTAATTTATTAAACATGGAAGAACAAAGAGATGCTGCTTTGCAGCAATTCTCTAAGCATCAGGCTATTGTTAAATGTTGGTTTGACAAAAGAGCCAAGATAAAAGCCTTTAGAATATCAGATCTTGTGTTATTATGGGATAAGGCTAGAGAAAAGAAGGGTGATCACTAGAAGTTTGATAGACTTTGGTTAGGTCCTTATCAAGTGGCTGAAATCTTAGGCGAGAATACTTTTTGTTTGAGTACCTTAACAAGAGAGCCTGTTCCATTACCAGTTAATGGTCAGTTTCTCAAGCACTATTTTGGTGCATAGAAAGTCTGATGTTTTGAAAGAAAGTGTACAATACTGTATCATATGTAATTAAGTTTCTGTATAGGTTTTGGTTTTAGTTTTTAGTTTTGGTTTTTGGTTTTTGTTTTATTTTCTTTCTGTGTTTTGTTTGTTTGTTTTGTTTTGTCTTGTTTTGTTGGAGATTTTCATTTTGCTCATCTCAAGACTTGGGGTTGTTATTCAAAGTATACTACTGGTTCTAGGAGAGAAATTAGTTTAGGTATTCTCATCATAATCATTGAAAATGATTTCATTCTGAAACTTATGTTTTATGATCATTCTAGTTTGGGTTGGAAAAGTTATTAAAGATAGAAGATATAATGTGAATATCTCATGAATTGTGATCAAAGATCTGTCACCAAATTAGAAAAACATCTGCATGAGTAATTACCTATTTGTTTTAGAATGACTCTACCTTTGATTCAAGTGAAAAATCAGATTCCAAGACTATCACGAAATCCATTGTAGTTCTCAACCCACATTTTAGATTCATTGAATCTGAGTATTTGAGATAGATGCATAAAATAATTTCCACAAGTAAAGTAAAAAAACAAGAATAAGAGAACAAAAAGAAAGAAAGAAAAGGCAAGCTCAAATATCAAGTGGGTAATCAAGTATCTCTATCGAGGCTATGGACGGCTGGCTAGTAGTAGAGCAATGCTTTGTGAGAACTAGAGGCATCTCCATCAAGGCTATGGACGCCTATTTGGCAGCAGAGCAATACCCAGGATTTTACTGCATGATAGTTAAATGACTCAACCTATGTAGCTTGAATCTTAGGTATAGTTGTTCACAAACAGAGAAAGTATCTACAAAGAATGATGTATAATATAAGCACACACTCAGATTCAGAAATAACTCATGAGCACATAACATCTGAGATTCAAACTCAAATTTATCCTACATATATTTGATCTTATTCAAGTTAAAGTGTTTATTTAGTCAAAGAGTTTTTGGGTGACTGAAATTTTCTTTGGGTATTTTGAAAATGGGTAAACCATTTTCCTAGCCGAGTCACCATTTGTTATGCCTTGCATAACCACCCCATCTTTTGCCTTGGTCAAAATGGGTCCCCCTTTGTTATTTTTGTACTTAGTTGTTTTTGAAACAAAGTTTGGAGTCTTGTTTTGCCAATACTTTGTTTTTCTTTGGTTTCTCTGTCGGAATCGGAACCAGAACGGAATCGGGTTCTGAAAGTTCTTTTGAAACTTGTTTTGGTTTCCATCCCAACAGTCCTTCATTTATGTCTTTTGTTTTGTCTTCAGCGGACCCGGACCCGGAGTGGGTGTTAAGTTGGTTTTTATCGAAAGTTGCAAAATCATAATCGATTCCGCTCCCGCCTTCGCTATTTTGGCTTTTGGTTTTAGTCTTTGTCTTTTTGTTTAGTTTTATTATGTCGGTCTTTTGTTTTGCTTTTTGTGTTTGGTTTTGTTTTGTGTTTAGTTGGTGGACCCGAAACCAGAATTGGAATGAAGTTTGGAAATTTCTTAAAAGTTTCGAATCATATTCCATTTTAAGTTCCGCCCCTGCCGCTTCCTGGGTGGTTGACTTTTTGACTGAAGTCACACTGTTGTGAAGTGTTGGTTCTCTTTCAGTTCTGACTTCGCCTTAACTGCATTTCAATGCATTAATGACAACTGCTCGTGTAGGTAGAAATCCTCATTTTTACCTTCATTAAGGATTAAATGAATCATTATTATCATTGTTAAAAACTTGAAGAGCAAGGAAGAGTAGTGACGGAGTTCATTTGAGCAAATCAATTTGAACGAGGAGAATATTATTGCTTGTGGATCGGTTCAGAAGGTTAGCTGGTTTTTTTTGTGTTCGAGGTAGGTTTTCTTATTGTTGTTCTTCGTTTTATTTACTGTTGCATTTTTTGTATATATTTGCCCGTGTTTGGAATCATGTCTTTTTGTTCTTCGTTTTAAACGAATTCGTGATTCTGGGCGTGCTTGTTTGAATGGGTGCTTTATTCTGTTTGTCTGGTTGGTTCCTCATTTCTTTTTGCTTTTAATTTTAGTTCTTTCTATTTTAGGGCACGGTCCCTTTCACGCTTTAGTCGTGATTGCGTCGTGCTATTTTGGATTTGCAGTAAGTTAGATTAAATTTAGGTTTTAAATGGTGATTGGTTGGATTAGAAATTTATAGTGAGGTAGATTAGACATTTACAGTGAGGGATTTATAGTGAGTTAGGGTTAATTGATTCATCATTTTTACTTAGGGTTTTGTCACATTTAATCTGGTAAAATGGCAAGGTTTAAAATTCGTGCCGTAGTTTTATCGTGTTTGTTAGATTAGGGTTTCATGTGTTTCGGTGATCACTTTTAAATGATTAAAATATGATACCCTAGGATTCAGTCATTCCCCATGGTCATATGAGTATAGTGTTTTAAAGCCTCTTTTCATCTAATACGACCTTGGTTTTAGTCATGGAGTTATAGGTAAAATCGATAAAATCTTTGATGACGTCATGGTCAACCTAGGCGGAGACGGGATCGAAATTGATCTTGAACTTGAGAATTCTGTTTTTCAAAAAGTATCAATTCCATTTTTATCCCATTTCTGGCTCCATGTATAATAAAGAAGTCTTCTGTCAAAATAATGATGACCAAGTCAGAAGCGGAAGCAGAATGAAAATAGAATATGAAAAAATGAAAATTTAAAGAAAACCAAATCCGTTTTCCATTCCGATCCCAGTTCCGATAACCTTCCCGATTCTGACTCTGAGCCCGTTCATTGTTAGTAAAATGTCTATATCGGTTTTGGCTCTGAGTCCGGCAGTGTTGTAAAAAGAGACTGTTTTAGGTTGTGTTTCTGCCTAGTTCCACCTCCGGTGCATATATGAAAGGCATGGTTTTTAAAGCATGTTTTATGATGATATCTAAAGATCTAATTAGAGGTTTTGCTTATAGGAAAGTTGAAAGATGTCAAGAACATCAGGGGAAGCTGCTCGAAGGAACCTGCCTGCAGGAACATCAAAGGCAACACCAAAACCAAAGAAGTTAAAGCCAGAACAATTGCCTTATACCTTGAGGTATAATCATAGGAGTCCTGTGGTGAAGGTGAGCAAGGTGGAATCAGACTAGTCAGACATCACTGATACGAACTTGGGCGAGTACAACTTTGAGGAGTTACATGGAGAAACCTTTGCAGAACGAGCAAATCTAATAAGAAGGATGCAAAGGATTATTGATTCCGGCTTGCCATATATTACTGTGTTTCCTTTATCAGTCTAGTGCCCAGAGTTGATCTTAACAACAACTAGTGCCTACAATCCTGCTACAAGACTATGCATGGATTCACAAGATAGGGTGATCATCGATCTTACTCCTCAGATGTTTCAAAATATATTTAATGTCTCGAATCCTAAGAGCTTGGTGCAGTTGGGTGAGGCAGAGGCCTTGGAGAAATATAGTAAGTACAAGGACTCTAATAGGTCTCATTTGAACAAAAAGTGGTTGAAGACAAAAAATAAATCTCTATCCAAGCTTGCACACCAATCTAAGAGGGTAGATTTCAAGAAGGAAATATCAGATTTAATACTAATGCTGTCTAGGGTATTTGGGAAGAGGGATACGTTCCACTTCAAGGAATGGATGTTTCCTTTCATCCAAATAATCTTACAGGGCAATTATCAGTTTGATTGGCCAATGATTGTGTCAAATGCTATCCATGATCAGCTAACTAACATCAGAAACACTAAGTGTTTCTTTATGACTTCTTATGTGGTGTATGCAGCAGCAAGATTGGGGATTTTCCCAGGCTTAAACAAAGTGGGTATAATGGGAGCCTTGGATGGACAGAAGAAGGTATGGGAGCACTATGGTCAGTTGTCTCTTCAAGTTGCTGAGAATAATTTCAGAAGAGTCAATGATGCATTTTTATATGTGATCATCAACCAATTGAATGGAGATGCAGGATACCGGTTGAGTCAAGAATCCATGGCATTCATTGCTGAATAGGGATGTTGGTACATCCAGTACCCCAAATTTACATACTTCAGGTTGGCCGGTTTTGAAGGCCATCCACATTTACTTCCAAGATGCTGCAATAACAGGATAGTGCTAATGGAGTTTATATATCAGGCTATTGCAGTTAATGCTCGGTTTGGAATCAAACATAAAACTGGGTGTCATAGGTTTCCCATGAAGTTGGGTGAGTATGGTTGTCAACACTTGGTAGGAGCAAAGGTTATCTGTAATGAATTAATACAGTTGAAATTGGGACTATACACAACTCGTAAGTGTTTTGATCTGAAGGGTAAGATGTATGCTTTGTTGCCTTCAGTATTTACCAGACATTTCAATTTGTTAGAAGACTTTTGGAGTGATTGGAAGGATGAGTATGATTTGAGAAAAAAGAACTATGAAAGATTGCCTGTCGTACTCATGTCAGAGCTAGGTGTTAAAAAGAACATTCCTGACACATTGGTGGATGATGGAATTATATTGGATCCATCCTATGAAGCGTTGAACATTGGCACCAAGAGCCTGGATCCAATTGACTGGGATACTGAAGAAACAATTGATATTAAGAAGATTGGAAGGACAATATTGGATAGGAGTGTGCAGTGGTTAATGTTAAAAACTCAAGCTCCTCAAGAACCAGCCCCTAAAAAGGGTAAGGGATACAAAAGAATCAAAAGGAAGACACCTCCCAAAGAGCCATTGGAGTTCCTTCCTCCAGACATCGAAGAGATAGAACTTGAGGCGGTGGATGATGAAGAAGAAGCACAAGAAGGGGATGTTCCAATAGGATCTGTTGCTTCAACACCCACATTAGGTGAGTCATCCGCACAAGTTCCACTTACAAGGAAGAAGAGTAAAGAAATTCAAGAAGGAGCTCTTCATAGCATGGCTGAAGCTGGAAAGGGAAAAGAAGTGGAGGAGGAAATTTTGGAGGTTGAGACAGATTCAGATGAGACTCTGTCAGAGAAAGATATGCAAGAGAACATGCCTTCAGAGGAGAATATTGAGCAGATTTTAACACAAGAAGAGCAATGGAAGCTGTTTGAGGATGCAAAAAGAGATTCTAATGCAAGGGCTGCAGTGGAGAAACAAAAGGAAATGGAAGCGAAGGTACAAGCTGATGCTATACTGCACCGGCAACAATTGAAAGCCAAATAAGTTAAAGAAAAGGCAGCAGTTGATGAAGTGGAGAAACAAAGAAGGCAACAAGAACAAGAGCTCAAGATAAAGGAAGAGAATGATAAGTTAGAGTTGATACAAAAGATCCATGATCTTGAGGAGGAGAAAGCAAGAAACCGAAGGGAGAAAGAAATCTTGATTGCTAGGTTGAAACTTGCAGAAGAAGCTCGAGAAAAGGAAGAAGTAGTAGGATTGCAAAAAGAGAAAGATACTACAGAGCTGGTTAGGAAGCAACAAGAAGAAGAAGCAAAGGTAGAACAACTTAAGGCTTTGGAAGTGGAAATATTAGAAATGGAAAGGCTAGAGGCTTTAGAAAAAGAGAAATTAGAAAGGGAAGCTCTAGAGAAAGAAAGAATGGAAAAAGAAAGGTTGGAAAAAAAAAGAGTGGAGAGAAATCGGTTGGAGGAAGAGAGGTTGAGGAAAGAACAAAAAGATAGGGAAGAGGCTGAAAAGCTTGTGAAAATGCATATACTGCAAGAACAAGAAGAGAAAGCAAGGGTTGACTCTCAATCCCAGGTAAATATGTAGCCACCTTCTATAGCTATTACTCCCTCTTCCTCTATGATGACTACTGCTCCAAGTGCTCCTACATGGCTAAAATTGGACCTACAGAAGAGGGCAGTAACCCCTTCACAACCTCTCAATTGGGAGGATATGATGAAAGGAATTGAGCAGGAGAGGCCTAAAAAGAAGGCTAAGATTTTACATTCTACTCGACTCACTGACAAAGGAGAAATTGTTGCCGAATGTGCCATGCCAATGTAAGAAAAGGAGGTAGGGGACATGCAACTAACAGATTATCAGTTGAGTATTGTAAACTTGGGAAGGCCCACTAGGAATCAACAAATGAACTTGATTGATGTGGTGGCTTCAACGACCAAATCAAGAATGATAAAGGACAAGCAAAAGAAAGATGAGCTTAAGGCTCAATTAGATCAATTGCATTCATTTTTGAAAAGTGTTTCCTCTCCGAGATCACAACAGTTAACTGCCATTGAGACTCCTATTCTATTAAGTAATAAGGAGGTAGATGATTTGGTGCAGGTAAGAGGCAAGGTGAAGATGGTAGATAGGTGGATGGACAAGTTGAATCAAGAGGTAGGTGAAGTTTTGGTTGAGGGTTTTGAGACCTACAAAGGCATTGAAGAGTTGATAAAACAGATGTATCAATACATTGAAGTGTTGGAAAAACAAGAAGAAGAGTATAAGGAATACAATCAGAAATTGGAGAAGGTTAATGCATTACCTTTAGCTACTCTTCTTGAATAGTCCATACTTGAGGAGGAGAATAAAGATTTTATTGGAAAAACCTCTCGTATACTCTGTTTTAGAACTAGCTTCTTGTGTAAACATAAGGATGAGATCTAGGAGATTGTTAATAATTTGACTGAGCAATTGGAAGAGTTGGAAGCAGTCATTGCTATTATTATAGATGTAAATGCATTTACAAAAGAAGGCATGTCTTTGGGTCAAGTAAAAGAGAAATGGGATGAAAGATTCAGAGGACTGATGCAGAAAGGAGATGATGATGGAGATTTAATGTTGGATCGGTTAATGGATATCAAAGAAGAAATAAAGGCTGATGGAAGAGAATTGACAAAGATAAAAGGTATGAGGGAGTTTGCTGCAACAGAATTAGATCGAATCAAATTTGAAGATAGCTGGGTCGATGGGCCAGAAATAGATACATTACAGCAAGTCTTCGCCAGTTATGATGAGTTCATTGCAGATCCAGCTTCACATGCATAAATCTCTTGCATGCATGATTTCCTTCTTCTTTGCATGTTGCATGCAACATTGATAGTTGAGGCGTATGACATATTTTCCTTCTATTTTTCTATTCTCCAGTTAAACTGAATGTCTAATGTAAGAACTCAAGATCAAATCGATCTGAGTTTCCAAGAAAGTTGTTGTTGCTAAAAAGGTGGATAGCCTAAAATAGAAGTGAAGTTCAAACTTTTTGTATAATCTATAAATACCCGATGGGTATCATATTGTAAAGGTCGACTAATTGAGAATAGAATTGGATTACCTGAGATTAGGAGATAGAATTTTGTAGTGATTTTACAAAGATACATTGTACTTGATCTTTTACAGTTAATAGAATTACAGGTTTTCTCGAAATATGGTATTTAGAATTAAATTGTTTGTTTGATAAGGCTGATAAGTTATAATCTATCTGTATGCAGTGATTGTGCTGAACATAAGATTTTCTTGAATGATGAAAGTCATTTGAAGGAATCAGATTTAAGGATTATCTTATTAGATTATCATTGAGTTAAAGTTATTAAAGTCTGTTGATCTATGACCTTAGCAATGAATGGATGTATGTTTTTGAAATCTGGGAGATAGTTGTGATAAGCGAAAAGTGATATTGAATTAAGCACCTTAGATGCATGCAATGGTATAGTTTATGTTGTAGATTGTGTCATGGTTTGGTTTTATGATCTGTTAGGAAACATTCATTGTTGAAGTTATATGTCTGAATGTTATATAAGTTTGATTCATGTTTACTGGTTACCCCTTTGATCTATCTTTTTATTTTGTTTAAAACCCATTGATTTACAGAAACAGTTCGCTAAAATGAGTCATTGCTTGAATCTTTTATTACCAGCACAGGCCCCTTGAACATTACAGTTGCATGAACCGATTGAGTGACACCAGACAGTTGAAAACCAACTACCAGGACCTTTGGAGTTAGGCTACTATATGTTGTCTTTCTTTTTCAGGAGAAATAGAGTAGAAATATTTTGTTTTAATGTTGTTTGTGTCATCTTCACCATCAACACATCCATCGATAGATTCATTGGTATTTTTGAAGAATTTTATGTCATTCTATATGGAGTATCAAAGACCTCTGTTAGAACTAATACAAGAACTTACTAGTAGTAAATTGTGGTATTTTACTCGTGCACGATATAAGTATGTGAATAAGAACAATCATGATAGTAAAAAATTATATGTGATAGTGCAATATGACATTTTGTTGATAGAAAAATTCATAAGGAATGAAGTTATGGCTTATAGAGAAGGACCTATGTGCATGAAGAACATGAGGATAGTGTCAATAGGAAAACATCATCATAGCACGACCATGCATCACCAAAGGAGAGTGGATATATTAGTGAGATTCAAAGAGATAAATGATAGAGATAGTTATATCTGTACCTACAGGTCATGAAGATAAAGCAAAGAAAAACCATTTATCTGACATTCAAGCATGCACTAACAATGATGAGGTGCATTCAAGGAAGGTAGTGTTATGCCCAAAGAATAAAAGACAATACTTACATTAATAAATAGGCTTTTTATGAAGAAGGTAGTGCTATATAAAAGGGGGATTCTTCAAGAATGAATAGTGATTTTATAGTAAATAGTGATAACATTAAAAGCATAGTACAAAGATATAAAACATAAGATAGTCAAGCCCTAAAAGAATGATGTAACAGTCATAAACCCTAGAAGAGCCATTGAATGCTCAGATAAAGTACAATGATTTCAAAAATTGAATAATAGTAATAAGAGTATCTTAAGTGTTCTACAAACCTAGTTAATAGTTCACATGTAGAAGATATCAATGATAGTCCATGGTGATGAGCTTAGAAGTAGAGATTCCATGAAAATATTTGAGGAAGAGCATAAGACTTTGTAGAGGTTTGAGAAAGACATAAATTCCTACATAATCATTGAGAACAAGAGATTAGAGGGCATTCTAAAGCTTGAAAATCCTAAGTAAGCATAGTTCTAAAGGACCAAACTCAGGGACAATTATGAACATGAAAGATAGTTTTAAGACACTAAGACTCCAAACCTATTAAGGCAAGGTTTTAAAGAGGCGAAATAATTTCAAGGCAATCCAAGGGCCATAAGTATGATAGGTCTAATATGAAAGAGGCTAATAAGAAGCTTGACAGTCCTATGGAGAAATGATAGAGGACATATAGAAAAAGGTTTGTTATGAAAGAACAAAGAGACCTAATAATAGATTGAAGGTTGATAGAGGCAAGAAAGATGAAAGTGACTTTGTATGCAGTGATGGGGAGAAAACAAGGGGTGTTCCATAAGGATTGAAAGTGAATGAAAATACAAAGTGATTTTTCAAACTTTTGGAAGGTAATGAAGGACCCCATGAAGATATGAAGGTGAATGAAGACTATATGGAATAGCCATAGTGAAAAAAGTGCTAGAATATAATGCATACTAGAGGGCAATCACAAGGTGACGTTCAAGCTCATTCATGAAGACAAGTTCCATAAATTTTAAAACTTTTGCATATTTTTTTTGAGAGGATAGAGGTAGTTACAAAATTGTAGATGGTAGTGTCTATGTTTGGTGAAAATATGGGATAAAAGAGGCCATTAATAATAGGACAAGTATCAAATTCTATCCCTTGAAGTTCTCTTACACCCTAGGAGACTTTTACCATTTCAAACCCTCTCCCACATGTTCTATAAGCAACTTTAAGGTAATATAGGTCAATTGGAGAGGTTTGATGTCAATTACGAGGGAGCTATGATCAATTTGAAATTCTTCCAAGAATCTAGGGAGTAGTTGTGACAACAATTTCAATCCAATTGGAAAATATTTAGGAGTCATAGTAGCATATAGGGGAAAAAAGAGTTTTGAAAAGAGCAATTCTTCTCCAACGCCACATAGGAGACTTTTGCGGATTCAAACAAGAGAAGATAATTTTATAACGCTAAGTGGAGGTCAACTAATATATCAAGCAAGAAAAGGTCATTTATTATCTTTAAATGTGTCCTAATTTCTCTCCAAGATTGAGATGGAGAAATATTATGCCTAGGGATTTCTAATTCGTGCAAATTTGACTAAGCATTTTAGTATAAAAGTAGCTCTTTCTAGTCACATTTAGCACTATAACTCATGTAACTCAGTTTAAAATTGAGAAACAAGTAATGTAATTTCATATTTCAAACAATTTGTAGATTGTTTACTGCTTTAAAGAAACCTTTTAGCAATAGAATTTTAGTATTTTTCCTTCTTTATTATTGTTTTATTTTGTGTAATGTATTGATTGATGAATGTTTTTGTGAGTTTCATGTAGTTCCTTTAATATTTTTCTCATTATTACACCTTTAGGCTGAAGAAAAATATACTCTTTGCAAGTTATAAGTTGTGTGATGGTTTCAAATAGTGATTTAAGTTGTGAAAACATCTCTTTTCCTTTGAAATTGTTAGAAAACTCAAATCTTCTTGTAAAATATCGATGCATTGGTGTAAGAAAAAAATGAGTTGTGTAAAGCTAAGATAGTTATTGAATAAATATGTGTCATACAATAGTAGCATAGGTCTTAAAGTAATTTGGTGCATCACCTTGTTAAGTCTTAGGTTTCATTCCATGTCATTTTATGCTCATTTTCCTAGCAAATTGTAGTAGGATAGATTAGAAAAGGTGAGATATAAAGGGAACCAACCCTCTCTAGAGGTTGATCTGAAACTATTAGAACCCACACTCTATGATATCATCCTATATTTCATTGGATATTTGAGTTGAGAACTTAGCAAGGATGCACATCTAGTTGACAATAGCTACATTCAATTCTATTAGCCTTTTCCACCTTATTGTGACTTTTCTTTTATCCACCATATGTGCCTAGGGTAACCACATTAGAGCTTCCTTTTCAAATCTAATATAACACTATTATCATTAATCGTTTTAATCTAAAAAGTTCACATTTGAGATTTATACACCTATTTTTTTTTTATACTATAAGCTATTCACAATCGTAATCTTTATTAATAAGGAGTGTGTGTTTTAAACCCTAATATGGCTCCCTAATTTTATAATAGTGTCATCTATAATGATATTCATGTTGAAACAAACTTGGGTTATCCAAAGGATTATGGTCATGATGTATAATGTATCTCAAAAATACATCCATCTTATGAGACCAACATCAATAGATGCATTCATGTAAGTTGAATTCCCTAATCAATTGACAAACGTGTTTTATAATATATTAGTGGGATGTCCTTCTACCATAAAATTATTAAAAGATATTAGATCCTTAATGATCCTTTCTAATGGTGCATACTCAAATACAACCCCTCTTACAATGCTAACCACACCACTTTGATAGTTACCATGACCACTAACTATGCAGAGGGGAAGGACTCGAAACAACATCCTAAACAGTTTCCCAAAAAGACTTCAACACAAATGATGAAAGTGCATACCTTTGTACATTCTTGACAATGTGCTCCTCGATCCTAAAACATACAACAACAACGTAATAGCACTCAAACCTTGAGGAAAACATAGATTAAGTACAACTTGGTGTATGCATACCAGTTTTCAATATGCTTTAGGGGTTTCCAAGTGTTTATGACCCAACCAAGTGATCAATACCATAGTTTGTGCAATTTAGCATTTGTTGCCACTAGGTTCCTTCTAGGAAATGACTTCAAAAAAGGGAAGAATGCTTGTCACATGGATTTACAGAATTATTTAGATCCTTAACAACATGTCACTATGGTTCGACAACCCTCCATTTTCAAATAATTCACAAATCATTCAAAACAACCAACAACCAGGGCGTTTAGGATAATTTCTTTGTAAATTTGAACATACTGTCAAAGCTATCTCCTTCACACATGCAATTTAGGACCCCCCCTCTTGCAAGAAGGTGGAAATACATGGGAAAAATTTTCCTACTGGGTTTCATGGATTTTGGTCCAAAGGAAACTCTTCCATGGTTAAATGATGTGTCTCTAGAAACCCTAAGAAGGGTTTGACCTGTTTACACAAAAAAATGCAATATCTCTCACCAAAAAAAATGAAATTTTTTCAAATCAAAACCATTAAAAAAATACGAGCAATATTCAACTTCCCATATCACCTTTAGGGTCATACTAGATTGTACCAAGCTATACAAGAGGAGTTACAGTCAATTTTATAGAACAATACCAGTTTGAACGTGCAAAAGTGAAGTAATTCTTATTGCAACTTCTCCCAACCCTTGGGATCGATGATACAAGGCTTATTTAACACGTTCCAATTATTTCCAACAACCTCTTAGTTAACTCTAATGACAACGTTTACATCTTTTGACAACATTTTTGACAACTTTTTAGCAACTTTTACAAATTTTTAAAATATGACTCCAAAACATTATAAAACATCCTAGAATGACTCCAAATGGTCTTAAATGACCTTATTGATCCCTACTAAAACAAAACCAAAAGTTTATCAATATTTGAAACAATTTGCCTCAATAGGTGCATCAAGATGCCCTGATCATACTCCCAGAGAGAAAAGATTCAAGGTCCCCTTGAATGGAGGTCTGCAATAGTGTAACTATGCTTAAAAATGTTTGCTTCAATCATCCCTATATGAACCTTAATGAGAAGAAAAAATATTGGAGTGAGTACTCCATTTAGATTACTTGTTTGCTGGACCCTACTATAATTCCTCTCAAAAATCTGCACAAATTTCCATACTTTACCTATCTCACCATCCACTTTACCATGCTACTAACAAATGGTGTGCACTTGTACCTAGATGTCCTATTTATGCATAACAGTATCAACATTCTTTTCTATCTATAAGTAAACATACTCTTGTCCAAAATCATTTAAGACCTTCAAATGTCTTCTTAATTGTTGCATGACAACAAATAGACCATTGGTTTTCCTTTCTGAACCTTTCATTTTGACTTTGGCTGCTATATTATCTTTCGAGGCAAGTTCTTTCTGGGTACTCTCCAAGAAAGGAAATGAACTTTCATTCTCATGAAGAAATTTAATATCCTCATCATCTTGACAACCTTTATGAAATAACACTACTTCATCTTCTTCTATAACATAAATCAACTATTGTTATTCTCCTTTTGCACTTGTAGTAGAAAAATCACTATCATCTGCAACTTCTCTACATTGCTCCAATTGTAACTGCTGCAGGGTTAGTTTTCCATTTCCCGTCTTCAACTTAGTTTAAAATTTTTGTTGCTTTGAACGAACTTCCTTCACCAACCATTTCTCATTCAACTCTGTAATTTTCTTCATATTAAACTTTTGGTCTTTAGCACCTAAACTCCTACCACCTTCAACCTTCCAAACAAGTTTGTTGGTATCACCTTTGTTGACACCATCTCTTACTCTAGATATATTGCATTCTTCATAGGCTACTTTTGTTACACCCCAATTATGTAATTACTATTTACTATTACTATGTAGAGTAAAATGTGCATTCAGTGGATGAATAAATTGTGTGTGCATTTTTTTATCACTGCTTTATGAATTAATGTTATCTAATTTAAATATGGAATGCATTTATGTGATTGGATGAATATTGTGTTATTCTAACTTTGGAGATGTAATGTGTATATTGCATATTTTGTGAACAACTAATTGTCATGTACATGTGTTAATTTTTATAGGTACATGTTCAATTCCTCCAGGCGGAGGGGGAGTATCACTCATGAGAAGGTCTTGGTCGGGTAACCAGTAACGTAAACTATATCTGAGCTTACACACACCACAATAGAATAATCGAGTTGGGTTATTAAGTGGTAAATAGGTAAGTCACCCCTAGTCATTATTCCTGCATTAGTAAGATTTTATTTTACTATTTATTACATGTATGAATGATGTTTATCTATTTGAGCTTCAGAGTTATTTCTTTGATTACCATGCTTGTATTGGTATGAGTATCATATGATATATATGTATGCATACACACATGCATGACAATGATAGGCTATACACATGAAGGAACAAAAACATAAGGGTACATAGGTAGACATACCTATGCACACTCATGCACGAGTTTCTTATGCGCGTGGAACTATCTGATGGAACCAATGCCAAGCATATGTATACAAATGGATATATCACTCATAATATCTTATCAACACTATGGTAATTGTGTATGATTCTAGTTGTGAATCAAATGTGTGTATACATTATATATATATATATATATATATATATATATGTATATGTGTATCCATACATGCATATGGTAATAAATGGACATGCTCATATGAGTGTATCGACACATGTATACATACACATACATATACAAAGAGGCATATAATATATATATGTATATACACAACCGATATACTAATGTAACAATGCGATTTCTATGTTGATATATTTTTTTTATATCGATTATATATACATGCTTTCTTGACTTACGATAAATGTGAATATATACACTAACATGTACATATATACGTATACATAAATATATATAGATATGTTTGATTATATATATATATACACATATATAAGTATATATATGCATACATTTTACTTATATGTCTAAATTTTAATTGCTTTAAGATCGACTATCTTAAGCAATATATAACAACCAATTTTTAATGCTATTTTTATGGTTATAAAGTCGATTACCATGAACAACTTGGAGGCCGACTTGTTAATAGCTATAACTGTATTCTTTGGGCCACATTTTGTGCTCTTGTTGTCATCAATAAAAAGAGTTTTGTAAATCTACAAAACACAACCATTTAAGTCAATGATTAAATAGAAAAGGTCGATGCCTGTTTATGAGGAAACCTTGACTTATAAAACAAAATTATCATGATATCTTCAACAACTGTAAAAGCATTTCAACGACTATGTCAATCTGATTAAATGAAGAAATCGACTCATCCTTTGGCTTGGTTGATAGAAGCTTAAATGTCATTCACTTGTTTTTTATTGTATCTATTCATGCCATCTCTCAAATGAATAGTTATGATAGTGGCGCCAAATTTGAATCCTCTTAACTATAGATGTCTATTTCGAGGTGCAAATAAAATTCTAAGATATGCAAATTTGAATTGGTCTCTATTTGCTGTCAAACTTGAGATTTGATCTATAGTTGCTTAACATAAGTAAGTGCTTGCAAATTTTCCACCTTTTTGCTAAGTTAAATGTGTTTCTATGCATGCATTTTCCTGTCAAGAATCGTGCCTAATCTATAAGCCATGTGATCACCCATTTTCTATATAAATAGTGGAATGAGTTCATCTATTTAGGATGCCTTCTTTATACAAGTCTACACACTTTTCTATGCAATATTTCCGTGTAATATTTCTAAGCAAGTTCAACATTTTAATTACATTCTTCCTACAATATTTTGTCGCGTATAGTGAGGAGAATCCTTAAGTATTAGAGTGAGTTTATTATCTTTTGAGAAGTAGCATTTGTCCACTTGAGGGATAAGGATTGTGAGACTTTGCTAGAGGATCAATAACAAGATAGTTACTGATCTTGAAGGGATGTGTTTGCAATCAGTCAATTAGAAAGCTTATCATAGGCATGCGGATTTTCTACTTTTGTTTATTCTATGTTTGGAAGACCTATGTCTTGAATATTTAAACTAGTCTTTTATTGATACATGCATATAGGGAAAATAATAATTTTCTTTAAAAGAAAAGTAGAAACTATTTACTTGAATGTGCATTGTTTTTAATTAATCCATGATAGGAGAGATTTCTTGACATAAGTATTATTATTATCTTAATACTAGATATGTTTAAATGTGGGTAGCTTAAGGTACACTCATACCTAGATATTTACTTATGCTAGAGGATTAGTAAATTACTCCTAGGATTGTTATCCTATGAAGGGAGGGAGCTAGTACTTTGCTTAATGAGTTGTGCTACCTTATGTTGTGTTAAAGAGATAGGTTATCCTAGGAAGTAGCTTTGTTGTGGAGATGGATTTCCTAAGCATAGATATAATGGCCTTAAGTAAAAATGAGCTGCTATAGAGTAAGTGAATGGTAGACCATCACTCGAAGTACTGAGTGAGAAAACTTTGGCCAAAGTAGTGGGAATGTCTGAAGACTCCACTTTAGGTAGTGAGATTGTCGAGACTCCATTGTCAATTCATCGTGTCTACTTAATGCATGAGGAATACCTAGTGTAGGTTATAAATCCTATTCATGTAGGACACAACACTAGCTTAGAATGGTATGTCATACATGGTTACTCAACCAATACCTTCGTCAAAAGGAAGGGCCATCTATCATTGATAGATGTGTGAGGGATCGCATACGAGTTTGTGGTTGGCATAAAATCACTTGAGTGATGCTTCTCCTCCTCAGTAGGCAATAAAAGACCAAGATTTTGAAAGGTGGATTCTTGGACAAGCTATATCTTATGCGATGAAGCTCGAAGGAGCTATGTATATAGTTTATAATTTCTTGGAATAATGTACTTTGAAAAGTGTTGTAATGGAATGGAAATCCTTTTGTACACTATTTTTTATTAGAGGTAAACAAGTTTTGAAGGGGCCCTGAAACCCTTTACAAAAAAGAATATTTGAAGCGAAAGATAACTAAATAGAGCAAACAATAGCCAAAACATAGCAAACCATCAGCACAACAACAACCAAAAAGGAAGGACAAGAAGCAACAACACTACATATTCTTCAGGATATTATCAGCTTCCATGTTGCTCTCCATAGTCTTCTGATAAACATCCTTGACTTCAGACATATCTTTAGCAGGGACCCCAAACTACAACTTGGTCTTATTACATGTTCTAGCACCATGCCCAACCACATTTACCTCACTAATCAAAAAAATATATGAACCAACAGCCTTGTCAATAGAAACCTCCCCCTCCACATACCTTTCACCAACACCAACATCCTCACCAAGATCAATCTCCATTTATTTCTTAGCCATTCCAATAGGAGACGAAATTCCCATGGACTCAAACTTCACAATAGATTTAGTCCCATCCTTGAACTTCTCCAATTTCACATTAACCCTTTCTAATTGGTCTTTGAGGGTTAGAATACATTGTTCAAAAATCTACTTCATCTTCAACATTTCCTCACCCACAATCTTCAAGGAATTGAATAGCTCATCAACTTGATTCTGAACTAAAGATTCACCCACTTTACTCACCATACCCCTAATCCTAACATTAGTCATGTTGAGCTCATGAAACACCTTTTTAAATAGTTTAAATGGAGAAATGGACCCTTCCTTAGCCATCCCCAAAACATCGAGCAAATCTTCACGATCAAAGTTAAAAATATCCTTACGCTCAACATCACCCTCTTGGGAAGAATTGACCCTATCCTAGCTAACACAACCCTCCTTACCTTTACCACCAGCCACCGACATTTGAATCTTGTGAATAGAGTTAGCAATATCCTCAAAAATAGACCTCCTTCTCTTCTGCATCTCTAAGTTCACACTCGGAGAATCCAAAGCACCCTGCCCACCACCCAACTTTATGGGAGAAGCAACTTGCAACTCCATCAGCTAGCTAGCATACCTAAAAGCCAATTTATTATAGTTTCCTTCCTTCAAAGCCTTCTTTCTCTTGGTCCCCAAAATAGGGGATGATGAAGACATGTCTTCAAAAATTTCAATCCTATCCTTCAAAATAGTAGAGGGAGTGATAGGCTTATTTTTACTCGGTTTTCCAGTAGCCTCTTATTCACTACAGGTCTTATAACCCTTCTAGTTATGGACCGAATCCCCTTTACCAAGCTTACCCACAACAAGAGGTTGTGAAATCACTTCCATGGAGGCTTGAGAATTTGGTACATAATCCTCATCCTCCTCTGTATCAGACTCCTCTAGGACTTTTCTTCTTCTTTTTCCCATTTAATACTCCTCGAATCCTCTTTTGAAATAGTTTCATATTCCATGTTTGACTTTTGTTGCTTACCCTTGGGAGTGATAGTAGGCAGCTTAGAGACCTCAAAATCTTTAGCATAATCCGATATTAACAAAATGAGCCCAATATGCAACACCAGATTCTTAGGGTTCCTTTTATGATCCTTCAAACCATACTCTAGAGAAGATAAGAGGTAAAATGGAAAGGAAATCTTCTTCTTATGAAAAAAATGATTCAAGAGGATAAAATGATAAGCATTAACTGTAGAAAACCGACCTTTAAGAGTAATGCACCTCATTAATTCCTCAACAATTTCCCCCCAAAGTGCTTTGATCGAGCTACACTGGCACCCACCACTCTTGGCCTAATTTAGTTCTTGTTCTTCATTCCCTTTGAAGAAACTCTGCATGGTTGTATTAGATGATTTCTTATCTTTGTAAACCTTCTTTCTTTTCGTAGAGAGACCCATCAAATTTTGTGCCTCCCAATTTCAAAACCTTGCTATTCCAACCTTTAACAAACAAGGTTGTGGCCTGCAGGTTATTTCCATGTAGCCTCTCCAAATAAGGAGTAAGCCCCCTTTCTCCAATATACGCCACACCTTTTTCTTAACAGTATTGCAGGAGAAAGGCTTCACTCTATTTTTGTTGCCTCACATGGCCCCTGAATTTGCAGAACTTAGAAACTTGAGAACTTTGCAAGCGATAAGGAGAAATCTCAAGAAGGAGAGCCAAAAAATTCCCATAATTTGTGTGGAAAAAATATTATAGCAGAGAGAAATAATGATCCTAGGACTTCACCCCATACAAAGAACACACAAGGTACCATTAGCCTGATCAAAATATAGCTTACCATCACTCCACATAATTAACTGCCATGTGAAATAGTCATGCGAGCCCAGAACATTAAGAGGCCTCCATCCAAATTAACAATTTTGATAATCATGATTTAAACAAGAAATAACCTCAATGGGGAGGGGGTTGTCCACATTCCACTCCCTAAAACCACTAATGCCCAAGTTAGTAAAAACATAATCTAATCCATTCCCTTCCTTAATAATATGAGAGATATAACATTCATCAAAGGAGTTTAGGATTTCAATGACATCCATGATAATGGATTCAACATTCCATGAAGGGATAAAAGAATTCTTAAGATTGTTAATAATATTAAGAGTATCCCTCAAGCCAAACCTTCTTAGAACCTTTAGATTGAGCCATCATCAAGCCATGATAGGCTGCAACAGCTTCCGTGAGGTGGTTTTTCTAGGTTCCCAAAGGGAGCACCACCTCGAAAATGAACCTACCATTAGAATTTCTTATCACTCCCCCACAACCAACAAGTAATAGGTTACCTTTAGTGGCACCATCAAAATTAACTTTCACCCATCCATCTAGGGGAGCCTTCCAAACAACATCCTCTCTAGAGGCTTTTCCTTTAGTAATAGGAAAGGAGATATCACATGGCAAATTCCAATTTTACGCAATAGAAATATCTTCTGATCTAAGCATAATCCTTGGGCCATTCTGATAGGAAACCCCAGAGATAAAATTCTCTTTGATAGAAACATAAATTTTAAAGGCCACAAAGATAGCAAGAAGAACCAAACTCTTGAAAATCCTGTTATTATGTTCCAACTAAATACCCCAAGAAATATGGGGAAGAGAAAGAAACCAAAGAAAAATAAGAGCAGGATTGGAAGAAGGTCCCACCCATTGAGACCAAACTTTCCCAATTGAAGAAGGGAACACCCAACTGAAATTCCAAAGAGAGAGAACATGGGCCCACACATCTCTAACAAATATACAACCAATTAGTAGGTGAAAGGAATTCTTGACATCTTCTTCAAAAAGAAAGCATATGTTAGGCATTGCAAAACCTCTCTTGACTAGATTATCAGTAGTTAAGACCTTATTTTGGCAAAAAAGCCAAAAAAAATATTTACCTTGGGAATCAGTTAAGAGGACCACAGGGAAGACCAAAAAGGAGCAGGACCAATAAAAAGAGGCTTGAAGATGAAAGGCCAAGGAGACAAAAAATTTACCATTGGAAGAGGGCCTCCACATAATCTTATCAACCAAAGCATAAGAAGGAATATGAACTAAGGACAAAGCATTAAAGAGAACCTCCAACCCCGGTTCAACCTCATGCAACCTTTTCCAATGAGCTCCAATCATATAATCAGAAACAAATCTTCCAAACCACCGCACACAAATATCCATGAAAGGAAGGGCCCAAGGCTCATATTTGAGAGGTCTGTTTCCAAACCAACGGTCTTCCTAGAACAAAATTTTCCTGCCATTTCCCAGCTGCCAAAAGAGACCTTTAGAAACATTCTTCTAAGCCTTAATCATATAGTTCCAAAGAGAAAAACTAGATGGAGGGAAAAATTCAAAAGGTAGTAGATCCCTTATACGATCAACCCCACAGAGATATTTACTCAGAGAAATTTTAGCCCATTCACTCTTAGCCAAAATAAGGTTCCACAGTTGTTTACCAAGAAGGGCTAGATTAAATTCTCCGATTTTATGAATTCCAAGACCTCCCACTTTTTTGGGCCTACAAACATCATCCTAGCAACCAAATGAATTCATTTTTTGTCCTCAACCCCAAACTAGAGGAAATTTTTCCTGAATTCCCTCCAACTTATCCATAATTTTCCTTGGCATATAAACAGGATGGGGGAATAAACAAGAAGATTCTGAAAAGTAGACTTGATTAGTTGCACTTTTCCAACTTGACTTAACAGTGCACTCTTCCATCTAGCCAGTTTGGAGTTGAACTTATCAATAAATCCCCATAAAAAGGACTCAAGGGCCACATTAGAGCACAAGGGAAGACCCAGATACGATACAATAAGCTCACCAATCTGTTACTGCAAGATTCTAGCAATTTTAATCTGCATATGGTCAAGAGTGTTAAAACAAAAAATAACACTCTTGGGTAAGCTAACCTTCTACCCCAAAGCAACCTCATATTTTTGCAAGATAATTTTAATAGATTTGGCTTCCTTAATAGACGACTCCCCAAGCATGAGAGAATCATCAACAAACTGTTGATGGGAACAAACAAGATTACTTGAGGAAGGAAACAATCTAAACAATCTAGACATGAGACTAGAGTTAATAAATCTTTGAATGAGGCAACCCAAAGATTCCACCATGATAAAAAAAAGAAAAGGAGATATAGGATCTCCCTATCGCAACCCCCTTGAGCAATCAAAGATAGGAGGATATCCATTGACAAGAGAAAAGAACCTCAGGGTGGAAGTAAGCTGGAGAACAACAGGGTACTGGCAAGAAGTTGAGTCCACTTTTTGGCCAAAAAGTGGAAGTGTTTTCCCTGATTTTCAGAATTTGACACTTTGACCTTAAAATTTGAAGCACTTAGAGATGGAATCTTCGAAAAAATCACTAATCATAAAGTGCAGTACTCAGAGTCTAGTTTCCAAATATGTAATTTATTTCAATACCCAGATTGTACAAATTGAGTTTCAATAAGCATTTCTAAAAACCATTGTTTAAAAGTCTTTTTTTTTACCATACCATGCACGTGTACGACATCCATATTTTGACCTAAATTATTGTATTTTTCTAAATAATTTTGGGAAAAGATTTGTGACTCATTGAAGCTTGCCTTTGATATTTTTTGTAATTTTTTATTGAATATTTTTTTTATTGTTAAATTTTTGTTAGGCATATTTGTCATTTTGAAAAATCATCGTGTACGACACGCATAAGATGACCTAAACTTATCATTTTTTGATTTTATATTTTTTTAAATTGAAAAGAATTGTCTGAGTTTTTCCCTCGTGCAATCCGTTCATAAAAATGTTATGTTGATAAAAAGTTATTTAAATACTAAAAAACACTGATAATTCAAGTTTATAGACCTGTTTAATTATAAATTAAATGAAAAATAAAAAAATTAATCGAATTGTAAAAAAAATTACATATTTAGAATCTACACTGTCTAATCTATAATGAGTTTTAATTTCATTGAAAAAATCTACAAATAAAGCCTTCAGACGTATGCCCAAAGTCAGTATTTTTTTGTGACATTGCTAGGACCTTCAACTTGCAGGTCAAACTAGGTCCATGGCTTAGGTTCGGATCCCCAAACCATTTCCCGAACCTATAAACAAAGCAAAAACCCGACCTATATTTGAAATTTTAAAAAACGGGATCCCGTTTTGAAAATTGTCAAAAACTGCCATTTTTGGAATTTTTGAAAATGGGATCCCGCTTTTGAAAATTTTCCAAAAATGGATAGTTTCCAAAACATAAACTTTACAAAACGGGATCCTGTTTTAAAAGTTACCAAAAAAGTTTAGTTTTCAAAACGGGATCCCGTTTTGAAAACTTTCCAAAAATGGATTTTTTTCAAAATAGGATCCCGTTTTTTGAAAAGCGAGATCCCGTTTTTTGATTTTTGGCTTGGGATCCCGAGCCTAAACGGGATCCTGTTCATTAAAAACAAAATCCCATTTTTGCTTAGTCGATTTCGTTTTTTCGGCTAAGGCAAAAACTTCCACATTTTGTGGACCCAACTTTGTGCATTTACCCAAGAACCACCATTTTCTCCCCAAAATCGAAAGCTTTCAGAATCCTAGCCAAAAAACCCCAATCAATTCTGTCATAGGCTTTAAGCAAATCAAGCTTAAGAATAAAACCAATACACTTATTAACAGTTAAAGAGTGAATATTCTCATGAACAGTTAGGATGGAATCCAAAATTTTCCTTCTAACCACAAAACCATTTTGCTAAGGAGAAATGATGAGGGGAAGAACCTTTTTTAATCTAAACACCAATGCCTTGGAGAAGATCTTGTAAATCGAATTGCACAAATTGATAGGGAAAAATTCATCAAAGGAGGCAACACCCAGTTTCTTAGGCACAAGAACAATAAAAGAGGAATTTAATTCCTTCAAAAGATTAACTTGCATAGTAAAACTTAGGAAATTTACTTCAAAGAACATTTGGTCTATTACATGTGGTATTAGAGCTACTAGGTTTAGTTTTGGAACCTATGATCTCATCATTCTTTCCATCCAACATTATCTAATGTTGTGAATTGTTTTGCTAGGATGGTGCATCTCATATTAATGACTCAAAATTTAGTAAGTGAAAACAAGCTCTACTTCAAGGCCAAGAAGGAAAGAGAAGCCATCATTAGAGCCATAAAGGGAACCAACTATGACAATGTCGTGTGGTTGAGTGACACTAAAACATTTAGTCACACACTTTCTCAGATCAATGATGTGAAGAGGAAGATGAAGATGGAGGCTATGTATATTAATTTACCTTCCATTTTGCCAGGAAAGTCTGAGTCATTATCACTCTCCAAGGATATGCCCTCAGAAGGAAGTGTCAGCCCAACATTCATCTTTAGGGACCCTAGAGTTTTTCTATTGTCTAAAGTAATAGTAATTTCCTCAAGTAACGAGTCTGATGGATATGTACCTCAAGATCAGCTAAATGAGAAATGGTTTCATGAATAAATGTCTATGAATAGGGTAGACTACATTGTTGATGAACACCCTATTGGTACTGAACCTCGTAACTATGTATCAAATAATAAATCCGAAGGCTAGCATCAATTTTTGGATAGATATGAATAATTAAGGGATGAACAAAAAGCTAAAGTTGAGCAACAATCCTAGTCTTTAGGATATACTCCATTAAGTTATGTGTCAGAGAGTGAATCTGAGGGATACTCTCCACTCAACTATCTGAATAGTCACTCCATGTAATCAAAGGATATTGAAATCCTTATGAAATGAATAAAATTATTTGTTTATCAAAAAGAATGTGCTAAATCTTATGTGGAATTCTGTATGTGCATATGAATTCAATTTCTAATGTATTCCATAAGATAGTTGATAACATAATTTAGTCTAACATGGATAAAACTAAGGTAAAACCCGATCTTGTGAAGATGGTGAGGGCACAAACCAATCTTGGTGATAGCCAAGAACTTGGCCAAGGACCAACATGAATCGAAGCTAGACTTGATCAAATTTTGACAAGGTTAAATAACCTTGAGCAAGAAAGGGCACAAGCTAGGGTTGAGAAAGAGGTTACCATTAATGAGAATGAAGGTGAAAAATATTCTCATGGACATAATGGAACCCATGATCACAAATAAGAAAGGTCTCAAACACCCTCCGAGGAAAGAAATAAGAAGTGTTTAACTTCTGAACTTTCCAAAGATATGAAGAAGAATGTTGCACCCAAGTTTGAGGGAAGCGCCAGCGGGGATGAAGCTAAGGTGTGGCTTGTTCAAATGGAAAAGTATTTCAAAATTTAGAATTACACTAGGACCACTAAAGTTGTTTGGGGTGCGTACTAGTTAGTAGGAGAAGCTTCAACTTGGTGGATGAACAAGAAGTTGGAACTTAATATCAACTCATGAAAACTGACATGGGGGGAATTTGTTGAGATTTTATGCAAGTGATGGTTGCCCCAACTTGATGCAAAAAAAAAACTCTCTTCTTCCAACATACATAATTCAAAATAACTTCCAGCAAGACACAGACAATAATTCCTTTCATTACCAATTAAAATGATTTTTTTTGAAAACTTCATTTGTCAATTGAACAATTTAAAAGTTTGCAATAAAAATAGGAGACTCAATTTATTTAAATCAAAATAATATAGTCATGCAAATTTTCACAATTTCACTTTTATCTTCTTTGAGGATAGCAAGAAATATTCTCCATAACTACTCATGACCTCCTCTTGTATTCCATTTAACTATTAATGAATTGCCAAATTCAATTGGCTCAACCCCTTCTCTACATACACCCTCTAGCTCATTTTTCTCCTCTATGAAAGCTTCTAGTTGTTGTACATGGGTTTATTGCTGCTGGTTATTTTTAACAAGTATTATTCATCTGTAATGTGCTACACCCCCTCTATTATTTCCTGTAGCTGCATATTTCTTCACATATTTTCCTTACTTCCTCTCACTTCCACCCTGCCCATCATTTAATCTATTATTTTCAGATTTGAAGAGCCATTTAAATTGTGGAGCCCTCCTTTCTCAGTTGCTTCTCCTTTTCACCTCTACACAACCCCTCTTTTTTTCATTAAAATATGCAATTTTATTTCTTTATATGGCTCCTTTTCCAACGTGACTGTTGAATGCATGTTGTTTAGTCTCTTCAAATTCTTTTATGCATTTTTTTAATTTTCATTTTGATTTTCTAGCTAAACATTTAAAATATCAATTTAAACACATCCACATAAATATTATTAAAAGAAGTAAATATGTGGGCTATACCAAGCTATACCATTCATCCAAGCTTATGAAGCTGATTTTTTTAACTTTTGCTATAACTTTTTGTCAAGAGCTCTAAACCTTGAAAAAATGGACATGGATAAGTGTCTCAACATTCTTAAGACCTATGTCGAACCATTTGGCCTCAAGTGCCACAAAACTCCAAAAATTAATTTTATTATAAATCACTAGTTGAAAACAAAGAAAATTGAATTCTTTCAAATAGTTGGAAATTTGGCTATGGAACCTTCACCAATAATTGAAGAATGTTTCCACAAATCTTCCTATATGAGGATTCACCATGAAATTACACCTATTCCCCCAAACAATTATTTTAGCAAACTACTTGTTGAGCACCAAAGCTAAAGCATGACAAAATTTAACTTTGCACGTATCCCAAGGTTGAGAGATGTCAAAATAAAACCCAAGAAAACCAAGACTTAAATAAACAACTAAAAATATTTTTGGGTGATGCCAATTGCACATTCACCTGGATACTCTTGCATCAGACACGACGGGTAGGAAATTTGTGAGCATAGGCTCACAAAGACGGAGTTGAATGGTAGAACTATTCTTTCATATTGTAAGTAATTTGCAATGAACTCCATTGCTGTCCAAAGTGTACCAAAAAAATCTTCTTCCTCTTCTTCCAACACTTCGCCAGAATAAGTTTCACACCCCTCTCATAGCTCCACTCACTATTCTTCTCTCTTTTTATGGATTCACATCCACCTAGTAAAGTCCTCCTTCACCAAACAAACTCTTCATTCTTTTCATCTTTTATGGGTTCTAAACCACCCAAATCCGACCAACTCCACCAAAATTCTCCACCATCCATATCACTACTTGCAACATCCTTACCAAAATCTGCATCTACTAGTCCATGGAAATTAAATATTTCTATGCACTCTTCTCCATACTCTTCAATAGAAAATGAAGGAAAATCAATTTCATTACATAGTACAATAAGATTTACCTCATCCTTCTCCACAACTACAACATCCTTCGCTATGACATATCCCACATATTCATCAACTGTAAATTTTCTTTTTTCACTTTTCACTGCAATTGCAAGATTTTCCATCCATTCATTCTCCACTGCCAAGATTTGTGACAAGTAATCTTCTCCATGCTCTACTACTGCAACCTCTTCATATCCCATTACTGCATTTTCATTTTTCTCCTCTTCAACTACCCATACTGTAGGCTCTTCACTATTCACTCCATCCTCATCTTATGTCCTCATGCCTTTTTCTAGCTTATCCAATCACTTGTTTATATTTTCTATCATCCTCCATATCTTGGTTTCTTCATACCATCTCCATGCTTCACAAATCATAGAAATCTTCCTTATGAATATACCCATCTTGTTTGTTGCTGCAATCTCACCTCAATATGCAATCTACCATCACACTCAATCTATAAAACAAATTCTTTCATGACTTCAAGCTCTCTTGCTATTTAGGATTCTTCACACACCTACAACAACCCTCATGAGATTCTTCTCTATTGCCTTCTCTCTTTCACTCTACCCATCGATCCTGGCATAAGTTGCCTCACGTTAAAAAATATGCTTATGCACTCAGAACCCCCAGCTCTGATACCAATTGATGCAAACAAGACACTCTCTTCTTCCAACATACATAATTCAAAATAACTTCTAGAAAGACACGGGCAATACTTCCCTTCATTACCAATTAAAATGATTTTTTTGAAAACTTCATTTGTCAATTGGACAATTTAAAAGTTTGCAATAAAAATTAGGAGACTCAATTTATTTAAATCAAAATAATATAGTCATACAAATTGTCACAATTTCATTTTCATCTTCTCTGAGGACAACAGGAAATATTCTCCATAACTACTCACGACCTCCTCTTGTATTCCATTCGACTATTAATGAATTTCCAAATTCAATTGGCTCAACCCCTTCTCTACATTCACCCTCCAGTCTGCTCAATTTTATCCTCTATGCAAGCTTCCAGTTATTGTACATGGGTTTATTTCTGCTAGTTATTTTTTAACAAGTATTATTCATCTGTAATGTGCTACACCCCCTCTATTATTTCCCGTAGCTACATATTTCTTCACATATTTTCCTTAATTCCTCTCACTTCCATGTTGCCCATCATTTACTCTATTGTTTTCAGATTTGAAGAGACATTTAAATTGTGGAGCCCTCCTTTCTCAGTTTCTTCTCCTTTTCACCTCTACACAACCCCTCTTTTTTCATTAAAATTTGCAATATTATTTCTTTATGTGGCTCATTTTCCAGTGTGACTGTTGAATACCTGTTATTTAGTCTCTTCAAATTCTTTTATGCATTTTTTTTAATTTGAATTTTGATTTTCCAGCTAAACATTTAAAATATCAATTTAAACACATCCACTTAAATATTATTAAAAGAAGCAAATATGTGGGCTATACCAAGCTATACCATTCATCCAAGCTTATGAAGCTGAAAATTTGACTTTTTCTATAACTTTTCATCAAGAGCTCAAAAACTTGCCAAAATGGACATGGATAAGCATCTCAACATTCCTAATACCTATGCCAAACCATTTGGCCTCAATTGCCACAAAATTCCAAAAATTAATTTTCCTGTAAAATCACCAGCTAGAAACAGAGAAAATTGAATTCTTTCAAACAGTTGGAAATTTGGCTATGGAACCTTCACCAATAATTTAGGAATGCTTCCAAAAATCTTCTTGTATGAGGATTCACCATGAAATTACACCTATTCCCCCAAACAATTATTTTAACAAATTACCTGTTGAGCACCAAAGCTAAAGTATGACAAAATTTAACTCTGTACGTATCCCAAGGCTGAGAGATGTCTAAACAAAACCCAGGAAAACCAAAACTTAAATAAACAACTGAAAATATTTTTGGGTGATACCAATTACAGGTTCGCTTGGATGCTCCTACATCACAACTATACTATGACAAAAAATATAGATTTCCAGAGTTTGAGACAAGGAAATGTGTTGGTCAACGAGTATTGGGAGAAGTTTACCCGACTCTTGCGTTATGTTCCTATATATCAAAAGGATGAGCGCTTCCACATTAGAAAATTTATAATGGGACTTAACAATCAAATAGGAGGAGAAGTGGATATGCATGGTCCAACAACTATATATCTTGTATATGAGAAAGAAATTAAGTAGGAGCAAAAGCTTAGGGCTATCTCCAATCGATAGGAAAGTAAGGATCGTAAGAAAGTTATAGAAATTCCTGATGGGCCAACTCCAAAGAAGGTGGAGGTTACGCACAATATACCTAAGCAAGGGGAGAAAGGTAACTGCAATACTATAAAAGATTTGAAAAGGGAGCCAAGAAGGAATGGTTCCAATCATGGAAATACAAATAATGTTGGTGGAAATGCTAGTGGATTTGGAGAACTCGCAAAGAAGAAGGTACTATTTATGGGATGTTATACTTGTGGGGGAGATCATTTTGCTAGAGATTGTACCAGTAAGCCTTCTGGTAGTTTACTACCTACTCAACTAGCAATGTTCCAACAAAGGATACATGCTGCAATGGATGACCACCAAGTAGAGTATCACACAACTCCCATTGAAACTCCAAGTATTTTGTTTGGTTTACCTATTCAGTTCTCATTGATACTGGTGCAACTAAGAATTTTATTTCACCTAGAGTAGCTAAACAATTATCTAGAAAGGCTAAACACATGGCAACATCTTGGGATGCAGAGTATGCAAACTAGACAAGAGTTAAGGTGGAACAATATTTGTTCAAGGCTAAGATAGAGCTACCTTCCTTCTCTACTGAAGTAAACCTTTATGTCGCACCATTAGTATCCTATAATGTTATATAGGTATGAATTGGTTGTGGAGACATAGGGCTAAAGTAGATTTCCATGTGAAAATTGTAGAATGCCTAGATGATTTTGGAAACCGAGTGAAGTTCCAAGGAATACCTAAAGAGGTGAGGATTCGTCAAATCTCAACAGTACAACTAGTAAGGGCTGAGAAGAAAGGGTATAAAATATTTGGTGTTAAGTTAGAAGAACTTAGAGAAGATCTTGATAACCTGAATTCTCAAAGCTTCTAAGAGATGGAAGACAAAGAAATAGATGATACTAGATTGTCAAACATGGAAAGATATCCTATATTGAGAAAGTCTTCGGATGTGTTTCCAAAGGAGTTACTTGGGTTACCACTGAAGAGGATATTTGATTTCTCTATAGATATAATTCTGGGGTTTGAACTAATTTCCAAGGTGCCCTATAAGATGACAACAACTAATTTAATGGAGCTTAAGGTATAGTTGGATGAATTGTTGTCAAAAGGGTTGATAAGACCAAGTGTTTTTCCTTGGGGAGCACAGATTATCTTTTGTGCAAAAGAGGGATGGTACCTTGCATTTATGCATCAACTATCGTATGCTTAACAAAGACATGATGAATATTAAGTATCCATTGCCATGAATTAATGATCTTTTCAATAAAATGAGAGGTGCCTCCATATTCTCGAAGATAGATTTGAGATTTGGATATCACCAGTTAAGAATTAGAGATGAAGATATCTTGAAGACTATGTTCATAACCATATATAGACACTATGAGTTCACATTTTTACCATTTGGGTTAAAAAATGCACCTACCACATTTATGAATTTGATGAATAGTGTATTTAGAGACTGTCTAGATAAATTTGTCTTGGTTTTTCTAGATGATATATTGATTTATTCTAAGGATGAGAAAGATCATTGTAGACACTTAGACATAGTTTTACAATGGTTAGGAGAGCATAAGTTGTATAATAAACTATCTAAATGTACATTCTTACAAAGGAGAGTGCATTATATAGGGAATGTAATCTCAACAAAAAAAATCTCTATGGATCTTAATAAGATCAAGGTAGTACTTGAGTGGCCTGTACCCAAGAATGTGTCTAAGGTAAGAAGTTTTATGGGTCTAGTGGGGTACTACAAAAAAAATTTGTGAACTTTTCCAAGATTGCATTTCTAATCATTTCTTTATAGAGAAAAGGGAAGAATTATGAATGGACTAAGAAGTGTCAAGAATCCTTTGATCTACTTAGAGAAAATCTTACCACTGCATCGATCTTGAAAGTACCAGATCTTGAGGGTAATTTTTTGGTTATCACAGATGCATGCGAGGAAGGTTTAGGAGGTATGTTAATGCAATATGGGCAAGTGATTGCTTATGATTCTAGAAAGCTGAAACATTATAAGAAAAATTAAGCATCGCATGATTTAGAGTTAGCAGTTGTGGTTCATGCATTACAAATGTGGAGGCACTGTTTGCTAGGGAAACCCTTTGAATTGAAAAATGACCATAATGGGTTAAAGTACCTTTTCACTCAACCTAATCTAAATGCTAGGTAGAGAAGATGGTTGGAATTAATCGCTGACTATGATTTCAATATCAGTTTTATAAAAGGGAAAGAAAATCGAGTTGCTAACGCCTTGAGTCGAAGATGTCATATTGCTTCAATAGTAATGATTCAAACCGACTTTAAGGGTCAAGTGTTGCAAATGTGCAAAGAATATGAGTATTACTTGTAAGTCAAGCATGCATTTTCTAGTAATCCACAATATTCTAGGTATGAGGGTTATCATTTTGAACCCAATGGATTACTTAGGTATAAAGGTAGGATGTATGTACCTGATGTAGCAGAGTTAAGGAATTTGGTAAAGAGAGAAGTACATGAAGCATCATATTTTTGACACCCTGGAGTGACCAAAATGATGGTAGATGTGAAGCCTTTATATTTTTGGAAAGGGATGAAAGGGGATGATGCTAATTTTGTAGCTAAGTGTATGGAATGTCAAAGGGTGAAAGTGGAGCATCATCATCCTACAATTTTTTTATATTTACATGACATACCAGAGAGGAAGTGGCAAGTCATAAGCATGGACTTTGTGCAAGGATTGTTAATGTTAAGGAATAAGCCTCATGCCATTCTTGCGGTAGTAGATAAGCTAACCAAAGTCACACATTTTATACCCAAGAATCTAATTGATGGAGCACTTGTAATGGCAAGAAAGTTTTTGCAAGTGTTTAGGTTGCATGTAATTCTGGAGAAAATTATCTCAGATAGGGATGCATGAGTCACTTCTAGGTTTTGGCAAACCTTATTTTCTACACTAGGGACTCAGTTGAATATTAGCTCAACATATCATCCGGAAACAAATGGACATATGAAAACGGTGAGTCAAGTATTGGAAGACCTACTAAGAATGTATTGCATGGATTAGTAGTACAAGTGGGAAGACTACTTACTCTTAGTCTAATTTGCTTATAAAAATTCTTACCATTCTATGATAAAGATGCCTCCTTTTGAAGCATTATATGGTTGAAAGTTTCAAAATCCTATAAGTTGGGATAAAATTAAGGATAGAGTGAATCTTGGGCCAGAGATGTTGGCTGATAAGGATGAGCAAGTTAATATTGTGAAGCAAAGGTTGGATGAAGCTAACGATTGACAAAAAAGTTATGTCGATGCTAAGAGAGTGCCTCAAAAAATTTCCATAGGTGACAAAGTGTTGTTGAGA
The DNA here is from genome assembly GCA_007115665.2 of Sequoiadendron giganteum. Classification (NCBI taxonomy): domain Eukaryota; kingdom Viridiplantae; phylum Streptophyta; class Pinopsida; order Cupressales; family Cupressaceae; genus Sequoiadendron; species Sequoiadendron giganteum. The sequence goes on along the minus strand of CM021101.1, from coordinate 384,758,240 downwards.
GTAAAACCTCACAAAAGCTCCATTAAATTTGGAAAGTCTTCCAAGTTAGCCACGCGTTATATTGAACCTTTTGAGATTCTTGAGGAAGTGAATCCGGTAGCCTATCAAATAGCATTTCCACCAACTCTTGCTAGAATGCATAATGTCTTCCATGTGTCTTACCTTAACAGGTATGTACCCGATGATAATCATGTGATTGATTAAACTACTTTATAGGTGCAAGACCTCAGAGTGGCAACCCTCGATCCCATCAAAGTGCTTGGAACATGTAAGCTTCACTTACATAATAGGGTGGTTCTGCAGTGCAAAGTTCAGTGGGATTAGTATGTAGAAGACTCAACCACATGGGAAGATTATGCTAAAATTCAACAAAAGTTTCCTCATGTATCAAATGGTTATGAGAATGTTTGAACAATATGTTGATTTATTTTTTTATGTTGCTACATAAAATCATCGGGGACAATGATTTACAAGGGGCAGAGTATGTTACACCCCAATTGTGTAATTACTATTTACTATTACTATGTAGAGCAAAATGTGAATTAAGTTGATGAATAAATTATGTGTGTATTTTTTTATCATTGATTTATGAATGAATGCTATCTCATTTAAATATGGAATGCATTTATGTGAACAATTGATTGTCATGTACATGTGTTAATTTTTACAGGTGCATGTTCAATTCCTCTAGGCAGAGGGGAAGTATCACTCAGGAGAAGGTCTTGGTCGGGTAACCAGTAACGTAACCTATCTGAGCTTACACACACCACAATAGAATAATTGAGTTGGGTTATTAAGTGGGAAATAGGTAAGTCCCCCTTAGTAATTATGTTTGCATTAGTAAGAGTTTAGTTTACTATTGATTGTGTGCATGAATGATGTCTATCTATTTGAGCTTGAGAGTTCTTTTTTTGATTACCATGCTTGTATTGGTATGAGTATCATACAAGATATATGTATGTGTACACACATGCATGACGATGATAGGCGATACACACGAAGGAACATGTACATAAGGGTACATAGGTAGATGTACCTATGCACACTCATGCAGGAGTTGCTTATACGCATGGAACTATCTGATTGAACCAACACCATGCATATGTATACAAATAGATATATCGCTCATAGTCTCTTATCAAGACCATGGTAATTGTGTATAATTTTGGTTGTGAATTGAATGTGTATATATATAATTTATATACATATATCCATATGTATATGTGTATCCATGAACGTGTTTGCTAGCAAATGTACATGCTCATATGAGTGTATTGACACATGTATACATACACATACATGTATATAGAGGAATATAATATATATATACACAACCGATATACTAATGTAACAATGTGATTTCTATTTTGATATATTCTTTTGTATATCCATTATATATACGTGTTTTGTTAAATTATGATAAATGCGAATAGATATACTAACATATACATATATACGTATACATAAATATATATATGTGTTTGATTATATATACATATATATGTATATATATGTATACGTTTTACTTATATGTTTAAATGTTAATTGCTTTAAGGTCAACTATCTTAAGTAATGTATATCAGCCAATTTTTAATGCTATTTGTATGATTATAAAGTCGATTACCATGAATGACTTAGAGGCTGACTTTTTAATAGCTATGACTGTATTCTTTGGGCCGCATTTTGTGCTCTTGTTGTCATCAATAAAAAGATTTTTGTAAATCTACGAACACAACCATTTAAGTCGATGATCAAATAGAAAAGGTTGAAGCCTATTTATGAGGAAACCTTGACTTAGTAAACAAAATTATCATGATATATTCAACACTTGTAACAGAATTTCAACAACTATTTCAAGCCAATTAAATGAAGAAATCAACTCATTCTTTGACTTGGTCGATACAAGCTTGAATGGCATTCACTTGTTTTTGAATGTATCTATTATGAAGCAATTTGTGCCATCTCTAAAATGAATAGTTATGATATTGGCACCAACTTTGAATCCTCTTAACTGTAGATGTCTATTTGGAGGTGCAAATCGAATTCTAGCATATGCAGCTTTGAAGGTCTTTATTTGTTGTCAAACTTGAGAGTTGATCTGTAGCTTCTTAAGTTGAGTAAATTCTTGCAAATTCGCCACCTTTTGGCTAAGTTAAATGTGCTGTTGTGCATGCATTTTTCTGTCAAGAATCATGCCTAATCTATAGGCCATGTGATCACCCATTTGTTGTATAAATAGAGGAATGAGTTCATTTATTTGGGACGCCTTCTTTATACAAGTCTACACACTTTTATGTATAATATTTCTAAGCAAGTTTTGAATTTTAATTACATTTTTCTTGCAATATTTTGTCGAGTATAGTGAGGAGAATTCTTAAGTATTAGAGTGAGTTTATTATCTTTTGATAAGTAGCATTTGTCCACTTGAAGGATACAGACCATGAGACTTTGCTAGAGGATCAATAACAAGATAGTTGTTGATCTTGAAGGGTTGTGTTCACAATCAATCAATTGGAAAACCTATCATAGGCATGGGAATTTTCTACTTTTGTTTATTCTATGTTTGGAAGAGCTATGTCTTGATTGTTTAAACTAGTCTTTTATTGATACATGCATATAGGGAAAATGATTATTTGCTTTAAAAGAAAAGTGGAAACTATTTACTTGAATGTGCATTGTTTGTAATTACTCCATGATAGGAGAGATTGATTGACATAAGTTAGTATTACGTTAATACTAGATATGTTTAAACATGGGTAGCTTAAGGTACACTCATACCTAGATATTTACTTATGATAGAGGATTAGTAATTTACTCCTAGGATTGTTATCCTATGAAGGGAGGGAACTAGTACTTTGCTTAATGAGTTGTGTTACTTAGGTTGTGCTAAGGATATAGGTTATCCTAGGGAGTAGCTTGGCATGGAGAGGGACTGCCGAAGCATAGATATAATGGCCTTAAGTCAAAACAAGCTGCTATAGTGTATGTGAATGGTAGATCATCACTCAATGTATTGAGTGAGAAAACTTTGGTCAAAGTAGTGGGAATGCTCAAAGACTCCACTTTAGGTAGTGATATTTATGAGAATCCATTATCAGTTAACCATGTCTACTTAATGCATGAGGGCTACCTAGTGTAGGTTATAAATCCTAATCATGTAGGAAACAACACTATCTCAGAATGGTATGATGTGTGAGGTTACTCAACCAATACCTTTATCGAAGGGAAGGGCCATCTATCATTGATAGATGTGTGGGGGGCCACATATGAGTCTGTGGTTGGCAAAAAAGTGCTTGAGTGATGCTTCTCCTCCTTATAGGTGACAAAAGACCAAGGTTTTGAAATGTGAATTCCTAGACCATCTATATCTTGTGTTATGAAGCTCGAAGGAGCTATGCATGTAGTTTTTACTTTGAAAAGTATTGTAATGGAATGGAAATCCTTTTGTACACTGTTATATCATCTTTGTTCAAATATATTTTCAATAAAATAGGATTTTTTTTATTGCAATGGCTTGTACATAGTTTGTTTTTAATTTCACAGTAAAACTTATAAAATTTACTTCAGAGAATGTTTAGTCTATTACAACTTTACATTACAAACCGACCCCTAGTATGAAGTAAATGTGATTATTTATATCCTTGATTGGAGGCAATGATGTTGGGATCTCATCTACTACTATATCAACATGTTCCCCTAGCAAATCTTGGATCTCCAAAGGCAATTCATCAATCCTAGTTGTTGTCATAATAGTCCTAGGTCTAGTTATTGTTGCAAGAATGGAAAGAGGAATGAAAATGTTGTCATTGATGTCAACCAGTCAATTAGTTATCTACTAGTTGCTATTGAATTTATATGTTGAGGATATTGAGAAAATTGTATAAAAAGAAGATTGCAGGTTGTCAGTTGTTGAGGATGTTGGTCTGATACTTGTGAACTATGTTTTTTGTGTTCTAGCTGAGGTCCGAAAGAATGTTGGTCTGAATTTCTCTTTGTGGTTTAAGAGTTTTGTTTCCTTGGTTCTATTGAAGATGGTTTCAACATTTGGAAGCATCAAGCTTAATTGATCTATGTGTTTTACACTAGTTTGGTTGATCGTGTGTCAAGAACTACATTCGAAGTTGATGAAGCGTGTTGGATCTATTATGGGTCCCGGTGAAGCGTGTGTTTGGGTCACCCTCATTCTAATTCCACCCTAGGATGTTTGGTGTTGACCTAATTTGAATTTGAAGTTGGATGGCCAACTTTGTATCTTTTCAAAGTTGGAGATGGTATAAATACAAAATGCACTAGCAATGAAAAGTGTACATAAGAAAAGAGGGAAGATAAGTGAAAGATAAGATACAACTTTGATGATATTCTATAAGTGTGTGAGTTATGTGTGTGGTTCATCAGTGTGAAACTTAATGTTGAGTTTTCAGATGCAGTCAGCAAAAAATGAACTCTATCATTCATGCAAGTGGATGAGTGACTGTGGTGGAATCCGTTGTTGTATTGGGATTGCTATCTTTCTGTAACAAGTCTTCTTTGTCTTCTTTGTATCTTTATGATAGTGAGCCATCTGATTTGTAGCCCTATGGACAATGAGTCCTTATCTTAGGTAGTGAGCCTTATTCCAAGCAGTGAGCCTTTTTGTAATTGGTTTTGATATTCTCTATAGTGTGAGTTAATCCTCACTGTTGTTTTTCCCTCATTAGGTTTTCCATGTAAATCTGGTGTTATTGTGTTTGTGCATTGGAATTTGATGGCTAATCACTTAATTAGTTTATGTGTTAGTTATGGTAATTGAATTTAAGGTTTAAATTTGTGGCAACTGATTCACCCCCCTCTTAGTTGTCCTATCCAAAAATTGGTATTAGATCTTGGTTCCTTGGTGAAGAGCTTAACCACTTGAGGAAGGTCTAGGATGGCTAGCAAAATGATCTATGATTATCTGAGGTTTGATGGAACTAATTATGGTATCTAGAAAGTATTGATGGAAGAATATATGGAGTACTGTGGATATGATATAGAGAAAGCTTATAAGAAACCCTACACTCCTCTTGCTAATGTTCTGTGTACAATTGAAAACATCAAAGCACATGAAGCGAATAATAAGGCAAAGTTCATCTTGAAGAATAGTTTGGTATATTTTGAGTTGATTAAAGTGCGGAATTTGAAGACAACTAAGGAAGTCTAGGATGCCTTAGAAAGAGCACACAATGGTGATGAGAGGGTAAAAGAGGAAAATTTACAAAATCTAGAAACATAGTTTGATCTTTTACACATTTCCGAAGATGAGAATGTTAAAGCCTATGCATAGAGATTGGATGAGGTTGTGGCTAGAATGCGATCCCTTGGCACTACTATAGATGAAACCAGAATTGTAAAGATGATTCTCAGAACTCTTCTTGATGCTTACAGTGAAAAGTGAGTGTTGTTGAGTAGACTATAGATTACAAGACTTGTACTGAGGATCTTCTGCTAGGATTTTTGACATCTTATGAGATGAGGAATCCAAATCTAAGAAGTGGAGGTAAAACAAAGACTAATTTTAAAGCTACAAAAAATAAAGATTCGGATGAAGAAAATTTTGATGAAATCGAAGCTAAATTTGTAAGAAGAATGAGAAAAGTCTCTAGTAAGTATGAAGGTAAATTTCCCTTTAAGTGTTTTAGTTGTGGAGAAATTGGTTACTATGCTACAAAGTGTCTGGAAAGAGCTAAAAGGAATAAACAAAGATATGAGGAAAAGAAGAAAGGAAAGAAGATTAACAAAACTTACTATCTAAATGAGAATGTTAGTATTTCAGATGAAGATTCAAAATATGAAGATCTAGATGACAATGCATGCTTGTTCTTGGAGATTAAGGATGAACCTACTTCTACTAAATCAGAAAGACAATCAAAAGAAAGTCCCCCAAAGAAATAGAAAGATAAAGAGAAAGAGAATGAGAAAGAGAAGGAGAAAAATGAAGGTACAGTTATCTCTGCCCTACATGTTAAACAGTAAAAGAATTTTTGGGTAGTTGATAGTGGTTACTCACATCACATGATTGGTGACAAGAGTAAGTTTTTGAAACTTGAGAAATATGATGGAGGTCTGGTTATGTTTGGAGATGATATTGGTGCTAAAATATGTGGGATAGGTTCAGTAAGTTTTGATGGCAAGCATCGTACCAATGATGTTTACATGTTAAGGGTTTAAGGAATAATCTGTTGAGCATTGGTTAGATGTGCAAAAAAGGATATGATCTTGTGTTTAAGGATCATAAATGTGAGATCCAGAAAGGATCTGGAATATTGATTGTTGTAGGAAAGAAATTTGAAGGGAACATTTATTAGCTTAAAGGTGTTGATGGATGATATTTTATGACTCAGATAAATGGCAGTTGGCTATGACATAGGAGAATGTGTCACATGAATTTTGATAACTTGGCAATAATCAATTTTGTTCAGGTCGTGAGAGATCTATTGAGAATTAGAAAGCTTGTAAATGCTATCTGCAAGAATTTCCAGTTTGGGAAGCAAACAAGAAGTCATTACAGATCAAGAGAACAATCTACTACTGGATTACTAGATTTGGTTTATACAGACCTTTGTGGTCCTATGAGAGTGAGAAGTCTACTTGGTGAAAGGTACTTTATGCTTTTAATTGATGATTATTCTAGATATACATGGGTTACATTTCTAAGAGAGAAATCAAATGCACTAGATAGATTCAAGGCATTCAAGGCTATGGTTGAAAATGAAGTGAATTTGAAGATTAAATGCTTTAAATCTGATAGAGGTGGAGAATTCACCTCCTATGAGTTCAATATGTTTTATGAAGTGCATGGTATAAAGAGACAACTATCTGCTCTGAGAACTCCTCAACAAAATGGGGTTGTTAAAAGGAAAAATAGAATAGTTCAAGACTCAGCTAGATCAATGATCACTGAAGCCAGATTACCAAAAAATTATTGGAAATAAGCTATTCATACTGCTATATATGTATTCAATCGAGTTCAGGTAAGAGAAAATAGTACAAAGACTCCCTATGAGATATGGCACGAAAGAATCCCTACAGTCAAATATTTCAAGGCATTCAGAAATAAGCTAAATGAGAATGAAAAAGTTGTCAGAAATAAAGCAAGGCTTGTGTGTAAAGGCTATTCGCAAGTAGAAGGTATAGATTTTCAGGGGACTTTTTCCTCGGTAGCAAGAATGAAAGCTATAAGGATGTTCTTGGCATTGGCTGCTTATAAAGATTTCAAAGTCTATCAGATGGATGCCAAGTCAACATTTTTGAATGGTAAACTAGAAGAAGAGGTCTACATGGAACAACTAGAAGGATTTTAGTTAAAAAATCAACTAGATATGGTGTGCAGATTGAAGAAAGATTTATATGGATTGAAGCAAGCTCCTAGAGCCTGGTATGCAAGGCTAGATAAGTACTTGAGTTAGCAAGTATTTAACAAAGGTAGAACAGAGATTAATTTATATTTCAAGATTGAAAATGAAAAATTCTTGATTGTTCTTTTATATGTTGATGACATTATCTTTGGAGGGAATGAAAAGATGTGCAAGATGTTTGCGGAAGAGATGTAGAAAGAATTTGAAATGTCTATGTTTGGTGAGATGAATTTATTTCTTTGGCTATAGATTAATCAATCGAAGGAAGGAATTTTTATTTCACAATCTAAGTATATGAAGGAGATGCTGAAAATACTTAGAATGGATGGTTCTGAACCGGTAAGTACTCCTATGGTGACTGGATGTAAGTTGGGTAAAGATGATGATTCACCTAAGACTGATGAAAGGAAGTATAGATCTATGATTGGTGGACTGTTGTATTTGATTGCTACTAGACTAGATATTATGCACACGTTTTGTCTTGTGGCTAGATTTCAAGAAGATCAAAAGGAAACACATGTTATTGCAGTTAAAAGGATATTCAGATATCTGAATGGCTCTCTAGATTATGGATTATGGTATCCCAAGGATACTAACTTTACACTTAGTGCTTATACAGATGCAATTGGGCCGAAAGTATAGATGACAAAAAGAGTACTAGTGGTGGTGCATTCTTTCTTGGATGTAGATTAGTGACATGGTTGAGTAAGAAGCAAGATTCAGTATCTTTGTCTACTACTAAAGATGAGTATATTGCTGCTGCATCTTATTGTACACAATTTTTATGGATGAAACAAACATTGAAAGATATCACAGTGTTGTATGATGATCCTATTTCTATCTTTTGTGATAATACAATTGCAATTAACATTTTGAAGAATCTTGTAATGCACTCGAGAATGAAGCATATATAAATCAGGTATCATTTATTGAGAGAGAAGGTCATGGAGAATGAAGTCAAGCTTGAGTATGTTTCAACAAAAGATCAAATTGTGGATATATTTACAAAGGCTCTTCCTAAAGATACTTTTGAGTATCTCCGGGATAAGCTAGGGGTTCTTTCCCCTCCTTTTACGAACTAAGATGCATCAATCCGGTGGATTCATGGTTCTATCTTTTTGGACTGATGATTTTTGTGGCTACTTGTCAAGGGGAGCAAACAATTTTTAAAGTGTTGTCATTATGAGTATTCTAATTTCATCTCAAAGGAAGTTTCAATGAACATATCTTTTTTTTCCTTTTCCATTGATGTCAAAGGGGGAGAGAAAGAGCATGTGAAAAAGAGAGAAAGAGCATGTGAAAAAGAAAGAAATAGAATGTGAAAAAGAGAAAGAAAGTAGGTGATGAGGAAGATGATCTTCTAAGGGGGAGAAGCAAAAGAAAAATCTTGAGAAGTATTTTTAGAGCTGGTATGTGTCTTTGATGGTTTTTCACATCATGTGTTGCCATCAATGACAAAGAGGGTTATTGTTACAAGAATGGAAAGATGAATGAAAGAGTTGTCATTGATGTCAACTAGTCAGATGGTTATCTACTTGTTTTTGTTGATTGTATATGTTGAGGATATTGAGAAAATTGTATAAAAAGAAGATTGCAAGTTGTCAGCTATTGAGGATGTTGGTCTAATACTTGTGAACTATGTTTTATGTGTTCTGGCTGAGGTCCGAATGAATTTTTTTAGGTCTAGATTTCTCTTTATGGTTTGAGTTGTGTTTCCCTAGTTCTATTGAAGATGGTTTCAACATTTGGAAGCATCAAGCTTAATCGATCTATGTTTTTTACATTGGTTTTTCTGATCATGTGTCAAGCAATACATTCGAAGTTGGTGAAGCATGTTGGATCTATTATGGGTCCCGGTACATTGAAGTGTGTGTTTGGGTCACCCTCATTCTAATTCCACCCTAGGATGTTTGGCATCAAACTAATTTGAATTTGAAGTTGGATGGTCGAATTTGTATCTTTTCAAAGTTGGAGATGGTATAAATATAAAATACGCTAGCAATGAAAAGTGTACGTAAGAAAAGAAGGAAGATAATTGAAAGAGAAGACACAACTTTGATGCTATTATGAAAGTGTGTGAGTTATGTGTGTGGTTGATTAGTGTGAATCTTAACGATAAGTTTTTGGATGCAGTGAGAAGAAGGTGAACTCTATCATTGATGCAATTGGATCAGTGACTCTGATGGAATCTTTGTTGCATTGGGATTGCTGTCTCTTTTTAACAAGTTTTATTTATCTTCTTCATATCTCCGTGGCAATGAGCCATCTGGGTTGTAGCCCTATGGATAGTGAATCTAGAGAATGAGTCCTTATCTCAAGTAGTGAGCCTTTTTGTAATCGGTTTTGATATTCTCTATAGTGTGAGTTAATTCTCACCATGATTTTTCCCTCATTGGGTTTTCCATGTAAATTTGGTGTTATTGTGTTTGGGCATTGGAATTTGATGGTTAGTCACTTAATCAGTTTATGTGTTAGTTCCAGTAATTGAATTTAAGGTTTAAATATGTGACAACTAATTCACCCCCTCTTAGTTGTCCTATCCAACAGTTATGATTGCAAAACCCTTTTCTTCCTTTTCTATGGTTTTTATGAACTCTTTCTCTCCTACCAACATCACACTAGATCCCACTTTTTGTTCTTGGCTTTCCTCTTTCAAAGGTGTTAGAGTATAGGAGACCCCATCCTTCTCTATGACATAAGTTCTTTTACTACCATCATGGATTGCCTTCCTATCATATTGCCATGATCTACCTATTAACATATGAAAACCATGCATGGGAATGATTTCACACAACAATTTGTCCTTATATCTCCCTATTTGGAATTCTACCCTACTTTTCTCATTTACTAACACTTGTTGCCCTTTTTTTAACCATGATATTTATATGGAGTGGCATGGGATAACCTTTTCAATTTTAACTTTTCTACCATTTCAACAAAAACCAAGTTATCAGTACTACCAAAATCAATGACAATCTGACAACATTTACCTTGGCTTTTGCAGGTGGTCCTGAAGTGTGATCTCCTTTGGGGTGATTCCTTCTCCATGGGAACTTTGATCAAGGTTCCCCTTATCAGAAAAAACTCTCCAACTTCTGGTTCTTCAACTTTAGGTGAAAAATTCACACTTTCAACATCTCCACCTTGTGCAACTTTTTTTCTCCTTTCATTCCCAAAATAAGTAGATGGTTGTTTTTCAAGGCGTTGCCATGCTTGATAGCCTAAAAATTTATTACATTTATAACACTTTCCAGTGAATCCACTTGATCCTCCTCTACTCCCAAATCTTCCCCTAAAATTTGTTCTTCCCCTAAAACTGCCCCCTGAATATGAGGTTTGTTCTTGAACATTACTTGTCTCTCCTTGAATCTCTTATGACTATCCTAAATCAATAAATGATCCTCTTCCTCTAAAATTCCTTCCCCTACCCCTAATTTTTTTCTCTTGTCTTCTTTTTAACTTGTCTTCAACCTTTATGGCTAGTTGGTAGCATTCTTCTATCGTTCTAGGACTTGTGAGACTTAGTTCATCTTGTAGACTATATTTTATTCCATTCAAATAACTTGCAACCTTATCAACATCCTCTTATGTATGGAATAATCTAATACTCACTTTGTAGAATTCTTCTGTATATGCCTTTACATCCATGTCTTTTTGCTTCAATTTTTTTAGTTGCCTATACAATTGAAAGGCATAATCACTAGGTGGAAATTTACCTTTTAACTTTGCAACCATTCTATCCCAAGAGGTGATCTTTCCTTTTCCTTTCTTCCTTCTCTCTTCTTGCACATAGTTCTACCAAAGGGATGCATGGCCCTTCAATTTTGTTATTTCCAACTTCACTTCTTGTCCCTCAAGCACATCTTCAAATTCAAAATATTTATCTAATTCTACATCCCAATCAAGAATTTTCTCACTGTTCAAGCTACCTGAATACACGAGGAGTTCCATCTTTAATTTGGAACCTTCACCTCTGTCTGCTTTCAACAATATCTTCAACCTTATCTCTTCACCATCTCTTTCTTCATGGGGTTCTTCTTGTGGTGGATTTTTTTCATCCATCTCTTCTTCCCGGTCACTCAAATATCCTGTGATCACAACTCTTCTCTGATTTGTCTCAAAAATTGTAAGCCTTGCATCAAGACTTGTTCTCATTTCTCTCATCTCTTGGACAATTTTATTTCCCATCTCTTTGGCTAACCTTTCTATTACTCTATCAACAAAATTCAGCCTCAGAGGTATCTTTTCTTATCACAACAAACCAAACTAACTTGTTCTTGAATTTTTTGGCTTTGATACCAATATGATGCAGAGGGGAAGGACTCAAAACAACATCCTAAACACTTTCCCAACAAGACTTCAACACAAATGATGAAAGTGCATACCTTTGTACATTCTTAACAATGTGCTCCTAGAGCCTAAAATATAGAACATCACCCTAATAGAACTCAACCCTTGAGGACAACATAGAATAAGGAAAACTTGGTGTATAAAAACCTATTTTCAACATGATTTAGGGGCTTCCAAGTGTTTATGACCCAACCTAGTGATCAATACCATAGTTAGTGCAATTTAGCATTTGTTGCCACTTGATGCCTTCTAGGAAATGACTTCAAACTAAAGAGAATAATTCTTGTCACATAGATTTCTAGACTTATTCACATCCTTAACAACATGTAACTATGGTTCTACAACCCTCCATTGTCAAACAATGCACAAATCATTCAAAACAACCAAGAACTAAGGTGTTTTGGACAGTTTCCCTACAAATCTGAACATACTGTCAAAGCTATCTCCTTCACACATGCAAGTTAGGACCCCTCCTCTTGTAGGAAGGTGGAAAGACATGGGAAAATTTTTCCTACTAGGTTTCATATATTTTGGTTAAATGAAGTGTTTCCCATGGTTAAATGATGTGTCTATGGAAACCCTAGGAAGGGTTTGACCTATTTACAAAAAAAATGCAATATCTCTTGCCAAACACAATGAAATTTTCTCAAATCAAAACCATTAAAAAACTAACAGAAATATTCAACTTCCTATATGACCTTTAGGGTTGTACTAGATTGTACTAAGCCATACGAGAAGAGTTACTGTTAGTTTCTATAGAAAAATACCAATTTGAATGTGCAAAAGTGAAGTAATTATTATTCCGACTTCTCCCAACCCTTGGGATCGATGATAAAAGGATAATTTTACATGTTCCCATAATTTGCAATTGAAAAATTGACCAAAAACCTCTCAGTTAACTTTAATAACAACTTTTATCAAAGTTTATCAACATTTGCAACAATTTGCCTCAATAGGTGCATCAGGATGCTTTGCAGCACTAACCCTAAAGTTGCTTCTGCATATTTCACCATTGGCCTTTCTGCACAATATGGATTACCTCATTGTTATAATATTCCTCTTTTTTCCTCCACTAATACTTAGATTTAAAACATCATCGAATAAAAAATACCTTAAATTCATAGCTATAGGAAAAGATGTAGGTAAAAAACAAGAGAATAATTAAAAAGATTCTAACAATGCTCAAAAGCACACATGAAAATTTGAAGCTATCTCTGATTTAAATAACTCTCTTGATTTACAATCTAAAAAATAACTTTCCATGGATCTATAGAAAAAATAAAATTTAAATAAAACATGCAAGAATACATTGATTAAAAATGAATTCCTTGCATGTAGCAACAAGCCACACATAATCACCATATCTATTTAAATATATTGACATATACAAAACATCTCCAAATTGACAACCACACGATTCACATTCTTAATAATAAAATATCACAATTTCTCAACATATAGATCCAACACACCATAAATCCATAATATGTAAGTGTGTGCATCCAAAGGATGAGGGGATAAATAAGATATATAATTTACCATATGACCAACTCCACAACCTCCATTCAATACATGCATCTAGGAGTTTCAAGTCATCATATGACTAAATTCTCCACTGGTAATGTATCCAAAAGGGCTAGGGAGTTAAACAAGACCTCTAAGTCACATAAGTCCTATAGACACCTAAAAAGAATGCTTGCATTTCTACCATCATACACGATATCCACCCCATATTTATACTTATAACACCAATTAACTTCAATCATTCTTCTAATCTTAATTGAACAAGCCTTGGTTATTCAATTAACCAATATAACTTTTCTTCCAATATTAACTAAATAAATTACATTGATTTATTCAATTAGTTTAACTCATTCAACCTCTTCTTCTAATGTTCTTGTCTTAATTGAAAAAATCACATTTATTTAGTTAATTCAACCATTCCATTAACATCTCCCTTAAATTAAATAAATACATCAAAATTTATTTAAGTCCTTTAAAATCCCCATCATCATTAGTTGAATAAACTAATTAGGTTTAGTTAACTAATTAATCATTTTCACATTCCTCCATCACTTTGATTAAAATAATCCAAGTCAACCTTAAACATTGCTCCAAGTGCATAAGGCTCCAAAAAGAACCTTTTCAATCTCCACTATTCATTAAGATTTGATGAAATACCCACCTTTGATCCTTGCCCTAATCATGTTCACCAATCACATGGTTCCACTTGTCATCTCCTCATTCTTCTCTATATGAGGTTCAACTATAACCCTTAATTCACAAGATCTAATCTCACACATCCATCCTACCTATCCAAACTATATAAATTGACCCACTCACAAGCCATTTTAAAAGGAATAATATTGGATGCAACAAGGTTATGCTACAAAATTAGTCAACCATTCTCTCTTTCAATTGTCACCAATCACTTGGAGAAAATCACATTATCAAAGGTTTATGTGGTAAGAAATTTTATGCTTTTTTTATCATTTGCATTCCATTTTTCTCTATCAAAGGTGCATGCTTGATATAGGGAAGGATTCATTGTTAGATGCTTGTTTCCTATTATTTTACCTCATTTTTTTTTGTATTTACATGACAAAATACATAACCTCCACCCTAGTAATTATCCCATACTACTAAATAGGAGCTCCAATTCACCATATGAATAAATCTAACAACACAAGGATGCAATTTAGGAAAAATTACATGATCTAAAATCTCATCATCATCATGAAGTGAATCCTATATCTTGAGCTTTTGGAGCTCAAAGTTTATTCAATTGAATCTCTTTATCTCCACTCTATAAATTATTGTCATAATTGTATCCTAGAACAAGATCAAATACAATAAACCCTCACTTGAACAAGGATTTAATACTTAATCCTATGATAATAGATGCTAAAGTTATTTGATCTATACAAATTCTAGTAGAATTCCATCATAATAACAACAATAAAGAAATAACATTAATGGAAGAAATAATAGAATAACCAGAGAGAGAGAGAGAGGGAGAGAGAGAAATATACCCTAGAAAAACCTTTTCAAGGAAGCTCAAGAGAGAGAGAGAGGGGGAAATATACCCTAGAAAAACCTTTTCAAGGAAGCTCAATCTCCAAAGCATTGAAAGTAATATATTCTCAACAACAAAATAGTCACAACATGATATTAGGCTTCAATCCTTCATAGAACTTATGAAGGAGGAAACCATGACAGATATATAATTATTTAGTATAAGATAAAAAATATTTCATTCATCGAGATCAATCCAAGAACAAACAAATCCACATGTCCCACTCTACACTCCTTATGATCTCTCAACATGTAACTCAAGCCTCGAGGAGTGTAAATCAAGATTCATTCATAATAAGCATACACATTATGATACATATCATCCATCCTAAATAGGAAAGAGAGAAACAAGAATGGAAAAAGTTAATATTTTGTAGCCACTATTAATTAATACAACCAAGCAACACTCCTAAGATCAGTGCTTGAATTTTGGATCTACATCCAAGATTTATAACAAACTCTAATAAAATCTAAATTCTCCATTTATTCCAAGCACCCAAAATGGCTTGTCTTGGTGTGACCCATCATTATTATTTTTTATACTACCTTAATAATTATTGTGTTTCTTCAATTTTCATCCCATATTAAATATGTTTGTCTAATGTGCCTTCCACATTAAACCATGAGTCTGCCAAGCCATGTTATTACAAAACCATAACTCTTAATATAAATATTTGTTTCCCTAATTTACCTACCATGTTAAATGCATTTCCAATGTTACACATGCCAACTACCAATAAAAATACTACACTCTTTAAAATCCAGCGTCACACTTTGAGATGGAGTACAAATTTACAAAATATTAATTATGCATGCAAGGAATGCAATGACCTTCTCCTACAAAATTTGAGCTCCCATTTCCACATTTCATGTTAAGTGTATAATGCCTTCTCCTATGATATTATCCACCTATATTACCTCACCTTAGCTATTGCAATAGTAGTGTCATGTGTTCCTCGACAATTCCTTTTTCCCATCTACATCTACTAGGAACTTATCATCTCACCTCACCCACTGTTTTCTCATACTACCACCTTAGGGGAACATGCCTTGCTTAGTGTCAATTATGTTTACACAAGTGTTCTTATCCATTAAGTGCCACACCTACATTCATCATTTATCATATTATACAGGATGCACTTCTTATTATTGCTATGTTACATGATTGTATGCTTAAATTCTTATCTCTATTTACTTATAAATTTCTACCTTACATGATTATGTGATTATATGCTTATCTTTATTTACTTCTATGTGATAAATTTTTTTCTCCTACAATTCCTTGCATTCTAAAAATACAATAAATTATAGGGGATATATTATCACTAACATTCCTAAGTGGGGTTTTCAAGTAATGACATGTGCTACATTGAATATCACCACCATGACCAAATAGATGGATACAATGTGAAATTCCATCATCTCGTGGAAGATGTCATTTCATGACCATCAAACATGTTCAAATATTTATCGGTTACTATAGGTAGAATTTTTCTTAACTCACCCTTTTCAAATTTCATAAATAGATTAATAGGCTCATGTTTTGTGCCTATTTTTTAATTATGAGATACAACTACACATTGCATATTTTTCATTTATTATGTAGATTCTCATGGAGAGTGTATCCAAAAGGAAATACACACATGATGACATATTGCAAGGTCCATTAATTTATATGAAACCATTTGATATCCTTTGATTACCAAATATTTACTTTGCATACATGTTTGTGAGTGCTACATATGTGAAGATACATAATCATTTTAGGATTTACACATACCTTAAATTAAGAGGAAAATATAGTGGTGACCTATGCCATTTGTTATTTATCTTTTTTCCCATTTTGAGGGAATATCTTGATATCCATTTATTAACAAATCAAGCAATCTTTTATGAAATGCTCACTCTTATGTCAACCCTAGAAAGATAGGTGAATGATCTAAAATAAATCAAGTAAGCTAAAGAGTTGAGGTACACATAGAGAAATATTAGATTCATGTGTTAGGAATGAATTTGTAGATGTAAAAAATAATCCAGAGTATCACACAACTCCCATTGAAACTCCAGGTATTTTGTTTGGTTTACCTATTTCAGTTCTCATTGATATTGGTGCAACTGAGAATTTCATTTCACCTAGAGTAGCTAAACAATTATCTAGAACGGTTGGACACATGGCAACATCTTGGGATGTAGAGTATGCAAACTAGACAAGAGCTAAGGTGGAAAAATGTTTGTTCGAGGCTAGGATAGAGCTACCTTGCTTCTCTACTGAGGTAAACCTTTATGTCACACCATTAGTATCCTATGATGTTATCTTAGGTATGAATTGGTTCTGGAGACATAGGGCTAAAGTAGAATTTTTTTCCCTTGCTTTAAAAAATTCAATCACATGTTGTATTTATTTTTGAGATCTACCCTCATCATCCTATATGGTCATCATAGGAGCATTCTCTTTGTGTAATGCTAAAAATTTTGCAATAAAATACAGTTAAGGGAAAAACACAAATTTCAAATTTCAATTACAACACACGACTAACTCACACAATTTTTTTTTCAAGGAACACAATACTTAAAAGAACAAATTTTGACCAAATATAGATTACAATATACAGTTAAGTAACTACATTGCTTAGGAAACCCTAGTAGGGATTCAAGAGAAGAAAAGGGATTCACATCATCAAGGTAGGCTTGATTAGTACTACAACTCATCATTCATCACAACTTAATTCAGAAGACACCATCAAATCACAAGCTATGCCAATACAATATACAAATATTAACTCAAGTAAAGAAAAGAGATAAAACCCTAGGGGCTAGACTTAATTTCTCAAGGGCTCGTCTCAGACGGCCTTGTCTACGTATATATTTTGCAAGGGAACCATAGTTCAACTCCCATTGAAACTCCAGGTATTTTTTTTGGTTTACCTATTTCATTTCTCATTGATACTGGTGCAACTGAGAATTTCATTTCACCTAGAGTAGCTAAACAATTATCTAGAAAGGTTGGACACATGGCAACATCTTGGGATGTAGAGTATGCAAACAAGACAAGAACTAAGTTGGAACAATGTTTGTTCGAGGCTAGGATAGAGCTACCTTGCTTCTCTACTAAAGTAAACCTTTATGTCACACCATTAGTATCCTATGATGTTATAGGTATGAATTGGTTGTGGAGACATAGGGCTAAAGGAGATTGTCATGCAAAAATTGTAGAATGCCTAGATGATTTTGGAAACTGAGTGAAGTTATAAGGAATACCTAGAGAGGTGAGGATTCATCAAATCTCAATAGTACAACTAGTAAGGGCTGAGAAGAAAGGGTGCAAACTCTTTGGCGTTAAGTTAGAAGAACTTAGAGAAGATCTTGATAACTTGAATTCTCAATGGAAGACAGAGAAATAGATGGTACTAGATTATTGGACATGGAAAGATATCCTATATTGAGAAAGTCTTTGAATGTGTTTCCAAAGGAGTTACTTGGGTTACCACCGAAAAGGATATTTGATTTCTCTATAGATATAATTCTAGGGTTTGAACTAATTTCCAAGGTGCCCTATAGGATGACAACAATTGATTTAATGGAGCTTAAGGCATAGTTAGATGAACTATTTTCAAAAGGGTTGATAAGACCAAGTGTTTTACCTTAGGAGCACCGGTTATTTTCATGCAAAATAAGGATGGTGCCTTACGTTTGTGCATCGAATATCATATGCTTAACAAAGACACGATGAAGAATAAGTATCCATTGCCATGAATTGATGATATTTTCGATCAAATGAGAGGTGCTACCATATTCTCGAAGATAGATTTGAGATCTGGATATCACTAGTTAAGAATTAGAGATGAAGATATCTTAAGATTATGTTCATAACCCCATATAGACACCATGAGTTCACATTTTTACCATTTGGGTTAACAAATGCACCTGCCACATTTATGAATTTGATAAACAGTGTATTTAGAGACTGTCTAGATAAATTTGTCTTGGTTTTCCTGGATGATATCTTGATTTATTCTAAGGATGAGAAAGATCATTGTAGACACTTAGAGATATTTTTACAATGGTTAGGAGAGCATAAGTTGTATGGTAAACTATCTAAATGTACATTCTTCCAAAGGAGATTGCATTTTCTAAGGCATGTAATCTTGACAGATGAAATCTCTATGGATCTTGATAATTGTACTTGAGTGGCCTGGACCCAAGAATGTGTTTGAGGAATAAGTTTTATGGGTCTAGTAGGGTACTACATAAAGTTTTTTGTGAAATTTTCCAAGATTTCCTTTCCAATCATTTCTTTATAGAGAAAAGGGAAGAATTATGAATGGACTGAGAAGTGTCAAGAAGCCTTTGATCTACTTAGAGAAAAGATGACCACTACACTGATCTCGAAAGTACCACATCCCGGGGGTAATTTTGTGGTTATCATAGATGCATGTGAGGAAGGTTTAGGAGGTGTATTAATGCAATATGGGCAAGTGATTGCTTATGAGTTTAGAAAGTTGAAACCTTATAAGAAAAATTATGCATTGCATGATTTAGAGTTAACAACTGTGGTTCGTGCATTACAAATGTGGAGGCACTATTTGCTAGGGAAACCCTTTGAATTGAAAACTGACCATAATGGGTTAAAGTACCTTTTCACTCAACCTAATTTGAATGCTAGGTAGAGAAGATGGTTCAAATTAATAGCTAACTATAATTTCAATATCAATTATATAAAAGGGAAAGAAAATCGAGTTGCTAATGCCTTGAGTCGAAGATGTCATATTGCTTCAATAGTAATGATTCAAACCGACTTTAAGGGTCAAGTGTTGTAAAAGTGCAAAGAAGATGAGTATTACTTGCAAGTCAAGAAGGCATTTTCTAGTAATCCACAAGATTCTAGGTATGAGGGTTATCATTTTGAACCCAATGGATTATTAGGTATAAAGGTAGGATATATGTACCTGATGTAGTGGATTTGAGGAATTTGGCAAGGAAAGAAGTACATGAAGCATCATATTATGGACACCATAGAGTGACCAAAATGATGGCGGATGTGAACCCATTATATTTTTGAAAAGGTATGAAAGGGGATGATGCTGATTTTGTAGCTAAGTGTATGGAATGTCAAAGGGTGAAAGTGGAGCATCATCATCCAATGGGTTTGTTATATTCACATGACATACCAAAGAGGAAGTGGAAAGTCATAAGCATGGAATTTTTGCAAGGATTTTCAATGACAAGGAATACGCATAATGTCATTCTTGTGGTAGTAGATAAGCTAACCAAAGTCGCACATTTTATACTTGAGAATCTAACCAATGGAGCACTTATCATATCAAGAAAGTTTTTGCAAGAAGTGTTTAAGTTGCATGGAATTCTAGAGAAAATTATCTCAGATAGGGATGCATGAGTCACTTCTAGGTTGTGTAAAACCTTATTTTCCACACTAGGGACTCAGTTGAATATTAGCTCAGCATATCATCTGGAAATAGATGGATAGACGAAAAGGGTGAATCAAGTATTGGAAGACCTACTAAGAATGTATTGCATGAATTAGTAGTACAAGTGGGAAGATTACTTACTCTTAGTCGAATTTTCTTATAATTTTTTTTACCATTCTATGATAAAGATGGCTCCTTTTGAAGCATTATATGGTCAAAAGTTTTGAACTCCTATAAGTTGGGATAGAATTGAGGATAGAATGAATCTTGGGCCAGAGATGTTGGCCGATATGGATGAGCAAGTTAAGATTGTGAAGCAAAGGTTGGATGAAGATAACGATTGAAAAAATAGTTATTTCGATGCTAAGAGAGTGCCTTGAAATTTTACCATAGGTGAAAAAGTGTTGTTGAGAGTAAAACCTCACAAAAGCTCCATTAAATTTGGAAAGTCTTCCAAGTTAGCCCCGTGTTATGCTGAACCTATTGAGATTCTCGAGGAAGTGAATCTGGTAGCCTATCAAATAGTATTTCCACTAACTCTTACCATAATGCATAATTTCTTCCATGTGTCTTACCTTAAGAGGTATGTACCCGATGATAATCATGCAATTGATTAGACTACTTTATAGGTGCAAGACCTCAGAGTGGTAACCCTTGATCCAGTCAAGGTTCTTGGAACACGTAAGATTAACTTATGTAATAGGGAGGTTCTACAGGGAAAATTCCAATGGGATTAGTATGTAGAAGACTCAACCACATGGGAAGATTATGCTGAAATTCAACAAAAGTTTCCTCATGTATTTGATGTTTATGAGGATGTTTGAACAATATGTTGATTATTTTTTTGTTTTATGTTGCTACGTAAAATCATTAGGGACAATGATTCACAATTGTGTAATTACTATTTACTATTACTATGTAGAGTAAAATGTGAATGTAATGTGAATTCATTGGATGAATAAATTGTGTGCGTATTTTGTTATCACTTATTTATGAATGAATGCTATCTCATTTAAATATGAAGGAATTCATCTATGTGATTGGATGAATATTGTGCTATTCTAACTTTGGAAATGTAATATGTATATTGCATATTTTGTGAACAACTAACTGCCATGCACATGTGTTAGCGTTTATAGGTACATGTTCAATTCCTCCAGGTGGAGGGGAAGTATCACTCAAAAGAAGGTCTTGGTCAGGTAACTAGTAATGTAACCTATCTGAGCTTACACACACCGCAGTAGAATAATTGAGTTGGGTTATTAAGTGGGAAATAGGTAAGTCACCCCTAGTCATAATGTTTATATTAGTAAGAGTTTAGTTTACTATTGATTGTGTGCATGAATGATGTCTATATGTTTGAGATTGAGAGTTCTTTCTTTGATTACCATGCTTGTATTGGTATGAGGATCATACAAGATATATGTATGTGTACACACATGCATGATGATGATAGGCTATACACACGCACGAACGTATACATAAGGGTACATAGGTAGATGTACCTATGCACACTCATGTAGGAGTTTCTTATGCACATGGAACTATCCGATGAAACCAACACCATGCAAATATATACAAATAGATATATCGCTCGTAATCTCTTATCAACACCATGGTAATTGTGTATGATTTTGGTTGTGAATTGAATGTGTGTATATATAATGTATACACATATATCCATATGTATATGTGTATCCATACATGCGTATGGTAGCAAATGGATATGCTCATACGAGTGTATTGGCACATGTATACATACACATACATGTACATAGAGACATATAATATATATATATATATATATGTATGCATACACAACTGATATACTAATGTAACAATGTGATTGCTATGTTGATATATTCTTTTGTATATCCATTATATATACATGTTTTGTTGACTCTTGATAAATGTGAATATATATACTAACATCATGTATACATAAATATATATATACATGTTTGATTATATATATATATATATATATATATGTATGTATATGTTGTACTTATATGTTTAAATTTTAATTGCTTTAAGATCAACTATCTTAAGCAATGTATATCAACCAATTTTTAATGCTATTTGTATGGTTATAAAGTCGATTACCATGAATGACTTAGAGGCCGACTTTTTAATGTCTATGATTGTATTCTTTGGGCCGCATTTTGTGCTCTTGTTGTCGTCAATAAAAAGAGTTTCGTAACTCTGCAAAACACAACCATTTAAGTCGATGATCAAATAGAAAAGGTTGACGCCTATTTATGAGGAAAACTTGATTTAGTAAAGAAAATTACCATGATATATTCAACAATTGTAAAATAATTTCAATGACCATGTTAAGCCAATTAAATGAAGAAATCGACTCATCCTTTGACTTGGTTGATACAAGCTTGAATGTCATTCACTTGTTTTTGAATGTATCTATTATGAAGGAATTTGTACCATATCTGAAATGAATAGTTATGATATTGGTGCCACCTTTGAATCCTCTTAACTGTAGATGTCTATTTGGAGGTGAAAATCGAATTCTAGCATATGCATTTTTGAATTGGTATCAATTTGTTGTCAAACTTGAGAGTTGATTTGTAGTTGCTTAAGTTGAGTAAGTGCTTGCAAATTCACCACCTTTTGGCTAAGTTAAATGTGTTGCTATGCATGCATTTTTCTGTCAAGAATCATGCCTAATCTATAGGCCATGTGATCACCCATTTGTTGTATAAATAGAGGAATGAGTTCATTTATTTGGGATGCCTTCTTTATACAAGTCTACACACTTCTCTATACAATATTTCTACGCAAGTTTTTCATTTTAATTACATTCTGCTTGCAATATTTTATCGAGTATAGTGAGGATAATCCTTAAGTATTAGAGTGAGTTTATTATCTTTTGAGAAGTAGCATTTGTCCACTTGAAGGATAAGGACCGTGAGACTTTTCTAGAGGATCAATAACAAGATAGTTGTTGTTCTTGAAGGGTTGTGTTCACAATCAGTCAATTGGAAAGCCTATCATAGGCATGAGGATTTTCTACTTCTATTTATTCTATGTTTGGAAGAGCTATGTATTGATTGTTTAAACTAGTCTTTTATTGATACATGTATATAGGGAAAATAATTATTTGCTTTAAAATAAAATTGGAAACTATTTACTTGAACGTGCATTGTTTGTAATTACTCCATGATAGGGGAGATTGCTTGACATAAGTATTAGTATTACGTTAATACTAGATATGTTTAAACATGGGTAGCTTAAGGTACACTCATACCTAGATATTTACTTATGCTAGAGGATTAGTAAGTTACTCCTAGGATTGTTATCCTGTGAAGGGAGGGAACTAGTAATTTTCTTAATGAGTTGTGCTACTTAGGTTGTGTTAAAGAGATAAGTTATCTTGGGGAGTATCTTTCCATGGAGAGGGATTGCCTAAGCATAGATATAATGGAATTAAGTCAAAACAAGTTGTTATAGTGTATGTGAATGGTAGATCATCACTCAAAGTACCGAGTGAGAACTCTTTGGTCAAAGTAGTGGGAATGTCTGAAGACTCCACTGTCAATTCACCGTGTCTACTTAATGCATGAGGGCTACCTAGTGTAGGTTATAAATCCTAGTCATGTAGGAAACAACACTATCTCAAAATGGTATGTTCTGTGAGGCTACTCAACCAATACCTTTATCAAAGGGAAGGGTTATCTATCATTGATAGATGTGTGGGGGACCGCATATGAGTCTGTGGTTGGAAAAAAAATGCTTGAGTGATGCTTCTCCTCCTCAGCAGGTGACAAAAGACCAAGGTTTTGAAATGTGAATCTCGGGCCATCTATATCTTATGCTATGAAGCTCAAAGGAGCTATGTATGTAGTTTAAAATTTCTTGGAGTAATGTACTTTGAAAAGTATTGTAATGGAATGAAAATCCTTTTGTACACTATTATATCATCTTTGTTCAAATATATTTTTAATAAAAATAGGGATTTTTTTATTGTAATGGCTTGTACATAGTTTGTTTTTACTTGCATAGTAAAACTTAGAAAATTTACTTCAAAGAATGTTTAGTCTATTACAGCTTTATATTACAGACCAGCCTCTAGTATGAAGTAAATGTGTTGATTTATATCCCTGATTGGAGGAAATGATGTTGGGATATCATCTACCACTATATCAACATGTTCCTTGAGCAAATATTGAATCTCCAAAGGCAATTCATCAATCCTAGTTGTTGTCATAATAGTCCTCAGTATGGTTATTGTGGCAAGAATAGAAAGAGGAATGAAAATAGTGTCATTGATGTCAATCGGCCAACTGGTTATCTACTAGTTGCTATTGAATTTATATATTGAGGATATTGAGAAAATTGTATAAAAAAAGATTATAGGTTGTCAGTTGTTGAGGATGTTGGTCTGATACTTGTGAACTATGTTTTCTATGTTATGGCTGAGGTCCAAAAGATTTTTTTGGGTCTAAATTTCTCTTTATGGTTCGAGAGTTGTGTTGCCCTGGTTCTATTGAAGATGGTTTCGGAATTTGGAAGCATCAAGCTTAATTGATCTATGTGTTTTTCACTAGTTTGGCCGACCGTGTGTCAAGCACTACATTCAAAGTTGATGAAGCGTGTTGGAGTTAATCCTCACTGTTGTTTTTCCCTCATTGGGTTTTCCATGTAAATCTAGTTTAGTGTGTTTGTGCATTGACATTTGATGGCTAATCAATTAATCAGTGTATGTGTTAGTTTCGGTAATTGAATTTAAGGTTTGAATATGTGACAACTGATTCACCCCCCTCTTAGTTGTCCTATCCAAAAATTGGTATTAGAGCTTGGTTCCTTGGTGAAGAGGTTAACTACTTGAGGAAGGTCTAGGATGGCTAGAAAAATGATCTATGATTATCTGAGGTTTGATGGAATTAATTATGGTATCTAGAAAGTATTGATGGAAGAATATCTGGAGTACTGCGGATATGATGTAGAGAAAGCTTATAAGAAACCCTACACTCCTCTTGCTAATGTTTCGAGTACACTTGAAGAAATCAAAGGACATGAAGTGAATAATAAGGCAAAGTTCATCTTGAAGAATAGTTCGGTACATTTCAAGTTGATTAAAGTGCAAAATTTGAAGACAGCTAAGGAAGTTTGGGATGCTTTAGAAAGAGCACACAATGGTGATGAGAGGGTAAAAGAGGCAAATTTACATAATATAGAAACATAGTTTGATCTTTTACACATGTCCGTAGATGAGAATGTTCAAGCCTATGCACAAAGATTGGATGAGGTTGTGGCTAGACTATGATCCCTTGGCACTACTATAGATGAAACCAGAATTGTAAAGATGATTCTCAGAACTCTTCTTGATGCTTACAGTGAAAAGTGAGTGTTGTTGAGTAGACTATAGATTACAAGACTTGTACTGAGGATCTTCTGCTAGGATTTTTGACATCTTATGAGATGAGGAATCCAAATCTAAGAAGTGGAGGTAAAACAAAGACTACTTTTAAAGCTACAAAAACTGAAGATTCAAATGAAGAAAAATTTGATGAAATTGAAGCTAAATTTGTAAGAAGAATGAGAAAAGGCTCTGGTAAGTATGAAGGTAAATTTCCCTTTAAGTGTTTTAGTTGTGGAGAAATTGGTTACTATGTTGCAAAGTGTCTAGAAAGAGCTAAAAGGAATAAACAAATATATGAGTAAAAGAAGAAAGGAAATAAGATTAACATAACTTATTATGTGAATGAGAATGCTAGTATTTCAGATGGAGATTCAAGGTATAGGACAACATCATAATTTTGAGTATCAGTTTCATAAAGGTAATGCTTATGGCAATATGGTTCCAGTTGATGTTTATCAGATTGATCTTGGTTTGACAATTTATGTCATTGGCATACAAGTTTCACTTTGGCATTCACAAGTGCTAGTAACAAGTTTATGTAAAGTGAATAATACTTGGTGATATGTTTTCAATCCCTCTTCAAAGTAATTCTTTATGATTTTTTCACATACTTTCAAAAGTTAACATTTACATTATGATGGTTTACATGGCATTCCCTTGGTTTCGCCCTAGTGTTAAATTATACACAAGGGGCAATCAAATGTAGCTGGGTGGTTTGTATTTCATATAGAAAATATATGCTATATTTAGTGGCATTAAGCTAAATCCATTCATGGCTTTGAATTGGAGTAATCAAGCTCTTCACATGTGATATGGTTTACATTATAATATATTTCAGTTTCTAGCCGGGCATACCATATTACATAATTTTCATAATGATTGTTTATTTCTATCAGCCTATGGGAATCTTGGAACGGTCGAAGGAATCATTCATTTTTCACATGGTCAATGTTTTGACTGCAATAATAAAGTCGTTGACAATGATTAAAGGCTATTATGATGTTTGCTAAAGTCCTCTCGGACTTCAAGTTTTATCAATTTATTGAAAAGGCAATCTAAAGTCTTGATTCAGAAGAATGTTAGGGCAATCATTATGTCTTTTTGGTTTTTCTCTAAAGAAAAACCCTAGCGTCACCATGGAGAGGTTACAACCTCAATCACAGTGTGTTCTAGCTGGCATTTGAGCTTGGTTTTTAGGTATGGCAGTTTGTGAACAATGGAGAATCAACTGGTGGTCTTCGTTTGAGCTGGAAGTGGAGGTAAACGTAGAGGATTTCATGGGATTTTGTTTCAAACCACCATGAGGTAACTTCTGCAAGTTTCTTCTTTGAATTTGAATAAGGTAAAAGAAGATCATTTACTTTCTATCTTACAATAAATAAAAGTGAAATAAATTTTACTCTCATGGTCTATGGTTTTTCTCAAATAGAAAAGATATTATTTCAGTTGTCTTTTATTCAGAAAAGGAAAGAAATATTTTTTGTTTCAGTTTGATGAAACCCTAACTCAAGGGTTGTCACTTGACTCAAGGGTTTTTCATTTCAGTTACAAGGGTTTCATTTTGTTTTGTGCTCTATATAAACATGGATTTAAGCCATTGTTCGGATTGGAATATATGAGGAAAATACAAAGCATTTGTTGGTCATATCGTTGTTATATCTGCAATATTTGAGAAGAAAGAAGGTTTTATTTTGTGAAATATCTAGTTCTTATAATAGAGATATCATTCATATTTATGAGAAAATATTGTGATGTTGTTATGAACAATGCATATTGTAGTTGGAATCATTGAATATCTTTTATATCTATGTATTCATTAGTGATTTTGAGACTGCAAATAAAGTGCAGTTGTAAGGTCATTAGTGTTTGCATTTTTAGACAGTGATCTTGTGCATTGAGGGGTTGGTGCTCCTATGAAGTTGGTACTTTAGAAAATGTGTTGAGTTGTTGCTCCACCATTGTTACAGAGCCGGTGCTCTTTGATTAATAAAAAAGAAATTTTAGCGAGTGGTTTTTTATACCCTATGAGGGTTTTTCCACTCAGGAAATATTTGTGTTATGTGATGTGATTTTGTCTCTCATTCAGTTGGTCAATGCTCTGATACTTTAAATTTTTTCAAAAGATTGATGTCAATTTGTTCAAGTCTGTAATACAAAGTAAATTATGCAAATCCGATCATTAAAAGTCTTTCATAAAGCAAATTGAAATCTGCATTTTCTACCCAATATGTGAATGTTTAAAAGTATGTCAAAAGAAAAGAAAAGTTATATTTTGTGAAGTCTTTAAGGTCTATTTTGTATAGCGCAGCAAGATTGTTCATAAAGTTTAATTGAACATATCATATGATGCTTTTAATATGTGTTAAATGTTAAGTCAAGTTTCAAGTTGCATTTGCATAAACAAAGTTGCATTGTGTTAAATGTCAAAAAGTTTAATTTGTGCATTCAAGAGTTAAAATTTGTATCACTCTGATTAACCCCCTTTCTCAGAGTGAATCCACTTCCAAAAACTTCTACTAAATTAGAAAGACAATCAAAAGAAATTCCCTTGGAGAAAGAGAAAGATAAAGAGAAAGAGAAAGAGAAAAATGAAGGTATGGTTATCTTTGCCCTACATGCTAAACAGTAAAAGAATTTTCGGGTAGTTGATATTGGTTGCTCACATCACGTAACTAGTGACAAGAGTAATTTTATGAAACTTGAGAAATATGATGGAGGTCTAGTTATGTTTGGAGATGATACTGGTGCTAAAATCTGTGGGATAGGTTTAGTAAGTTTTGATGGCAAGCATCATACTGATGATGTTTACATGTTAAGGGTTTAAGGCATAATCTGTTGAGTGTTGGTTAGATGTGCAGAAAAAGGATATGATCTTGTGTTTAAGGATGAGAAATGTGAGATTAAGAAAGGATCTGTAAGATTGATTGTTGTAGGAAAGAAATCTGAAGGGAACATTTATTAGCTTAAAGGTGTAGATGGATGATATTTTATGACTCAGATAAATTGCAGTTGGCTATGGCATAGGAGAATGTGTCACAGGAATTTTGATAACTTGGCAAGAATTAGTTTATTTCGGGTCGTGAGAGATCTATCGAGAATTACAAAGCCTATAAATGCTATCTGCAAGAATTTCTAGTTCGGGAAGCAAACAAGAAGTCATTACAGATCAAGAGAACAATCTACTAATGGATTACTAGATTTGGTTTATACAGACCTTTGTGGTCCTATGAGAGAGAGAAGTCTACTTGTGAAAGGTACTTTATGCTTTTAATTGATGATTATTCTAGATATACATGGGTTACATTTATAAGAGAGAAATCAGATGCATTAAATAGATTCAAGGCATTCAAGGGTATGGTTGAAAATGAAGTGAATTTGAAGATTAAATGCTTGAGATCTGACAGAGGTGGATAATTCACCTCCTATTAGTTCAATATGTTTTGTGAAGTGAATGGTATAAAGAGACAACTATCTACTCTGAGAAATCCTCAGCAAAATGGGGCTAAAAGGAAAAATAAAATAGTTCAAGACTCTACTAGATCAATGATCACTGAAGCCAGATTACCAGAAGTTTACCGGAAAGAAGCTATTCACATTATTGTATATGTATTCAATCAAGTTCAGGCAAGGGAAAATAATACAAAGACTCCCTATGAGCTATGGCACGAAATAATCCCTATAGTCAAATATTTCAAGGTATTCAGAAACAAGCTAAATGAGAACAAAAAAGTTGTCAGAAACAAAGCAAGGCTTGTGTGTAAAGGCTACTTGCAAGTAGAAGATATAGATTTTCAGGAGACTTTTGCCTCAGTAGCAAGAAATCAAAGCTATAAGGATGGTCTTGGCATTGGTTGCTTATAAAGATTTCAAAGTCTATCAGATGGATGTCAAGTAAACATTTTTGAATGGTGAACTAGAAGAAGAGGTCTACATGGAATAACTAGAAGGATTTCAATTAACAGATCAACCAGTTATGGTGTGCAGATTAAAGAAAGCTTTATATGGATTGAAGCAAGCTCCTAGAGCCTGGTATGCAAGGCTAGATAAGTACTTGAGTTAGCAAGATTTAAAAAAGGTACAACAAATAATAATTTATATTTCAAGACTGAAAATGATAAAATCTTGATTATTGTTGTATATGTTGATGATATTATCTTTGGAGGGAATGAAAAGATGTGCTTGATGTTTATGGAAGAGATGCAAAAATAATTTGAAATGTCTATGTTTGGCAAGATGAATTTCTTTCTTGGGCTACAGATTAATCAATCAGAGGAAGTAATTTTCATTTCACAATCTAAGTATATGAAGGAGATGTTGAAAATATTTGGAATGGACGGTTCCAAACTGGTAAGTACTCCTATGGTGACTGGATGTAAGTTGGGTAAAGATGATGATTCACCTAAGACCGATGAAAGAAAGTATAGATCTATGATTGGTGGACTGTTGTATTTGACTGCTACTAGACCAAATATTATGCACACAATTTGTCGTGTGGCTAGATTTCAAGAAGATCCAAAGGAAACACATGTTACTCCAGTTAAAAGGATATTCAAATATTTGAATGGCACTCTAGATTATGGATTATGGTATCCAAAGGATACTGAATTTACAATTAGTGCTTATACAAATGCATATTGGGCCAAAAGTATAGATGATAGAAATAGTAGTGGTGGTGGTGCATTCTTTCTTGGATGTAGATTGGTGGCATGGTTGAGTAAGAAGCAAGATTCAATATCTTTGTATACTGCTAAAGCTGAGTATATTGTTGCTACATCTTGTTGTACACAAGTTTTATGGATGAAACAGACATTGAAAGATATCACAGTGTTGTATGATGATCCTATTTCTATCTTTTGTGATAATACAATTGCAATTAGCATTTCAAAGAATATTGTAATGTACTCAACAACGAAGCATATATCTATCAGGTATCATTTATTGAGAGAGAAGGTCATGGAGAATGAAGTCAAGCTTGAATATGTTTTAACAAAAGATCAAATTGTGATATATTTATAAAGGATCTTCCTAAAGATACTTTTGAGTATCTCCGGGATAAGCTAGGAATTATTGCCCCTCCTTTTACAAACTAAGATGCATCAGTCCGATGGATTCATGGTTCTATATTTTTGGACTGATTTTTTTGGTGGTTACCTCTCAGGGGGAGCAAAAAAATTTTAAAGTGTTGTCATTATGAGTATTCTACTTTCATGTCAAAGGAAGTTTCAATGAACATATCTTTTTTTTCCTTTTCCATTGATGTCAAAGGGGGAGAGAAAGAGCATGTGAAAAAGAGAGAAAGAACATGTGAAAAAGAAAGAAAGAGCATGTGAAAAAGAAAGAAAGAGCATGTGAAAAAGAGAAAGAAAGTAGTTGATGAGGAAGATGATCTTCTAAGGGGGAGAAGCAAAAGAAAAATCTTGAGAAGTATTTTTAGAGCTGGTATGTGTCTTTAATGATTTTTCACATCATGTGTTGCCATCAATGAAAAAGAGGGTTATTGTTGCAAGAATGGAAAGATGAATGAAAGTGTTCTCATTGATTTCAATCAGCTAGTTGGTTATCTACTTATTATTTTTGATTGTATATGTTGAGGATATTGAGAAAATTATATAAAAAGAAGATTACGATAGTCAGTTGTTGAGGATGTTGGTCCGATACTTGTGAACTATGTTTTCTTTGTTTTGGATGAGGTCCGAAAGAATTGATTTTTTTCTAGATTTCTCTTTATGGTTCGAGATTTGGGTTTCCCTAGTTCTGTTGAAGATGGTTTTGACATTTGGAAGCATCAAGCTTAATTGATCTATCTATTTTACACTATTTTTTTTCGACCGTGTGTCAAGCACTACATTGAAAGTTGATGAAGTGTGTTAGATCTATTATAGGTCCCGGTGAAGTGTGTGTTTGGGTCACCCTCATTATAATTCCACCCTAGGATTTTTCACCCTCGAATCTCTTATGACTGTCTTGAATCAATAAATGGTCCTCTTCCTCTGAAAGTCCTTCCCCTCCCTATTTTTTTTTCTCTTGTCTTCTTTTGAACTTTTCTTCAGCCATTATGGCTAGTTGGTAGCATTCTTCTATCATTCTAGGACTTGTGAGACTTAGTTCATCTTGTAGACTATATTTTATTCCATTCAAATACCTTGCAACCTTATCAACATCCTCTTCCATATGGACTAATCTAATACTCACTTTGTAGAATTCTTTTGTATATGTATTTACATCCATGTATTTTTGTTTCAAATTTTGTAGTTGCCTATACAATTGAATGGCATAATCACTAGGTAGAAATTTACCTTTTAACTTTGCAACCATTTTGTCCCAAGAGGGGATCTTTTCTTTTCCTTTATTCCTTCTCTCTTCTTGCACATAGTCCTACCAAAGGGATGCATGGCCCTTCAATTTTTTCTTTCCAACTTCACTTGTTGTCCCTCAAGCACATCTTCAAATTTAAAATATTTGTCTAATTCTACAATCCAATAAAGAATTTTCTCACAGTTTAGGCTACTTGAATACACCGAGAGTTCCATCTTCAATTTGGAACCTTCACCTATGAATTCTTTCAAAAATCTCTCCAACCTTATCTCTTCAACAACTCTTTCTTCATGGGGTTCTTCTTGTGGTGGAATTTTTTCATCCATCTCTTCTTCCTGATCACTCAAATATCCTGTGATCACACCTCTTATCTTATTTGACTCAAATATTTTAAGCCTTGCATCAAGACTTGTTCTCATTTCTCTCATCTCTTGGACAAGTTTATCTCCCATCTCTTTGGCTAACCTTTATATTGCTCTTTCAACAACATTCACCCTTAGAAGTATCTTTTCTTATCACAACACACCAAACTAACTTGTTCTTGAATTTATTGGCTTTGATACCAATATGATGCAGAGGGGGAGGACTCAAAACAACATCCTAAACACTTTCCGAACAAGACTTCAACACAAATGATGAAAGTGCATACCTTTGTACATTCTTAACAATGTGCTCCTAGAGCCTAAAATATAGAACATCAACCTAATAGCACTAAACCCTAGAAGATGACATAAAATAAGGACAACTTGGTGTATACAAACCTATTTTCAACATGCTTTAGGGGTTTCAAATTGTTTATGACCCAACCTTGTAATCAATACAATAGTTTGTGCAATTTAACGTTTGTTGCCACTAGGTGCCTTCTAGGAAATGACTTCAAACTAAAGGGAATAATTTTTGTCACATAGATTTATAGAATTATTCAGATCCTTAACAACATGTCACTATGGTTCTACAACCCTCCATTGTCAAAAAATGCAAAAATCATTCAAAACAACCAAGAACTAAGGCACTTAGGATAGTTTCCCTGCAAATATAAACATATTGTCAAAGCTATCTCCTTCACATGTGCAAGTTAGGACCCCTCCTCTTGCAAGAAGGTGGAAAGACATGGGAAAAAACTTCCTACTAGGTTTCATATATTTTGGTCAAAGGAAGCTTTGCCCATGGTTAAATGATGTGTCTCTGGAAGCCTAGGAAGGGTTTGACCTGCTTACACAAAAAATGCAATATCTCTTGCCAAACACAATGAAATTTTCTCAAATCAAAACCATTAGAAAACTAAGATAAATATTCAACTTCCTATATCACCTTTAGGTATATACTAGATTATACCAGTCCGTACAAGAAGAGTTATAGTTAGTTTCTATAAAAAAAAAATACAAATTTGAACGTGCAAAAGTGAAGTAATTCTTATTCCAACTTCTCCCAACCCTTGGGATCGATAATACGAGGCTTATTTAACATGTTACCATAATTTATAATTGAAAAATTGACCAACAATCTCTTATTTAACTTTAATGATAAATTTTAGATCTTTTGACAACATTTTTGATAACTTTTATCAAAGTTTATCAACATTTACAACAATTTGCCTCAACAAGTGCAATAGGATGCCTTGCAACACTAAACCTAATGTTGCTTCTACCTCTTTCACCATTGGCCTTACTCCCACAATATGGATTACCTCATTCTTATAATAGTCCTCTTTTTTCCTCCAATAATACTTAAATTTTAAACATCATCGAATAGAAAATAACTTAAATTCATAGCTATAGGACAAATGTAGGTAAAAAAAAAGAGAATAATGAGCAAGCCTCTAACAATGCTCGAAAGCACACATTAAAATTTGAAGCTATCTCTCATTTAAATAACCCTCCTGATTTATAATCTAAAATTTAACTTTCCATGGATCTATAGAAAAAATGAAATTTAAATAAAACATGGAAGCATACATTGATTATAAATGAATTGCTTGCATGTAGCAACAATCCACACATAATCACCATGTATATTTTAATATATTGACACATACAAAAGATCTCCAAATTGACAACCACGCAATTCACATTCTTAATAATAAAATATCACAATTTCTCAACATATAGATCCAACACACCAATCCATAATATGTAAGTGTGTGCATCCAAAGGACGAGGGGATAAATAAGATATATAGTTCACCATATGACCAACTCCACAACCTCCATTAAGTACATGCATCTAGGAGTTCTAAGTCATCATATGACCAACTTCTCCACTAAGTAATGTATCCAAAAGGGCTAGGGAGTTAAACAAGACCTCTATTTCACATAAGTCCTATAGACACAAAAAATGCATGCTTGTATTTCTACCATCATACACCATATCCACCCCATATTTATACTTATAACATCAATTAACTTCAATCATTCTTCTAATCTTAATTGAACAAGTCTTGGTTATTCAATTAACCAATGTAACTTTTCTTCCAATATTAACTAAATAAATTACATTGATTTATTCAATTAGTTTAACTCATTCAACCTCTTTTTCTAATGTTCTTTTCTTAATTGAAAAAATCACATTTATTTAGTTAATTCAGCCATTCCATTAACATCTCCCTTAAATTAAATAAATACACCAAAATTTATTTAAGTCCTTTAAAATCCCCATCATCATTAGTTGAATAAACTAATTAGGTTTAGTTAACTAATTAATCATTTGCACATTCCTCCATCACTTTGATTAAAATAATCCAAGTCAACCTTAAACATTGCTCCAAGTGCATAAGGCTCCAAAAAGAACCTTTTTAATCTCCACTATTCATTATGATTTGATGAAATACCCACCTTCGATCCTTGCCCTAATCATGTTCACCAATCACATGGTTCCACTTGTCATCTCCTCATTCTTCTCTATATGAGGTTCAACTATAACCCTTTATTCACAAGATCTAATCTCACACATCCATCCTACCTATCCAAACTCTATAAATTTACCCACTCACAAGCCATTTTAAAAGGAATAATATTGGATGCAACAAGGTTATGCTACAAAATTATTCAACCATTCTCTCTTTCAACTGTGACCAATCACTTGGAGAAAATCACATCATCAAAGGTTTATGTGGTAAGAAATTTTATGCTTTTGTCATCATTTGCATTCCATTTTTCTCTATCAAAGGTGCATGCTTGATATAGGGAAAGATTCATTGTTAGATGCTTGTTTCCTATTATTTTACCTCAATTTTTTTGGTATTTACATGACAAAATACATAACCTCCGCCTAAGTAGTTATCCCATACTACTAAATAGGAGCTCCAATTCACCATATGAATAAATCTAACACGAGGATGAAATTTAGGAAAACTTACATGATCTACAATCTCATCATCATGATGAAGTGAATCCTATATCTTGAGATTTTGGAGCTCAAAGTTTATTAAATTGAATCTCTTTATCTCCACTCTAGAAATTATTGTCATAATTGTATCCTAGAACAAGATCAAATACAATAAACCCTCACTTGAACAAGGATTTCCTACTTAATCCTATGAGAAGAGATGCTAAAGTTGTTTGATCTATACAAATTCTAGTAGAATTCCATCATAATAATAACAATAAAGATATAGAATTAATGAAATAAATAATAGAATAACCACACAAGGGAGGGAGAGAGAGAGAGAAATATACTCTAGAAAAAGATTTTCAAGGAAGCTCAATCTCCAAAGCATTGAAAGTAATATATTCTCAACAACAAAATAGTTGTAACATGATATTAGGCTTCAATCCTTTATAGAACTTATCAAGGAGGAAACTATGACAGATATATAATTATTTAGTATAAGATAAAAAAATATTTCATTCATCGAGATCAATCCAAGAACAAATAAATCCACATGTCCCACTCCACACTCCTTATGATCTCTCAACATGTAACTCAAGCCTCGAGGAGTGTAAATCAAGATTCATTCATAATAAGCATACACATTATGATATATAACCTCCATCCTAAATAGGAAAGAGAGAAACAAGAATGGAAAAAATCAATATTTTGTAGCCACTATTAATTAATTGACCCAAGCAACCCTCCTAAGATCAGTGCTTGAATTTTGGATCTACATCCAAGATTTATAACAAACTCCAATAAAATTGAAATTCTCCATTTATTCCAAGCACCCAAAATGGCTTGTCTTGGTGTGACCCATCATTATTATTTTTTATATTACCTTAATAATTAATTGTGTTTCTTCAATTTCCATCCCATATTAAATATGTTTGTCTAATGTGCCTTCCACATTAAACCATGAGTCTGCCAATCCATGTTAGTACAAAACCATAACTCTTAATATATAAAAAATTCCCCTAATTTACCTACCATGTTAAATGCATTTCCAATGTTACACATGCCAACTACCAATAAAAATGCTACACTCTTTAAAATCCAGTGTCACAGTTTGAGATGGAGCACAAATTTATAAAATATTTAATATGTGTGCAAGGAATGCAATGATCTTCTCCTACGACATTTGAGCTCCCATTTCCACATTTCATGTTAAGTGTATAATTCCTTCTCCTATGATATTATCCACCTATATTACCTCACCTTAGCTATTGCAATAGTAGTTTCATGTCTTCCTCGACAATTCCTTTTTCCCATCTACATCTACTAGGAACTTATCATCTCACCTCACCCACTGTTTTCTCATACTACACCTTAGGGGAACATGTCTTTCTTAGTGTCAAGTATGTTTACACAAGTGTTCTTATCCATTAAGCACCACACCTACATTCATCATTTATCATATTATACATGATGCACTTCTTATTATTGCTATGTTACATGATTGTATGCTTAAATTCTTATCTCTATTTACTTATAAATTTCTACATTACATGATTATGTGATTACATGCTTATCTTTATTTACTTCTATGTGATAAATTTTTTTCTCCTACAATTCCTTGCTTTCTAAAAATACAACAAATTATAGGGGATATATTATCACTAACATTCCTAAGTGGGGTTTTCAAGTAATGACATGTGCTACATTGAATATCACCACCATGACCAAATAGATGGATATAATGTGAAATTTCATCATCCCATGGAACATGTCATTTCATGACCATCAAACATGTTCAAACATTTATCAGTTACTATAGGTAAAAAAATTCTTAACTCGCCCTTTTCAAATTTCATAAATAGATTAATAGGCTCATGTTTTGTGCCTATTTTTTAATTATGAGATGCAGCTACACATTGCATATTTTTCATTTATTATGTAGATTCTCATGGAGAGTGTATCCCAAAGGAAATACACACATGATGACATCTTGCAAGGTCCATTAATTTATATGAAACCATTTGATATCCTTTGATTACCAAATATTTACTTTGCGTACATGTTTGTGAGTGCTACATATGTTGAGATACATAATCATTCTAGGATTCGCACATACCTTAAATTAAGAGGAAAATATAGTGGTGACCTATGCCATTTCTTATTTACCTTTTTTCCCATTTTGAGGGAATATCTTGATATCCATTTATTAACAAATTGAGCAATCTTTTATGAAATGCTCACTCTTATGTCAACCCTAGAAAGATAGGTGAATGATCTAAAATAAATCAAGTAACCTAAAGAGTTGAGGTACACATAGAGAAATATTAGATTCATGTGTCAGGGATGAATTTGTAGATGTGAAAAATATATTGACCTTTGAACTCAAATTAGGGAAAAGCATGGGTCCAATAATTTTTTTTAAACATTTCATTAATAAAGAGGTAGTATTTTTAGGCCATAGGAAAATTATAATTCAACATTGAGAAATAATTGTCAAACCTCATACTTTAGTAAATTGTTATATTGTTAATCTAACTGGTATCTGATGGTTGTATTTAATAGAAAATCAAATTTAAAATTTGATTAAATATTATTACTAAATTTTTGAAATGTAAACCTCATACTTTAGTAAATTTTTATGTTATTACTAAATACTTGAAATTTAAACCATGAAAGACATTAATAATTTATTACTAAATTGAAACAAAGTTTTAAACTATTTGACTCTTTTGAGAAAGAAAATCTACACTACTAATTTCTTCAAGGCATATTCAATGAATGAACTTCCTAAGGTAAAATTTCCCACTGATGTTCTTTCGGTTGAATAAAATGCTTCAAAACATTACAAATATATTGAATAATACACAAAAAATACAAATAACAAATTAGACAACACAAATGAACTATCCTACATATAAAAAAATATAGCAATTTATTTTATTTACTAAATATAGTTACTTGAAACACACTAATTCACAATAACAACAAAAATTAAAACATTTATCTATAAATTATTGTTCTTCTTCCCCAATTGAATGACCATTTCTCTAGAAGATGGAACATCTATGAACTCACAATATCATCACCCAAATTACCAAACATACTCAAAGTAAAACATAAATATATTTCTTATTATATTCATTCAAAAAATCATATGTAGAAATAAACATCAAAAATCTAAATATCATTTCTCCTAAATACTAATACTTATGACTGAAAATGGTGCAATCCATGTATGATTATTATTTTTAAGTTTTAAAAAAAATCATAAATTCCAAGTCAATTTGTAATTAAAAAATAGTTTGTTTCTTCATCAACAACAAGAAATTATAAATTTGAGGAAATAAATATTCAACAGGAGTCTTATTCTAGTGCAATTTTCTATATCATTGATAGAACACAATGTAAATTATTCAAATGCTTTGCCAAACAAGGGATAAATGTGTCAAACATGATATACTTTTTTATTACCAAAACTTCTCTAGAACTACTTTATGAGCATTCTTAGAGTTGCAAACATTATGAGGCTTCTTAAGATGTGATAATCCATTCCCACTTCCTCTAAAGTTCTATCTTTTGGAGCCAAATCAACTTTTATTACCTTGTTCATAGAAAATAATCTTTTTTCACAGATATATGTTAGCATTGGAATCCTTTTTTATACATAATAGAAAATAGAAACATGCATAGCATTCTTACTAATATAGCCAATGATTTATCATCTAGTCATATTAATAATAACATTTCTAAGTTTCTAAGTAATAAAGGAAGGTACTTTATTAAAAATATGAAGAGGTAAATCTCCACCTCATCACTCTCCCTTATGTAAGGTTATGCATGTCCTCCTGCTTATTGTTGTGTGGGCCTCCATGTTTTTTTGTATTTGTATATATTATCATCTATTTGCCTCTTTTTTCTTAAGTCATCTTTAAATTCTATGTTATTATTATAAGATAAATATGTAGAGGGATATATTTATTTAGGATTGATGATGAATTCCTTGCCACCTTCTACCTTATTATGCCATCTTTGAAACTCCCACTTAATTTTTTCTTTGTTAACATGCATTGGGGATACTTGTTTAAGAAGTGGGGGTGATTTGAATCTCATGCCAATCCATTTCTCCCACGATTTATGTGTCATCTCTTCTATTGTCTTGGCCTATCAAAAGGACCACACAATGTTGCCTAGAGAAATGATTTCTCATCAAGAATTTTATCTTTTTTCACAAGCTATAAGGAAGATTTAGGCAATTGGGGAACTATATTTTGTAAGGCTTGACCAATACTATTTCAAGATGCTAGTGTATTGTTTTGTCATTAGTATATTTGGACTATTCTTTGAAATTGATTCTACAATATTCTTGGTTTATGATGTTGATGTCC
Organism: Sequoiadendron giganteum; assembly: GCA_007115665.2. Taxonomy (NCBI): domain Eukaryota; kingdom Viridiplantae; phylum Streptophyta; class Pinopsida; order Cupressales; family Cupressaceae; genus Sequoiadendron; species Sequoiadendron giganteum. The sequence goes on along the minus strand of CM021101.1, from coordinate 384,718,610 downwards.
CATTAACAATCCATTAATTTTCTCTATTTGATTATACTTTTTTGTCATGTTCTATCAAACAACTTGATTGTGCATGGTTGAGATAAAAGATCTTAATTACACTTCTTCAACAAAAAAATTAATAAATAAATTTGTGATTTCTCTGACTCACAAATTGTGTGTAAAACAATTTACATAGTAGATTTTATTGTTATGGAGCAACATTATTGTAGAATTATAGAGATTCTATATCATTATGATCATGTGGTAATTTATAAAAAAAATCATTTGTAATTTCCACCTTAGAAGCTATTCATTTAAAAAATATTGTTCATACGTGAGGGTTTCCTACACATAAGAAAAAATTCTGTTTTACAAGTTTATGCTTTGGATTCATCTAATTGATCATATTTACACTACAAACTTACTAAATCTTCTTCCAAAATTTTCTTATCTTTCTCTAAAAATATGGAGGCCTTCCTTATGAGTTTTCTCTATTGATATTTGCTATGGTTTATTTACTTTTTCCTATAAATACAAAAAAATATTACTAAAATGTTTTTAAATTTTTTATTTCCTCTCATTGTTGGAATTTTTTTTCCCTTGCTTTAAACAATTCAATCGCATGTTGTATTTATTTTTGAGATCTACCCTCATCATCCTATATGGTCATCATAGGAGCATTCTCTTTGTGTAATGCTCAAAAATTTGCAATAAAATATAGTTAAGGGCAAAACACAAATTTCAAATTTCGATTACAACACACGACTAACTCACACAATTTTGTTTTCAAGGAACATAATACTTAAAAGAACAAATTTTGACCAAATATAGATTACAATATACAGTTAAATAATTTGAAATATACGGATAGGGAAGATAGGCCTCAGTTCCCCAATGACCTTAAGGAATATGATCACTACTTCAAAGTTGAACGTGAGTACCCTACTGATATCCTTGCAATTGCCTACAATGACTCTATGGATTTTTTTCGTCTGTTTAGGTGGGCCTTCTTTGAGATAAAGGAGATACAACTAAATCAAAGGGCTTTTAGTAGTAGATTGGATAAGGTGGAGGTTGCTGACAGTATGAAGAATGATAAAGATAAAGCTAAGGACCTGTGGACAAAAGATGAAAAGAAGTACATGGTTGAGTTCCTAAAGAAAATTGTGGAGGATTTGGAGCATTTCAAGAACAACCGTGATGGTAAGCTTTCTGATATGGAGGGAAGACTCAACAATGTTAGAGAGTCAATTCAAAAGTTTTTGGAAATGAGCCATAAAATCCTTAAGTCCACTGCTAGTACCATGAATATGATGGTAGAGAATTTGGAAAGGGTTAATCAAGTAAAAAAAATTGTGGATGTGGAGGAAGAAAAAGAACAAAGCCAGGTTGAAGGGGTTGGGTCGAGTAAACATACCAGAGCCAACTTGAAAAGGAAGTTGGACAAGACCCCTATGGATATTCAGGAAATGAAGAAAGCAACCATCAACATGGACAATCTGGAAAAGGAAGTTGCTGATATCCTAAGGAATTTGGCCTAGCGACTTGTTTTCTGTAGGTCTTTTGCTGGTTTTTTGGTTGTGTTGTCTCTATGTTGGTCTTTTTTTTCTCTTTGTTGGCAGCTTTTCATCTTTTGTTGAACTCTTATATGCTTTATCTTAACTTTTTCTATTGTTAAAGGGTTTTGGGGCCCCTCTAAAACTTGCTTTTGCCTTAATCAAAAACTACATTGCTTAGGAAACCCTAGTAGTGCTTCAAGAGAAGGCAAGGGATTCGCATCATCAAGGTAGGCTTGATTAGTTCTACAACTCATCATTCATCACAACTTAATTCAGAAGACACCATCAAGTCACAAGCTATGCCAATACAATATACAAATATTAACTCAAGTAAAGAATAGAGAACAAACCCTAGGGGCTAGACCTAATTTCTCAGGGGCTCATCTCAAACGGCCTTGCCTATGTATATATTTCATAGGGAAACCATAGTTCAACAACTTGAGTTCACCCAATTCTTATTGGATTGACCAGCAATCACACATAACACCCAGGTTCAAAACATCACTAACTCACAATGGTAGTGAATACTAAGAATGAAAACCACAGTGAATCTATAAGGGATCCTTCTACTATAAGGAGTGATTTAACCACCCCGATTTCAACGCTCCTCAAGGGCCACTTTCTAACATAGATAATCAAGAATGATCTAGGATGGAGGTAATCATATCATATCATGAATATATAATTATAATTGCATATGTGGTTTCAATACCACAATACAAAGAACACCATATAACATGGATAAGATTACGATGTGAAAGGGTAATAAGACAATCCACATATTTAATCTTCAAGACAATTCCTCCATCAAACAGATGGTTGACTAAAACATGGGATATAACCCTTAGGTTTAAAGACCACTCTACCTCAGTCGCCCTCATAATCCAAAAACACATAAATATGCTAACCTCAATACTTAGAAGGAAGTGGCGGTGAATTGTTGGGGGCATGTTAGAAGGAAGTTAAATTGGCAGAGTCCCCTCCCATGGACTCTTAAAGAAATGTTTGAAAGTTGGCCTAGGAATTCCAAGAAAACATTGTTGTCTAGTCCATTAATTAGAGAATATAAAAGTGGATATGCAACTATTTCTAGGGTCCTCTTACCTCAGACAGTTCCACCGTCGGTTTCCACCCACTTAGGTGAAGCCAGAGGTTAGAAACCTCGATAAGGATAGGAATGGTTTTAAAGGATAGTTTATTCACAAACAAGACACATTACGCCTACATGAAAATTTAATGTTTGTACTTAACTTTTGCTTCACATCATGGCTGTGATTCTAGGTAAATGAAATGTTCAATAACCAACTCTAGCCACAAGATAAATAACAACAATGATATAACTCAAGGACTCAAACTTTCTCTCCGCCCTACCATATTGGCATCATGAAGTCTCGTGCACTCTAGCTAACCGCCCAAGCAATAAATATTTTAGACCCATTATGATAAAATAGGGTTTTCTATTCAAATAATATAAACTAAAATTTCAAGACAAGATTCATCCAAGCAACTGTCAAACAATGCCATGAGTGCGATACTTAAATATCGCTAATTGGAGAATTCTAACAACCATGATTCATACTAGTTACTCTGTATCAAATACACACATATATATACAGATAAAATTACAGTTCCTAGTTATGTGTGATAAGGCAGAGGAATCAGTTGACCACTTGCTATTTCAATGTGAAGTGACGGGGAATTGTTGGGGGCATGTTAGAAGGAAGTTAAATTGGCAGAGTCCCCTCCCATGGACTCTTAAAGAAATGTTTGAAAGTTGGCCTAGGAATTCCAAGAAAACATTGTTGTCTAGTATATGGATCTGCTCGCCTTCGTTGATAATTTGGGAATTATGGAAAGAGAGGAATCATAGAATTTTTATGGATAAATATGAAACCCTATCTAGGTTGATTAGCAAAATTGATCATAGTATAAAGGAAGTAGTGAGTAGTGAAGCCTCACAGTCATAGAATTGGTGGAATCCTTTCTCTTTGGAGGATACTTTAGTGCAACGAGCATGGCTCGGTATTCGGTTAAGAGCAGTGATAGGACAAATTAAGAAATATACTAAAGATTTAGGAGAATCAATGGTGGTGTGGAAAAAACCTAAGGAGGGCTGGTATAAGGTGAACTTTGATGGGGCTGATCATGGTAACCCTGGCCCATCTGGCATTGGGGCAATAGTCAGGGATCATTTGGGTAACACCATTGCAAATGCAGCAAGGAAATTGGCATCAGGAACTAACAATATGGCTGAGGCTAATGTGGCCCTACTGGCGGTTAAACTGGAAAAAAGATTTGGTGTTAAGAAGTTATAGCTGGAAGGTGATTCCCTACTAATCATTCAAGTGATAGTTGATTCAGGTACAAAAGAATGACACCTTCAAAACATTATTAAAGAAATCTTAGGAGAACTGGAAACTTTTGAAAATTTCAATATTACCCATACAAGGAGGGAAGGAAACAAAGAAGCATATGTATTGTCCAAGTGGGCAATTTCATTTAAAGAGGAGGCAAAACTAGTTATAGAGGATTTCAGAAATTTCCAATTCATAGAAGGCAGAACGGCTAGTTTTTTTATGGCATAAGTGTGTGGTGTTTGTAATGAATAGGAAGTCACATCAAGTAAAAAAACTGTCGATTCAAGAAAAGGAGAGGACACAGTCAGGGGGTACTTATAAGAGGAGTTGGTGGCACATCGAATGGTGTGTGATCAGATTCAGACCTAACACACAAGATATGTGAAAGATGATTATCCCAAGGGATGCGTGAGAAAAGGTGAAGTCATCCCCCACGATTAAGGGATGAGTTGTGCTGGAAGGTGGCGACGTAGGAGATGAAACTTAAATGATGTTCAATTAGGATGGGAATATGGAAGCATTAATGGCGAAAGACTCTAGATTTAAAGCCATGAGAAGCAATAAGTGACCCAAGTTGTTAAGCGGTTTTATCTATGGGAAAGGTGCATGCAGAATCTGGTAAAAATGGAAGCAATGTTGGGTTTTTCAACCAATTTGCAGCAGAAAGCTTTCTTTGGACAACCTACTGTGAAAAGGATGAAGTAATTGTTGAAGGTGACAAATGACGAGGTAGTGAATGCAATCCTAGAGACATTGGGACCACATTTTCGAGAGGCTCCGCATAAAGGATGCCAGAATGTAGATATTGTGTCCATGATCTTTGCATGGGCAATGGAGATTGGAGAAGACCCAAAAGAGATCAAATGAGTGATGCTCTCTCTATTTCAGGAGGAACTCTTAGGAAAACTCGAATCTTTTCTTGAATGGGTGGTGCTTGGGGTTAGCTTTGATGTTTCAGAAAGAATCAAGGATGTGGATGAAGTGACGAAGGAAGGGTTGATTCTGTTTAACAGGTGGCGAAGATCGATGGATAGAGAGCCATACAAATTGAATGTGTTGATAGCATGGGAAAACCTAAAATTGGAGTTGTGAATAGAAGAAGTAAACCATTGAGAGGAAGCAACAAGCGTCCCTAACCTATACCCAAAGAAGAAACATTCAGTGTGAAAAGGAGGAGGTCGAGGTGCGAGGATAGCATGCTAGATGAAATAAGAGAAGATGTGTAAGGAAAAGTTTTTTTAGGATTGGTTTTTTTTTTTTTTAAAGTTTCAAATAGCTATGACTTTGAAGGAAAGAAGGCAACAAGAAGGAAGCTGCAACGAAACTAAAGATGAAGGGCCGAAGGACATGGAATGAATTTTGAGTGGTGAATACAACCCAGTAGACACATCATGAGCTTAAACCCAAGAGGATTACCTGGTGATAGTGCACAGAGTGCGAAAAGCAGAAAATTAGGGGTACAAGATTATAGTAGGCTAGATGCTTTTAGGAGGGAGCTGGTTTTTGATCTCCTAATTTCATCTGATGGAATATATGGAGTTGTTGTATGCTTTAAGATTTTATATATGTAATACTTTTTAATATCAATAAAAATAACCTTTTACCTATCAAAAAAAAATTACAGTTCCTGGTGTTAAAGAATAAGAAGGAAGTAGGATCCTGGGTTCTATTCATTTAGAAATAACATATAAATCACCATATGATGGCTTTTGAAACATGGGTTTCACTTGAGACCCATGGAATGATTGACGGAAGCTAAAATTTAAAAAAATAGTCCTCAAACACTTATGGATACGATCTAGGCATAACCAGAGGCTCCCAAATATTACCTCTACGAGAACCAAAGCACATAATACACATCCAATGCTCTCAATACCCACAAAATGGTCCAGTATGCAAATGTATCTATATGCACTGAAATACCAAGTGGGTATGTTTAACATCTACTAAATATGGATCCCCATACTTGCATAAATATTTTTGAAGAACTAGGTTGGGATCGTGAGCCTTTCCTTCTCCATAATTCTCTATTCTCTATATGAACCCAAAATGACCTCCCCTATACAATAATCTTAAAATGGTAGTCTCCTTTTGTGCCTTTGAACTTCCACCGCTTGAGGAGAAGCGAAATGTATAGCCCCTCCTCTTTTCTTCATTGAACAAGGTTTATTTTTGGGCATAACATAAACTAGGGTTCATTTTTCATTAAATTTCCTCCATGAGAGACCCAAAAATGACCTCCCTCCTGATATGAACTTGCAAATCACAATCGACTTCTTTTTCCCCAACCTTCACCACTTGGAGAGAAGTGTCGTGCTTGGCCATACCTCTTTTCTTCATCTACCTAATTCTCCTTCTTGATCCATGCACTTTTGACCAATTTCATTCCCATACCATTTCTGGCATAACATAATCTAGGGTTTTTTTCACAATAAATTCCATTTGTTCGTTTGCTCGATCTCCTCTAGCTTACATGGTTGACTTTCACATTAATGGTGGCACCTAACTTCTTTATTTTCTTGTCAGAATATCGCCTTCAGCTGACATATCATTTTCCATGTTGTAATTCATTTTTCCTAACCATTGACAAAATCTAATCTTTGAATGCAAGCCATCGATCTTGGAATTTGTGCAGTGATCTAGTGTACCTCATTTACCCGTCTTGCTTTTAAATTGCAACCATCCGATTTGAATCACAGTAAATGTGGTCATAGATCTTTAAGTGATTCACAAAAACAATGGGAATCAACTCATCCAATCACTTTTAGCCACGTGTCACTCTCCTTTGAACCCATACAAGTCAACTCTAGTCAACCCAAGCATTCCATGGAATGGTGGAAATACTCCTTCATTTCGATGAATTTATTCTTCTTTTCCATTGGGGGTCAGGAATCATTAATCTCCATTTCCTTATGATTGGAGTGCATTACAAGACTTAACAAGCAAGCCCAAATGCTTAAGTCTAAAACTCCTCATCTATCGGGGTTCAGCCATCAACCCTTCCCTTTACCTTTTCAATCTCCACTCCATTGCAAACCAAAACTCTTCAAAACACTAATCGTGAAACTTCGAAGCATCTCATTAGATCATCGGATGTCAGGGTTTTCCATTCGTCCATACTTCTTACCTACCTTTTGGTAAGGCATAATCCATACCTACAACTCGTGGTGCAAGATAAAGTCCTTTGCAAGTGTTAATCATAACCCTTTCGGGTGTTGGCCTTAGGGATTTCTTCATACTATTTGTTTTCCTTTCCAAGCCGTTAATACATAAACCCCCAGGTCAACCCACAATGCTGAAACTATTTCAGATTTTGAGGTTTTAGGTTTCACCTTTCCTAACATTCTCGGTGAGGCATAAGCCTCAACACCAATCCGCAAACTCTGAGACCATTTTGAGTGTCAGGGTTTTGGTCTCCCTCATACCTCTTTCATCACTTCCTTGACATTCAATTAAGGTGTAACCCTTAACACCAATGTTTGATCCCTGACACCTTTTTGGACTTAGCACATGCAAACTTCCCTTTTCCTTTGTGGAATTGGTATGAGGCATGGTCGAAGCTCGATTTCCAACTCACAAGTAGACTTCATCTTTTCAATCTTCTTCTCCTCGAGGCATTCGGTAAAGAGTATTTTTGATGCCTGATGTCAGATTCCCTTTCGAGCTCTACTCCAAATTACTTCATACTTATCATCATGTTAAGGCATAAGTTGTAGGTATGATCCCTAATGCCCGACAAGTAAGACTTAAGCCTTAACATCGATGTCTCACACCATCTTGAACTTAACTTGTTCCTTCTTCATTCTTTGAGGTATTCAATATGTTTTATGATTGAAGTCCAAAACCTGATACCTTTTGAACTTTAACTCAAAATTATTTATTTCCTTGAGGTATTCGGTATAAGGTATGAATGAAGCCCGAAGTCCAATGCCTTTTGGACTTAGCTAAAAAACAACTAACTCTTTTATCTTTAGCTAGGGATGAAAGGCAAGCTCGAGGCTTGATGCCCAAAATTTTTCAACACTTCAAGGCTTGTTGTAACAACAACCTAAGGCCAATGAAACATTTTTCCTAGCAACCTTATGAAACACTCTTGACCTCAAACAACAACTCTTCATCTAATATCACTCAAATATCCTACTGACCTTAATGAAGTGCCCCTATTTACATCAATCAAACTCATTGCCACAACCTCTACTTTGGCATCCATAAGATCCCTTTACCTCAATGATAATCAAATTTCCAACATGATATTACTCTAATCCAAGATAGGTTCAGACATCCCTATTATATTAACTCACTATTAACATATCCCAACTATCAGTATCGGTATGATGTTCTAATTCAAGTGCAGATCATAATTCAATGACACGTCTCAACCTCATAGAAATATGGACTCTAAAACTCTTCACCTTTCCTTAATCACTTGCTAGCTTATTTTCTCTAAGTTAAGCAGTACTATAAGGATCCAAATCTGCACCTGCTATATTTACTAAAACCTCCAAGGCTCCTTTAGTGACTTTAGTCATAATACTTGATATGAGGAACCTACAGTGAATACTATACGAGATATTCAAAATCAACATGAGTCAATTGTTAAGGGATGAGCTTTAATACTAAGGGACCTTAGCAACATAGTATAGCATGAAAATCATAGTATCTATCAATGTAGATCTAGTCACATACCTTAATAGAAGTATTCACACAAGAATTTAACTAATCCACTATTAGAATCAAATGACTAAAAGTACAGTACCACTCAAACATAGTTGGGTCATATATCATCTAAATGATGCACCCTCAATCCACACATCAATGCAGTATAAGTTTAGAATAAAAGGCTATGAGATTGATATAAAGGGAGGGGCCTTACACTTTGGTTGTGCTCCATTAGAGAGGAACATCAATTTCATCATCCTTGGAAGTCATTATAGTTTTCTCCTCAAATTTTTGGTTTCTTCCCTAAGCAAGTGTTTGAATGATATGTGACTCATGCAATTTTAGTAGAATTACAATAGAAGTATCCTTTAGAGAAAGCATTGCATCCTCCAAAGTTATGTTTACATGGTTTTCTTAGGTTGGAGCCTCAAGAGTTGTAGATAATTCTATTTGAGCTTATATTTATGGAGGATTTTATTGTGGTTGTTGCATATGGGTATGAGTGCCATCAAAGGATAATTTAGTAGTTCACTATCTACTCCTCCATAGAGAAATAAGAGGAATTTGCACTCTTAATTAATTTATTTTCTCTCTTGTGGAGAGTGGTCATGTTTTTTCATCTTCATTTGAAGCAATTACCTCTATTTTTATTGTTGAATAGGACTCTTGTATGCATTAGTGTCCAACAATGAAGATTCTATAATCTCTACTAAGTTGCTCTTGTCGCAACCCCTTAGTTGATGGATGTGCTAGATCCTTAGGATCTTTTCTCACAGTTAGGGAAATTTAAATCTCCAAAATGTGTTGTTCTGATTTCAAAGAGATAACTATTTAAGTAGGTCTCTATGCTTCTCCCACCTCTTGCTCCTTTATTTTATTTTGAATAATTTACAAAGACCTTACCCATTTCTTGTCAAGTTCTATTTTTAAAATTTTGTTTACACAATAATGTAATAAAGCCATGGTTTTTTAAAGTCCCATTTCCCTTATAATATATTTCTATCATAATCTCCAAGGATTCATACACATATGCAAGTAGGTTTATTTTTAATGCAATATTTTTAGTTCCATGGCATAGGTGGGTCAATATTCAAAATGTTGGTCCCACTACTATTCCAAATTGACCTTCATATGTAATTTTTTTTTATTATCCATACCACTATAGACCTCTAGGGCTCAATGATCATGTATTTTTTGATACCCTTATTATTCCCCTTCTTTCCTACAAGTTGAGGAAGGGGTTCTCCCTCCAATAAATTATCTATCATTTCTTGGTATTTTATATATTTTTCATGGTAAAGGTCAATACCCTATATGAAAATTGTAGACAATTGAAAAATGGTTTCGATAATGACCTTAATTGTTCCCGTAGATCATGGAATGATATTTTGAGAAGTTATGGATAATTTTTTCTACCAATTTTGTAGTATATCCTTCAAAAATTTATAGGAACTTTAGCCAATTTGTAGCCTAGAACGCATAAATTATTGTCTAATATTCTTAGAATTTTTTAGGAGAATTAATTTATGCTCTAATTTGATGTCCATGGTTGCTTATTGGATTGACTAAGGTGAAGAAAAATATAGTTGTAGGGAAGGTGTTGTATCATAATTTATAGTTTCATGTATAGATGGATAGGGTACGAAAAAGAGTGGTTAGATAGGAAATTTGAAATATTGAGGATAATAGAGGTGGTTGAAATTATTTTATATTAAATTTGGTAATATGGTTTCATAATGACTACTTCTTTGCGTTTCTAAGATGTGTGATGCAGGGATAACTTTAGTGGTGAATCTTCGCCAATTGGCGAATTCTAGGAATTTGGCAATTCGAATTTGGTGAATCTACCGTATCTGTAGGGTGTTCAAACCGCCAAGAATTCACGAACTATCGGTCCAATGCATGTCCATTCACCAACATTTTTTTTTTATGAGGCATGTTTAGGCAATAAATTCGCCATAACAGACTACGCGTTTCCAATGCACCAATCAGTATTTTCGCCTGGAATCCCGGGGAGCATGTCAAAGTCACCTACATATTCGCCAATACTATTAAAACAACATTATATGAAGACCCATTTCGCCAATTAAAATTTACATATAGTTGCTTGTGAAGACCCATTTCACCAATTAAATTTATAAATTGTTGCTTATGAGGACCTATTTCACCTTGAAAATTTCAAGGTATCGTTGTATAAGCACGCGAGATTCACCAAATTTTTAACATACCATTTCAAAATCCCGCGAAATTTGCCAAATATGGATTGATATAAATACAATTGAAACTGTTATTTTTTCTTACACATTTTGTTCGGTTTTACACATTTTGTTCGATTCTGAGGTTCTACTTCTCAATTCAGAAGTCAGCGAAAGCCGAAAACGTAGACTCAAAGGTGAGTGATCATTTCTTCATACTGTTATTAGTTATTAGACTATTAGTTATAATAATAAGATTTCTTTATCTGTTTTCCATTCTTGCTTCAGTCTTAAACATAATTTTAAGTAGGGAATGGGATCTATATTCTCTGTCGGTCTATCCTTCTTAAACAAGAAGACATTTTTTTCCAGCTTTTATTCAAAGTGAGATCAATATGTCGAGCAGCAAGGGTAAGACTCCTGAGCAGGCGGGTAATGAAGAGACTGGGAGGCCATCAAAACACCCAAAACGGGGAGATACCATACAGTCTTACTTTGGAATTGGCAAAGCTTCTAATCCATCAGATCAAGCTAGAGCTACACCATCAACTCTTCCACCAAATATTATTGAAGATGGAGATACATCATCAACTCTTCCGCCACAGGAAGGTCAAGGTGAGATTGTTATTGTGTTAAATCAAAATGTATCAAATGAGGATGGCAATACCGCAGAAGATGTTCCAAGGAATACCCTAGATAGCCAGAATGAGATAATCAACTTGGATGAGGATGATGTTGGTAGCAAGAAAAGAAAAGGCAAAGCAAAATTGGGGCGTGAGTGGGAAATGACAAGGAATTTTCAAATTGGTTGGTTGTCGAAGTACCCATTCCTTGAACCAGTGGGGGTATCAAACGAAAATGATATTGAAAGGGAAATAGAGGTCAAATGTAATATTTGTAGTTGGAAATGTGGAAGAGACAAGATGATGCAGCTAAAGCTTGACACTATAGAAAAGCATATCGACAAAGTTTACGAAAAATAAATCGTAGATGGAAAGGAACAATCAGTCGTACGATGGAAATCAAAGGAAGAATGTCTTCATGTTAAGTATGTCGTAGATTATGGAGAGCATAACCATAGAATTTCAAAGATTAAAAAATGTGAAGGTACACTTGAGGGTCATTTTGGAAAAGCCATGGCAGTAGCAAATCTCTCAAAAACTGTTCAGATGAGTGTTGTTTTTCATATTTTGTCCAAGGGGCGTCCTATGATAGACTACCCAGAATATTTTGATTTATTATCTTATTTGAGTGTTCCCCACTTTCCCTTCTCACATTGGTCAGTAAACACTGGATGGGAATGGGTGAACTATCTTGCTGCAGTGGAAAAGCAAGATTTAAAGGAGAAATTAAAAGAGTCAAATTTCATTGCATTATCTTTAGATGAAGTTACTTTGGTAGACAATACTTCTTGGGTTTGTATGCATTCGTATACTGTAGAACAACATTTTCACCAATCTCATCTTCTTTGTGTTCGTAAAATAAAGGACAGTTCAACATCGCAAAATCTATTTGAACTAGTCAAGAAATCTTTGAATGATATTGCAGGTATGGATGAGTTGACAATTGCCAAAAAGTTGGTGTGTGTAGGAGTTGATGGAGCTGCAATGATGCAAGGTCAAAGGAGCGGTCTTTGCACAAAGTTACAAGCTACTTGTGCACCATACATGCTTGGCATTCACTGCATGGCCCACAGAATGAATTTAGCATTCAAAATTGTAAGCAAGTTTCCTACAGTATCAAAAGTTGAAAATCTAGTTCGCGAGATCTACGCATACTTCTGCTGAAGTCCCAAATGTTTCCTTGAATTTCAACATTTTGCTAAGGGAATAACACCTGGAAACAAGCTTCTCAAGGATGTCGATACCAGATGGATCTCCCTACATGGACCAACGCAACGAGTTCTTTCATAATATCAATCCTTGATTGGAGTGATGTACGAGCATCGCAGCACAGTAGACAAAGCTCCTAACCTCTTACATAGGTTAAGCGATATAGAGACACTCTTGACTTTAGCTAGTCTTCTCCCCATGCTGGATGAGATGAACAATCTTGTGAAGAAAGCCCAAGATAGAACTATGTATATATATGAATATTCCAATCTACGTAAACTTACATGCTTGGCCCTCGATCATCTATATCTAGATTTAAAACAAGAAGGCGCAAATTATTTGATGTGGCAAAATTTTTTTGATTTGAATAATCCTGATAATTATTTATATTTTAATGCAAGCGGGCACTTATGTATTTGTGTATGTGGACATGAGATACCAATGTACCATTGTAAGATAGGCACTGGCAGGCGCTCTAGAAAAGAAGTACCTGTTAACGAGGAAGATTTTAACGGCATTGTTAAATCTATTAGTGATAATTTGAAGGAAATTACAAAATCTCTTTCCTCAAAGATTCGTGAAAGATTCCCTCGACATGAAATACTTGAAGCCATGGGTATTGTGTATCCTCAATTTTAGGTAAATCGAGATAACCCAAAATATTTTCATGATCAAGTAAAAATCTTGATCGAACAGTTTTCAAAAAAGGCAACATACAATGAACAAATAATAGAAGGAATTTTAGATGAAAAAAAGCTTAGAAAGCAATCTCGGATTTTCGCAACAGCTATGAGGGAGCAGTATAAATCCATGGGCAAGGAGAAGGCCTTTGAACCAGGATCAATAAAAAAGGTTTGGACAAGCTTAGGTCAGAGTGAAATATTGCATGGTTCAATGTCAGAATATTTCAAACTTGTTGATTTATGTCAAACAATGATATTGGGGTCGGTGGAGGATGAGAGAGTTTTCAGTACATTGGGATTTTTGAAATCAAAGTTAAGAAACAAACTGGACAAGAATTTGGAAAATTGCTTGAGGATGAAAGGAACTACGTATAATGTCAAAAAATTTCCTTTTGAAAGGGCACTTGCAATCTGGAGGTCCACATGTGAAAGAAGAGGGACCGGGTTGTGCAACACAGGCTCTCCAATTCTAGGTACTGGTGGTAGTGGCAGTGGGACTGGGCCTGGGACAGATGACAATGATATTGAAATTGACACAAATCAAACAATGAATGTTGAATTTGAGACACAAGCCGAAGAAACTGCAGAGCAGTCTCAGAATCAAGATGACTCTTTTACTTTATCTGAAGATGAGGATCAATTTGAGGACCCTGACTCCATTTGGGAAATGGGAGATAATTAGCAGGTTTTAAGTATTTTTTTTGCACTTCATGAATCAGTTTCCATTGTTCAAAAGTCCAAACTGTAGTTGATGTCTGATCAATGATATTTTATATTGTATTCAATGAACATTGAAATTGTGAATCATTGCACTTCATGTTCATGATATCTTATTTTATATTGCACTCAAACACTGCATGTCAGCTTGAATAATATTCCAAATTGTAGTTGATGATTTTGTATATTGTATTCAAATAAATTGTGTATCATTGCACTTCAAGTTCAGAATATTTTATTTTATATTGCAGTCCAAGTCTCCATGATATTTTATATTATATTGCACTTCATGAATCATAATACATATGCCAAAGTCAAACTGTAGTAACGTAGTTGATGATATTTTCTAAATTATATAAGATTCAATACCATCGAGCATCGGCCTAACAATGCTTCATCGGTGGAACCCCCATCATAATCCCGTCGATGGCCCGATAAAAATAGCTCACAACCTAGTACCGGTGTAACAATACTCTATCGGGCTGACTCCTAAGGTGCTCTCCCAATATACCGATAGAGTCAAGTTGTCAACAATAGTAACCATGAATTATAATTTATGACCATGGGCATGAATTATCTTATTTTATCAATAATCACAAAAATATACCACACTTTAATTTTATGAACAATGCAAATTGTATAAATTTGTGTGACAAGATCCATATTATAGCCTACATTCACATTGCATCCATAAATACTAGTATACATATATTAATTAATAATATATAGAAAGAATGTTGAAAGTTATCAATACTTAACATTGTTTATTATAATATTAATTAATAAAATATATGAAAAACTAATAATATATATAAAAAGCTATTTCTACTATTTTTATATATATTAATTACTAATATATATAAAAAACTATTTAAGCATACATATCTTAGTTTGTAATTCTAATCCAAAAGTATTTAAATTAACAACTATTTATTGGGAAGCTTTTAATTTAAAAAATTTTGAAAAATAGAAAAAAAAAAAATATTTTATGTGCTTGTTATTTTTAAGGAGCACATACTTCCACTTGCCTGTCATTTTCAATGAAGCTTCAAAAAGTTTATGAATATTCCTTTGTTGCTTTCACTGTATAACGCTTTCAGCGTAATTAAACAAAATTTGAAATTCTGTAGTGACGTAGTCCTTCCCCCATTCCTAACAAAATTCAATACCATTGGCCTAACAATGCTTCATCGGCGGAACCCCATCACAATCCCGCCGATGGCTCGATAAAAATAGCTCACAACCTAGTATCGATGTAACAATAATCTATCAGGCTGACTCCTAAGGTGCTCTCCCGATATACCGATAGAGTCAAGTTGTCAACAAAATTAACCATGAATTATAACCATGGCCCATGGCCATGGGCATGAATTATAGAATGCATAAAGTATATCGGGGGAACTATGGTGCATTGGGGAAACATTATCTGGCGTCCCACCGATAGAACGAAGGATAGGTGTCCATCGGTGGAGAGGGTGGCTATTGGTGAAAGACTGATGTGACATCCTGCGGCATCATGTTGCGATGCATTTATGAACCAGAATTAAAGTGAATTATATCACAAGTTGATCGCATAGTTGTTACAAAATCCTGGAAGATTTCGCTTAGGGCAAAAGCAGAAAGGCAAAAACTTGAAGTTCTGACGCAGAAAAGACCAGTGGACTGTGGAGGCGACTTGGCGAGACTCATGTAAGTAGTTCACTTTCAGACCCAGCTAAGAAGCTATTTTACTCAAAAGCTTAAAATTTAAATAATGGAAGAGAGTACAGACAAACCTAAAGCTAAAAAACAGAAAACTGAAAAGCCTAAGAGACTCCTAAATGAAGACCTGATAGATCAATGTCTTGGGTCGAGGCCGAGACCCAAGAGGAGTGCTCAAATGAATCCTTCCATGGATCGATTATGGGACAAACATAAGGGCTTAGGGGATATTTGGACACCCCAACGAGGGTATGACCTCTTCATGTACCATTACAAAAAACAATTTAGGTTCCAACCAGTCTGCAATCCATGGAGGTTGAACCTGGGAAGACTTGTGGTGCCCAATGTGTTTGTGAAAGCAGAGCTAATTAAAGCTCTTGCTATCAAATATGACCCCAAGAAAAGAACTATTCAGTCACATGGCGGGGGTGACATGCTTGTTATTTCTAGGGATCTCATTTCTAATGTCTTTCAGTTAGAGTGTTCACTGAATTTATCATTCACGCTCAAAGATCTCTTGACAGAGTATCGCCACATGGATACCAGCTAGAAGAGATGGAAATTACCTTTGCATAGGCCCAAGGATGATGGAGGCCAACTCAGGAGGTTCTCTAGTAGTGAAAACCCTCCTTTCCATGAAGATTTGTTCGAAGAGTATTTCTGATACACCTATTATTCAGTTGGTCAGGTTTTGGGAGTAGAGGTTCCGCCTCTCATGTCGATTGCCCCAATGGTCTTAGCTGCAGACATATAGAGCAAGGATGCCAAGCCATTTGATTATGCTAGCTACTTGGCCAACGCCCTACATCAAGGGCTCGAAAAGATTAAAAATAATAGTGATAATATTAATTTTGAACACTATTCTTTGCTTATGCATTTGCTATTGTACGAGGGACAAGTCAGAGGGGTCTGAACTGAAAAATTAAGGATAAAAGATACAGATAAAAATGGAGATTTTAAACCTGTACAAATGTGGACTTCATTGTGGGACAACCGATTTGGTAGGTCTCATTACCTTTATTTTGAAGAATTTTTTGTAAAACCACTGATGAAGTTGATGGGTTATCCGTGCAACTATAACCTATCCCCAAAAGTACAAAGATTTCTAAGACCAAAGGAAAATGACCAAAGAAATAAAGTGAATCATAACTGGGGAGACTGGTATGCTTTCCCTAATTGTACAATGATAAGGTTTTATGGGTTCGAAGGGGCTCCACACTTGATGCCATGAGTAGTTCCTGACCGAATTGCTTTTTTAGAAATTGTGAGGCAATTGGCAATATCTGATTCCAAACACCTCAAAGGACATAGCAAACAATCAATTATGCCCAGCACCTTATGTTTTGGAGACTTTATAGTGGTTTCCAATGAAGGATATGGAGAAATTGATGGTAAATTAGCACAGTACAGCCTACCTCTAGGTGATGTAAGGAAACAATTTGATGCAAAAGGGTTTATTCACAAGGCGAGATTATCACAGGGGCTATTAGGTTATGAACATTTGTTCTCAATCGAAGATGTCATAAGAAACCATGATGAGGCTTCCACCAAGGAAAGAATGGCCGCCTATAACAAGATTATGCTTGTAGAGGAATGGAAGAGGAAAAATGTCCCATCTTATTCAAAGGAATTTGGTGAGATACATGATCCTTTAACAAGAATTGAGCAACTCATCGCTCATGTCAATGAATTGGTAAAGGATGTTCCCCCAGTTGTTTTTGATGCACCTCATGCAACCTATTCAGGAGTACAAGATGAAGACATAGAGCCCTTGGATTACATACCTTCACAGCCTACTCCTGAGGTATGTTTTTCTATAGATACTGATATAAGTGAAGAAGAGCAGAGTGATGAAGAGGGTGAGCAGGTCAAACAAATCAGTGCTCCTGTGATTGCGCAGTACGATCCCCCTCAAGAGCAGAATATTGTAAGATTTGAGGCATCAAATGAACTATCTGATGATGTGAGGGTCATGGCTGGACAACAGTTTATTTCTGATTGTGATTTTGTTAAATCTTATGAATTTAAATCATTTGTTTATGAATATAAAGGTAGAAAAATGAGACAACAGATACAGGATATCACTCCTGAACATGAGGCAACCGCTCTGGAGGAATTGAAAAGGGAGGTAGAAAAGGAAATGGAGTCCATCACTCCTGAAAGAGGTAGGGAATTGCTTCAAGAAGTTGGAGTGTTGCTCCTGCCAAGGTGAGATATTATCTCTTCAATTGTATTTGATATCTTCAGAAAAAGAGGGGATACGACAATGAACTTAACAGAAGAAGCAAGTGACAAAATGTATTCAGGATCTGGGTACAACCCAGATGAAGCCACCTTGCTTATTTGGTCATTGTATCCCCATGATAAAAGACTTGCTATAATTAGTAATCCAAACCAAGTGTTTGGTCATCTCTTGGTTCAACGAGTAGTGGATACCAACCCTATGGAGACAGCAGAATTGAACATAAATGTGGCAAAATTTAACAAAGCACAGATCGATAAACTGATTAAGGAAAATGACAAACTGAAGAAGGAGCTAGAAAATCAGCAAGAAAAAACATCTTCCTCCTCCACATCAGAGTTGTACTCCCCATGGCTTGAAAAATATAAGAGAGTGCTTGATGCATTGGCTGATGCAGCCTACTAGAAGAATGGCCATCTGAAATCCCAGGGGAAAAGAAAAGCATTGGAGAAAGAATTGAAAACCATCAAATATAACACTGTATCTGAAATGATAAAAGAAAGGTTCAATAAAATTATGAAATGTGCTATTGAATATTGGGAAGTATTCAATCACACTTATTGCATTGGTGGAGAATGAATGATTACAGCCTAGAATGATGGAGAAAAAAAAGGAGCTCGTAGATAAGAATGCCATGAAAGGACAAATATTGCTGACATATAACAAGTTGGTAGAATCACATAACGGATATCATAACAGGCTTAGGGAAGATTTCGACTGCTTTGATTCAGTACCACTCCCGACACTTCATTTTGGCATTAGAAACCCGCGAGAATATGATGATTGGAAGGAAGAGCTTGATGGGCTTCTGACTGCTGCGTTGCAATAAATAAATGACGAGGATATGGTTTTACAAAACAGTCATAAGCAACTCAAAAAAATAATGTCTCTGGAATATGATATGAAAGAGGCGATCTCTAACGTGGACACCTATGCTAAACAGGAGTACATCCATCACCTCTCTACAGTCAATATGTTTATTAGCCAAACTGTAGATTTGTCAGAATCGGATCCAACGGGACAACCATCAGTTTCAGAGGAAGAACGCCAGCTGAAAATATGATGAGCACCCTATCATGGAGTAGAAGCCTTGAATAGATCTTAGGTGGTCAGTGGTCACGGGCTTCTGATCGGAGATTAATGGATCGGTGCATTCACCTGCGGCATTGTTTTATTTATAATTTGAGTTATGTTTAGTTGTCAAAACGTCATGACTTTTTGCAAGGGGTTTGTAGCTTGTTGCCTCTCATATATAAGAGAGATCAAGACCCCAATAGGAGATCAATGGATCATCACATCATTTTTAATTAGACTTTAGAGTAGAAAATAGTAAGAAGATAGATAATAGATTGCACCAATTCGCCCATCCATCTCATATCATAAACTATTTTTATAATGCATATCATTTGAACTTTGAAGATCAATACAATGGAGAAGGTTATACATATTTACTAATTTTCTTTCGAGTGTTCAACTATTGTGGATTCATATGCTTATAAGTTATTAACTTGTTTGGCTGTCTCGAAAGTGGCTGGTTATGTTATTCAAATTGTTTATGTTATTCAATTTGTCAGTACATTGAATTTGATTTCTTCAGGAATAGGGGCTGTGACCATGGGGTTTTAGATTTATTTATGAACATGATCATTGATCAAGTAGTAAAGTGGGCCACAAAATGGATCTTGTCACACAAATCCCTGCAATTTGTGCTAATCATAAAATCAAATGTAGTGTATTTTTGCAGTATGTGGGATGTGGGTGAGGTGTAAGTTGGTGGAAACTGATCAGGATTTTTAGTCAAAACATAACAGAAGCTAACAGTTCAACATCCATAACTTATAAGCTTTAGCTCTACCAAGAAGTAAATATAATGAGCTAACAGTTCAACATCCATAACTTGGAAATGGAAGCTCTACCAAGAACTAAATATAATGAGCTAACAATTCATCACTAGTTCAAATGATAAAATAAATAATACATAATCCAGATAATTGAACATCATCACATTACTGAAGTCTGAATTTGAGCTTTTTAATTGAATTTCACATGGAGGAGTACATATTGGCATTGGCAATGCAAAATCTTGCCAATGCCCAAAGACAAGTCTGAATAGAGCTGAGTTGGAACTTCGAAACTCATATTATCAAAGATTGAAAATAATAAATCAAGTCACTGTATCAACTTTTCTAGCAACTTCCACTCTTCAAGTGGTGGAATTTCCATTTGCTCTAACTGATGTTGTTTGACTTGAAGTTTTGTTAACATTTCTTGATTGTAATTGGAAATGGAACCTGTCTTGAATTCTTCAGTCAATTTTGCATTCAAGGTTATCAGTGTTCTGATGGAATCCAAATAGTTCACATCTTGGTTCTGAGGAAACTGGTCCAAATCAATCTTCCTTGCACCTTCCATCTTCTTTCTGAAAGCATCCTTTCCAATGAATCGCTCGTTAGTGTCAAAAGGCTCTTGAAAACCAAGCTCTATGAAGTTCCTTACCTTTTCATCCACCACCTTCATCTTGTTTGCAACCAAATGCAAATATTCCTTTGTTCTGGACATTCTCAAACACTTTTCAATGATAGATGACAACTTCATTGAGGTTTCAATCCGATTAGTAATCCCTTTTGATTTCAAATCATTGTCATTGGCTTTGTAGATTGTTTGTAGAACTTCATTTGCAGATTTCTCTAATTCCAGCACCTTTTTGTTGCCCACTAAATATTTGTTGAGCTTCTTATAATGTTGTCTGGTAGCATCAATCAATTGAAACATGTCACACAAATGATCAAACCTCTACATTATTTCATCCCAGATCTTTTGTTTCATATGCCTCACTGTATCTCTACAAAATGAAAATAACTTATTTTGAGAAGACTTAATTTCTTCTTTTGCTTCCGTCAGCTCTGTCTCCAATCTTTTATTTGTTTTTCTTTGTTTCTCCAATTTTTGTTCCCACTCTGCATTTCCATTCACAATGTTTAGTCTTAATTTTTTTGAAGTGAATTTTTCCTCATCATATTTCTTGTTGCTCTCATCTAGCCTTCGCTTCAAGTCATTCACTTCTCTCTCATTTGATTTATCCTCATTTCTTGTTGATGTAGAGGCAGATTTTATTATTCTTTTTTCTAATTCATTGCTCTTGTTATCTGTTGCTTTCCTCATTGCTTTCTCACTTGCTAGGTCTGCCCGTAACTTTTCTATTTGGGTCTGCAACCTTTTCTTCTCTCTATCTTGCTTTAGTAATGATGTGTACACCAATTCATTGTTCTTCTTTGATACATTAATTTTGTCAATATTTTTCAGGCCAGAAAAATCCAATTAAAAATTGGTTACCTAGTATTCAGATCGATCCATCTGATTTGTTGGTTTGTTTTGAACTGTGGGAACAACAATTGTGTACTCCATGATTTATTTATTTGTGTCAAATGTGGGTAATACCATGGTTGTTGCAGTCTCTGAAGTTACAGCAGACGCACTCTCCATCAGTTGCTTCTTTTCTTTTTTATTCAAGTCTGATTTCTTTTTAAACTCTTCAATGAAATCATAACTTGGGGAGGCAGGAACAATGGAATGCTTGAATGGCGAAGGAATAGGAGTACTTGCAGTTGCTAATGATGTCGCACCAACACTAACTTGATTTGTGGGAGTTTCTAGAAATAACTCCTTTGTGGTACTGGTGGATCCACCGATAGTGTGACTTTGACCTGTCAAAATCCTTTGCCTCTTTTGATTGCCTTGATCACCTAGTGTTTCTATGGTATCTTTTTTTGTTTTCCTCTTAGTATTGTGTGTAATTTGTCATTGTTGCACATGTTGACCACTACTAGTACTACTACCCATACCATTGCCACCAAGGGCATGTCCTAGTTGCGATTGCATCTGACCATGAGGATGAGGACTAGAAGCTCTAACAAATTGATTTTGTCTTGTATCCCCTAGGTCTAATTTTTCACCTCCAATCCCAAGGCCAGATTTATCAACTGTTTTTCTATGCTCAACACTTTGTATTGTCCAAGGGGCTCCTCCTTGTCCTTTGGACCCCAAAGGACCACCTTCATAACCAATTTTTTCAAGTATGGTTGCTCCTGAAGTATATGTTGAAGCATATTTTGCTTTTGTGGCCTCACTTAAACCAGGTTTGTAATTGGCATGGCTTTGTTCTTCTTCTTCTTCCATATCAAGATCATCATCAGATTCATCACTTCCATCAAGATGCCCATGCTCTATATTCCACAATTTTCTAAATTCTTCATCTTCTTCATTATTATCATACTGTTCAAGAGCTCTTGGATCACCTAGGTCCTTCCTCATGGACCAAAAGGCAGTAATTTTTGATCGTGACCATTTTTTATCTATAAGTTCCATCTCTAGAGAACCTGGAATTTTTACTCTACTAGATGGTTTATCACTTTTTACATAAAAAATTTTGTATGTCCTGATTGTCTTTTGGTGCAATGCCATAATTTCTATTGAAAATTGTTCAAAAGAAATACCATTCTCAACAACACTTTTCTCCATTGCTATTTTGACCTCATCCCAAGAATCCTTGTTTCTCAAGTTTTCAAGCAAGGGTTTACTTTGATGTTGAATTCTATTTGCAGCATTCCTATTGGCCACAATTATTGATTTAATGATGTCACATGGATCATACTGCCAGTGACAGATAGGATCAAAGTCAAAAAAAATCAAAAGATTATGTGCCACACTAAATTCTTTCCTCTCGAATGTGAACCCTCCACATGAAAAAGGTAAAGAAGGAAATAAGGTCTTCTTTTGCTGACTGAGAAAGTGTAGTTCATCAGCACTCTGCACCTACCTTACATATTCCAATGCAAAAACCCTTTCTGTCACATGTATTGGAAGTTTGTATGGTTGTACTCCTGATCCATAAAATCTTAGCACAGTATATTCTTCCATTAAGTACCAATCAACCAATTGTATTTCTTTTCCTAGTTGCATGCAGTTTCTACATGACATAAGCAATCTAGGCATTGGATTATTTGTAATTACTTAATGCAATGGAGCCAAAAAGTAGTCTACAAAATGACTGTAGTTCCTTCGAGATGCATCCTTATCTCATTGGTCCATTCATATACTAGAGCCATTTTTTTTCCTCTGCATTACTGTAGGGCTGAATCTGAAGCTAGTTGTTCTGAAACATTCCTCTAAATTTGAATAGAAAAAGATAGCACAAGTAGGTTGTGAACCTAAATGTCTTCGTGGAACCTGCTTTAATCATTAAAAATTGTTTATGCATGGATTCTACAATGTGTTGTGTATAATTATATTTGACATGTTCTTTAGTATAATGGATATTATATACCGTTTCAAGGAGGCTTGCACCCACTTCCAAATTGCTATCCAAACCGAGGCAAAATGCAAGCATGGAAATAGTATCCTGAACCCATGATTATAAGGAGGCTTATGATCACCTTTCAATTTGTTTCTATCCTTAACTATTTGATTTAAGAAATCATTTTTCAGCCTTTCTTCCACTGCTTCATAATCACTAGCAAGCTTTTCTAGGTCAATGTGGTGGTTTCCAAATTCTTTGGTTGTAAACCCCAACACTTTTCCAAGTTCTTCTGCATTAATGGATAACAATTCTTCTTGGTTATCTTTATTAACAATTTTTTTTTCTTATCATCATAATTTTCGGCACAGACCATGATAAATTTTGGGCAAGGGAAAACTTCATGTAACATCATGCGCCCTAATTCAGTTACCCACGGTGCACTGATACTATCAACTTTTGTTTGCTTTGTAGCCTTATTCTGAGATGAAAATCTAAGTTCTGAGCTATGCCTACCATAGATTTCAGGATCATAAATATCATGGTACCCATCAGTGAAACCTAGGGTTTTAAGCAATGCTGCATAATGCATTTTTTTATCGGACATTGCTATAGTGGTATTGGTGGTAGACATGCTTGTACAAATGTGAAGTTGTGTAATTTGAATTCCCTAATAAGTAATACCTATTAGTCCTCCTTAATTTTAATGAATTTTTGAGTCTCTAAAGTCTAAAACCAAACTTCAAAATTTGACAAAATAAGATTTTAAGAAATATCAAACGGTGAAAGTTGAAATGTAGCCGCAGGAATTCCTTCACTTACCCAGAATATGAGTCCCGACGCTTGAAAACTGGAATGGCGTTGTTGGAAGTGGAACTGTGGAATCCAAAATAGGGTGGTGCACTGCAATGAGCAATCTGAAGATTGAAGACTTTAAAAATCACTGTACAATTTCAAAGTGCAAAGTGCTTTAAATGTTTTTTTCCTCGTAATTGGAACGTAAAAGTGAATGGCATGTCTTAGGACTTAGGAGTTAGGTCTACAAGACTAGAAGTTGCAAATTCTTCACCGTTGATCATTTTAAATCTAACAGTTATAGGGTGATTCCGGAGGTTTAAGTTGGGAAGCCCATCACTCTGTGCATGTCATTATGGAATGCAACTACAACCATACATCAAATGTTCATCCAATGGTTGAAACTTGAGTAGTTAATGATATTAACTTTTAAAATAAACATTAATCACTTGACAGTGAGTTGACACTTAGCAGTACAAAGTGCTTTAAATACTTTGTTTCTCGAAATTGGAACATTAAAGTGAATGACACGTCTTAGGTCTACAAGTTGCAAATTCTTCACCGTTGATATTTTTAAATCTAACGGTTATAGGGTGATTCCGGAGGTTTAAGTTGGGAAGCCCATAGCTCTGTGCATGTCATTACAGAATTTGATGGTCTATTAAATATTTGACCGTTTTTTCAATTTTAGACCGTATATTATAGCTATAAAATTTATTAGACCGTATAGTTTGACTTGCTATATTTTTATTAAACCGTAAAAAATTATTATATAGTATTTTAATTTATAATATATATAATTTTATAATTTTTATTATAAAAAGAAAATAGAATATATCTTTTTTGAATATTTTTAATATGAATTTAGAAACTTTTGAATTTTTTATAATAGCTATCATTTTTTATATTAATATATATGATTTATAATATTATTATAAAAATATATATTAATTTAGAATCTTTTCAAAATAAAACATAATTATTTTTAATTTTTAGAATATATTTAACAAGATTTATTTTTAATATGATTTTAGAAACTTTTGTTAATTGTTAATTATAACAGTAGATTTTTATATTTATCACTAATAATTATCATTGTTTTCTAATTTTTCAAGATAATCCATTTATAAAAGATTTTATATAAAAATTCATAAATTAAACAATTTTTTTGATAGGCATTAAATGATCAAACCGTCATAAAATTTTCATATTGATTGTTTGCTATTGTCATAATCTTAACCGTTGATCTTTCTGAATCTAACGGATATAGGGTAATTCCGGAGGTTTAAGTTGGGAAGCCCATTGCTCTGTTCATTTCATTACGGAATGTAACTACAACCATAAATCAAATTTTCATCCAACGGTTGAACTTGACACTTTAGTAATTTACTAATTTATGATACTAACTTAAAAAAATTAACATGACACGTGTTTTAAAGTTAATACCATAGGCATCGGCCTAACAATGCTTTATCGGTGGAACCCCCATCACAGCCCCGCCGATGGCCCAAAGGCGAAGACTCATAACTCTTAATATTAACTTTAAAGTTTAAAAATAAACACTAATCACTCGATAGTTGACACTTAGCAGTACAAACTACAAAGTGCTTTAAATGCTTTGTTTCTTGAAATTGGAACATTAAAGTGAATGACACATCTTAGGTCTAGACTCTACAAGTTGGAAATTCTTAATCTTAACCGTTGATCTTTCTAAATCTAACGGTTATAAGGTGATTCCAGAGGTTTAAGTTGGGAAGCCCATCGCTCTATTCATTTCATTACGGAATGTAACTACAACCATACATCAAATGTTCATCCAACGGTTGAACTTGAAACTTGAGTAATTTACTAATTTATGATATTAACTTTAAAAAATTAACATAACACATGTGTTTTAAAGTCAATACCATAGGCATCGGCCTAACAATGCTTTATCGGTGCAACCCCCATCACAGCCCCGCCGATGGCCCAAAGGCGAATACTCATAGTCATAACTCATAAAGTGCACTCCCAGTACCCGATATACCGATAGAATCAACAAAAGTAAGCACATTGTTGTAACACATAAACATCGATGGAATGAATGATTGCATTCCCCCGATGGCCCGATATAACCATGAATTCTCAAGTGCATATTGCATAGAGTATATTACTTAATAACTCGAAAGAAAAAAAACTGATTTGAATATATTAAATTATTAATAGACAGTGACACTGAAGTTCTGAACTCAAAAAACAACTCTTTACTCTTAAACGTAAATGAATAACGAAGATTCAAGAATAGCACAACACAACCATTTATTTTATTGCAGCTGAATTTCAATGTAACATTATTACATATCTTTTTACAGACGAGTAGCACTGTAGCTCCTGTTTTGTATAAATAACATATGTCAGTGTGTCACTTTAGTAATTTACATAGACAAATTGATTACAAATTGATTCCAATTGATTCCAATTTCCAAGCTTTGTTGCTGAAAACCTAATACACATCTATTTCTAAAAATAACTGTGGCTCTAAAAATAAATTCATGATTCCAAACTTCTATTGGTGGATTTGCCAACCATGCTAGGCAAAGGGGGTTCCAATGAGTCCTGGGGAAATGGGATCCGTGAAGATACAAAATATACTTATCCCCTTCAAGAACAAGAGTCATACAGAAGATGAAAAACAAATGTCTCTTTGAAAATAAATGCACGGGGCTTGCTTGGCCAACCATGCTAGGGAAATGGGAGCTGTCAGAATACAAAAGGAGAAACAAATCTAGTCCCCTCTTTTACCTGCAACCTCTATTCATTCAGATAGCACTTATCTCCATCAAAGCTCCTCATCCTGGTTCAAAACCCATCTGAAAATTCAGGTTAACCAAATCAACTTCTTTCCAATTCCACCCATTCTGAACTTGAAGGAAATTCGTCTTTACTGATTAATCTGTAACTAAATAATTGTAGGTAGGAGAATTTATAGTATCCCCAATACTGCATCATCTTCTTCGTGAATCCTTATTAACCCTAGAAAATAAAAACCCTTATGGCACTATCTACTAATCACTGAATCACTATCCCTATTTATGGGCCCCCAGTGCTACTACCAGCCTGTATAATTAAAATTTCTAATTTGATTGACGTCTTGCTACGTGCCAACTTGAACTCTACCTCAAGCTGACAAGCTGTCAAAATCACTCATTCAAACGATATGAAATCATTACAAATCTTGTTTCATTAAAGCTATGAGTTGTCTAAGAAATTGCTTTGTATGTTCATATCACATATGGCATTAATTGCCGCCACTGCCACTGCCAACCACACTTTCTTCAAAAAGATTGAGAATTTAAATGAAATGAAATGTACAACATCGAGATTCAAGGCATTGAAAAGAGTGAATGAGTGATGAATTAATCTGAACACAAAGTCTCAGAGATGAAAAAATAAGCATTCTGAATTTGACCTAACACTAATATATAAACATTGAACAATTATCATGAAGAAACATAATTCATTCATAATTAAAAGGAAGCATTGATAAATACAAAGATTTAGAAATATATTATTTTATCTCTCTAATGCCAAAAATGTGGTTTCACAGACTTGTCACCCCACACCCTGTATAATCAAATTTCAAAAAGCGCTCAAAAGTTGAAACTACGCCCCCTTATCATTATGTGTCACAAATTCACAATTCACTAAAGGATTCATGTATGTTGTTAAACTGCTGGAGGTTCCGAGACTCTGTACGGTTCCAACTGCATTTCCATAACAAAATTATGAAATTCAGTGCGTTCTTCTTCTTCTTCTAAAACAAAAATTACCCTGTTGTACTCGGCATAGCTGGTTTTCTCTTTCCACGCCACTGAACGTAGCTGGGAAATGATTTCGAGTTGCTCTTCTTCAGGCCAATTCAAATTTGGTTGCATGAAGGCCACAATTTCATCTTCCCATACCCTAATATTAGTTGGAAGTACCATTTTGAGGAAACTCTGAGTATGGAGTTCAAAATGCTGCCACCTTTCCTCGTATGCAGGTTCACTTAACTTTACCAGCAGGAAGTGACAATCTGCTACTAAATTCGTTTCTCCAAACTCCTTAATACCTTATTTAAGATCTATCCTTTCAGAGGATTTATAAGATTACGTTAAATCTATCCAATTGGTGTTTGAGAAGACATCCCTTAATGGCATCGTACAATTCATTAAATGAGTTGTCACTTCGAAAGTTGTGCATCCCGCCAAGGTCACCCAATCGCTGAGAAACAGAACTTTATAACCATTTGTACGGTAATAAAATCTCAACCATTGATTTCTAGAAATCTAACGGTTCTGGTGATATTCTGGAGGTTTCAAATTGCAAGTCTAGTGCTTTAGAGATTTACTTCCGGAATGCAACTACAGTCGTCCATCGAACGACCCATATGATTTTTATTTCGCCATTGGATTTTTTTATTATTTTGAGATTCATTTTAATTTGCCAATGAAAATATACTTTTTGCTTTGAAAAAAGGTTTTAATCAGCAATGGAAAAAAATTTCTGGTTTGAAAAACGGGTTTATTCACCAATGAAAAATATTTTATTCGATTTAAAAAAATTGCAATTCGCCACAGTTTTCCATAGACTTCCATGGATTATAAAGATTCACCAATGGGGATTTTTTTTTTCTCGAAAAACGAAAAAAATCACCAATAAAATTAATATTTTTCATCAAGAAGTATACAGGATTCGCCAGGATTTTACACCTGCACCGAGGGGGAGGTTTCTTAAAGTTATCCCTAGTGTGATGTGTTAGAATCATGATGATGATTTTATATTATTGTATACTTCTAATATTAAAATCAATTTATTGTACTACATGTCATACATGTAGAAAAATTACTTTATTTGAGGTGATTAAAACTTTGTAAGTACTATCCAAATGTCATTTTGGGGAGATGGTATGTGTTGCTTTAGAGTTGTTAAAAATAAGGTAATACGATTATGGCTAAGGAACCTTGTTAGGAAACCTAATCATGTAGCCTCAATATCTCATGATTACAACAAATTTTCAAATACATGAGTAATTTAATTGATTTTACTACCTACAATAATCAAGAGTATAAAATCACAAATTCATCATTCACCTTTGGACCTTCTCTTCTCTTTGCTACGATCTGAAATTTCCTTTACTAGTTGAATCCCAAATCAACCACTCTTGCCTCTATATATCTCATGTCAAAGTAGTTGAAACATCTCTCCAATTTATTCAACTTTCATCTTCCATTAATCATTCTATCTTCTTTGTCTATCCATTAGATCCTTTGTTCCTCATTAGAGCTTTTCACCCTAGTGGGAACTTCCCTAAGAACCTTCACTTTGTCACTTTTCCTTTTTTGGAATTATTACTAGGGCTTTTTAACCCATTAGGAGCTATCACCTTTAGCTTCCATTGGTTTTTTTTCAGGGATTTCAGATTGATCGAGAACTAGCACTAAGCACCCTTCATAAGTTCTTGTCAAAGGTTTTGACTCCTTTAAGAACTGACACCAAGCACTCTTTGGTAAGTTCTTTGTTAGAGGTTCCTATCCAATTAGGAACCCAAGTACCAAGTACTTTTTCAGGGTTCCTATATCCTTGGTGACTCCCAAAGGATTAAACCTATTTCTTATTAAAGCTTAAAGAATGATACAAAACCCGTCAAAGTAGAACAAGGAACCAAGAACCATGTACCTTGGTTCCTAGTGGAGGTAAAATCTCCAAAAAATTATCTCTTCCATGGTGTGTCATAATTCCTCCAAATTTGATGTGGAGGCACCCTTTAGAATCTTCTACGAGATGAATTCTTGACTTAGCCAAAAATGCAACTTGAAATTTGCCTCTTGCAACAACTCACTAAAACAAAAATATGACAAAATTAAGGCAAACTAAAAAATGAAAATACGAAATGTTTTGTTGACAAATGATTTATCGTGAACTTGAATTCTCTTGTATTAGATACATCAAGTAAATGAAATGTTCCATGAGTGTGGAACTCATGAACATTTTGGCTAGTATGGAACTAGAATTCCATGCTTAGCCAATTCATAAACATTAAACCAAGAAGCTTTAGTAGTTTCTCTATTCTTCCAATGGACTAGATATTCCTAATGCTCTTTGCCTCATCCTTTTGAATATACGAGCATCAATTAATTTGTCTACTAATTCAAATACTTTCTTAAGAAATTGTTTTATCCATTCTTGTGCATCCTATTTAAAGTTGTATGTGGTTCAACTTGTACACTTGTTTCACCTTCATAATATCTATATAAATCCACAAGATTGAATATGGGAGATATATCTATACCTATTGAAAGTTATATTTCATATGCATTCGATGAAAATTTATGCAATACCTTGCATGTGCCAACCTTTTCCACTTCAATTTATTATACATTCCCTAAGGGAACCTTTGTTCCCTTAAATGTGCCAAAACCAAATTGCCTACCTAATTTTTTTGTTCTCTTGTGTGTGTTTCAACATGTTCCTTGTATTTGGTGGCACTTTTCCCTAAATTTTATTTATTTTTAATGTAATTCATGGATATTATCAATAAAATCTTCTACTACAACACTCTTTCTTGTCAAATCTACACTATCTCTTAACTCATACACACCTCTAGGACTATATCCATACATAATATGAAAATGACTCTTGCCTAATCTCTTTTTAATTGAATTATTGTAAGAAAATTATGTATGTGTCAATGTTAAATCCCACCGATTAGGTTTTTTACCTATCAAGTAGCACAATAAATTACCCAAACTTCTATTCAAAACCTTAGTTTGAGGATGGTAGGTTGAATTTAAACCCAATTGTGCTCCCAATTTCTTCCACAAGGTACATGAAAAATTCCCCAAAAAAATCATATCTCTATCTAAAATAATGCTCTTCAGCAAGCCATGCAACCTAACTGCCTCTTTGAAAAATAGCATGGCTATGTGGGATGCATCATTACTTTCTTGACATAGAATAAAATGAGTCATTTTAAAAAATCTCTCAACAATGAAAAAATTGAATCATTACCTATGTGTGTTCAAGGTAGTCCTAAAACAAAGTTAATACTAATATGTTCCCATGGCATTTTTGGTATAGGTAAAGGTTGATACCTTCCCATATTTTGATTTATCCCTTTGGAATGTTTGCAAATTTTGCACCTTTGAACCATATTCTTTACATATACATTCATTCCAAGCCAATAGTATCCTTCATTCAATAGTGCTACTATTTTTTCTACACCAAAATGTCCACTCATACCTCCACTATGCTTCTCCTTTCTCAAGTTTCCCTCATTGACCTTTGAGGTACGGATAATTTCTTTCCCTTGAATAGTAATCCTTCTTGGATAAAATATTATAGCCATGGATTTCTATCCTTTTCTACTAGACTCTTGCAAGCAGTCAAATCTTATTTGAAATAAAAATCTTCTTCATACAACTCTTGTATAGAATCAAAATCCACAACATTTACACAACTTATTCAACAATAAACATCTTCTAATTAAAGTATTAACTACTTGGTTAGATTGTCCTCTCCTATGTTTCAAAAAAAGAATAGCTTTACAAAAATTCAACCCACTTCATATATTTATGATTTAACTTACAATGGTCATTAATGAATTATAAAGAATGATGATACACATATAACATGAAATTCTTGGGCAGTAAATAATGTCTCCATCTTGTCAATGCTTGTATGATTGCATAGAATTCTTGGTCATATATTGAATATTTATTCTTTGCTTCATTCAATTTCTCACTAAAGTATGTTATGGGATTTACTTCTTGAATTAATACACCTCCAATGGCTATCCAACTTGCATCATAATCCACTTGAATTTTTTTCCAAAATATTAATGTTCCAACGCTAGTTGTTTAGTCATTTTCCCCTTCAATAACCAAAAACTTCATTTTGCTATAACTTGTTAAGAAAAATGTGTCTCAACATTGCAACTACAAAATGTTATCATTTATAGTAAGTTCAAATTTGAGCATGGATTGTTCCAAAATTTTCCCCAAATCTATAGAATGGTTAAATAAGCATGCAAGTAAAATTTCATAGCAAGATCATGTTTGGATTTGAAGATATTAAATTTTATGCTTTCAAAAGTTTCAAAGTAAATTTTCATGCCTTTAGAGGTTTTTTTGGACCCAAAAGTGGTTGTAACCAATTAAGCGAGTTATATATTGATAGAGTACTTCACGGTCTTTCTAGTGGTTCAAACGGTTCATCAATGGGACTCCTGGATCAAAAGTTATGGCCTCCAAAAGTTGGGTCTCCTAAATTGGGAAGCGTGAAAAAGTGTTGGACACAAAAAATAGTTGTAAGGGTTTGTTACAGATATTGGTGTGTGTTTGTACATAGCTCAAGGCATCTTTTATTTGAGATAATTTAGCCACCACTTTTTGGGTGGTTTTAGCTCATGGTTTTTTGTAAATATCCTTTGGCGGTTTCATGTATTATATCTCCTATATATTAGGTGCTTAAGATGGAGGTTGTGTGTGAGAGTCTTATAGATGTTGAGTATTAATAGGTTGTCGTTAGGTCCCATTACTGATAAAACATCAATATATCGATCAGGCAGTGTCCAAGGCTATTTGCAATAGAAGGTGGCTTGACTATCTCTCCTAGATTTTTTGTATTTTTAGAGCAACTGAAATTAATTTTAACCTAAGGCTATTTAACTAGTTATTGGAAAATAATTTATCTAAAAAGCTAGAAAGTATTTAAACTTGAAAGCATAAGACAATTAATCTAGAAAATATGATAAATAAACTAAAAAACATAGAAATAACTAAACTAAGAAGCATGTAAATTACAGAAGTAGAAAAACTCGTAAACATATAATTAATAACAGTAACAGTTTTATCCATTAACAAAAAGTAACTACGAAAATGAAAGACAACATGTACTTCAGAGCTTCAGACTCTAATATGACAAACTTAATTATTATCCATGCAATAAAAACAACATAATTATTTAAAGGAAAGTACTCATCTATTTAATCTATCACCCCTTGAATGGCCAACTTGTGGGTTCCTACATCCTCAGGTCACATGCACAATATAATCAGAAGCTCTTCCACTAAGATTAATCTTCATCCATAATTTCAACAACTCAGAGATTGATATGCAATAGTTTTTGTATTCATTTATACTCAGAAAGCATGTCGACAAGATAACATTACTATTTTGCCTCTCTTTACTTTTGGAGATTACATATATTTATAAAAAGCTTCTAACTAAATCTTATATTGCAGATGGTTTAGATTACCATTGAAAATGTATATAATAGATTTTAAACAAACTTTATGTCTTTAAATTCCCATTACATAAATATTAAAGAGGATCAAGTTGAGCCATGAAGTCTTTAAACTTTAAAACATAACATAAATTCAATTAAAAGAAACTATGATTTCGGTCCATCATCCTAAAGTACAAGAGCATGTTCCTAGCGTATGTCTTGAATTTGTTCTGGAGCTCGTGTTGGTTGAACGCTTTTGACTATTGTATGATGAGTGATTATTATCCTACAAAACACTTAAAACTACCCATTAAATCTGCATTGGCAAAATACTTAAATAGATCACAAGAAATAAAGTTTGTACTATTTTTCTCAAAAGATAAGTAATTATTATGCCTAAAGTTTAATTAATTGGCAGAGTAAGTATTTTGAATATATGAGGAAGGGTTTTATTATTTTATCAATATGAGGTTATTTTTACCTCATCACTTCCTCCCCTTCCTAATTTCTAGAAAATCCTCTTGCCCTCTGTTGTGACCCTTGCCCTCCTTCTCTGTTCAATTTTTTATATTTAGCACTAATATCATACAGATCATCTGCTATTTTATCAAACTTTTTAGGTTCGTGTAGGAAGCCTTGATGATAAATAACCCCTCTTTTCCACATGTTGAAGACTCCATTATCCTGATATGTATTAATATGAAAAGTAGGTGGTGGGAAAAGCAACAGGGGAGGAATGCACCTCATCCCTATCCAATCTGTTCTGAGGTCTTTTAATATTTTGGCCAAGGCATCTACTCTTCTGTAGGACCATTTGATGTTAAGAGGGGAGATCACTTCTCTTTTCTTTAAGTATACTGGTAGTGGGGTGTATCTCTCTTCACAGGAATGCCAAGCCTTACCAATCAATTTTGGCCCCTGTTCTATGAAATGATTGTAACATAGTCGGAGGTTATCATTATATCTTTGATTCATAGTTTGTTTAGTTTTAACAGCCATAAAGTATGCTTTGAAAGCTGCAGGTTTCCTGTTGGGGCATCTCATCTGAAGACCCACATTCTTCTTTGCTTGAGAGTATTCTCTTGTGCGCTCTTGTCAATGAACTTGATTATGCATGGTAGATAACAATGATCTCAATTTAACTTCTCCAACAAAAAGGTTAATAAAAAAATTAGTATGTGTTTCCATCATTAAATTGTGAACAAATAATTCACATAACATATCTTTTTGCTTAGGAGTTGACTAAAAATACTTTAACAAATTCACGATCATCAGGGTCATGTGGCTGGTTATGATAAATTCTCAGCAATTTCCATCTTAACAGTTGTTCATTTAAAAATATAGAATATAGCCTTGATGGTCTCCTACATGCTAGTAGAAATTCTCCTATTTGGCATGCATCTTGTTTTTCCCTATAGACCTTATAAAATGGCTCTTTCAAGAGTACCAACTCCTTTTTCAACCTAATATTCTCAATCCTAGCATCCTTCAAGAAAGAACATCTTTCCATCCACTTCATTAATAATGGGGGAATTCAGACTTGAAACCATTCCATTATAGTTGCTTTAGTTTGAGTTCCCTTTGATTCCATTATTGGTTTATTGATGCTTTCTTGCAAATCATGTTCAGTTCCATAATCTTACAGAGAGAGACATTTAATTCTTCATTTTGTCTATTCTTTTCCTCTTCAAAATCTTGAAATAACTGTATGAAATTGTTTTTCAAAATTTTAATTTGTTTATCCTTATCAAACAGATTAACATCATATGTATTATTCTCTTGATTCAATCTTTGAATTTGTATCTGCAATTCATTAATAGATGTATCC
The DNA here is from genome assembly GCA_007115665.2 of Sequoiadendron giganteum. Lineage (NCBI taxonomy): Eukaryota > Viridiplantae > Streptophyta > Pinopsida > Cupressales > Cupressaceae > Sequoiadendron > Sequoiadendron giganteum. The sequence continues at coordinate 384,683,521 of CM021101.1, read as the reverse complement.
TTCTTTTCTATCTATAGTTTCAAATTTTGAATCTCCTGATCTCTTTTTCCTATTATAGCAATGTATACTGCTATTTCCTCTTGTTGTTGTACAATATCTTCTTCATTTTTCTACAATTGATTTCTTAACTCATCAATTTCCAATTTTATTTTTTCTAACTCTGCATTAACAATATCATTTTTAGTTGTTTCAATAACTTTATTTACAATGGGAGACAAATTTTCTAAAACATTATCCTCAACCTCCATAAAAGGTGGAGATTGTTCCCTTTCTTCTTTTTGTATTTCTTCATTAGTGGCCTCTTCCTCTTGTCCTATGTAGGGAGGTATTTCTTCTCCTTCTATCCCTGAAGACTGATAAACTTGTTCCCTTGTTTCCATTATTTTGGTATTATCAGTAGGGTCTTCAGTTCTATTGAATTTTCCTGTTTTCTAGACTTATTTTTCTTTAAAGCACTCCCTATATCTTGAATTGGGGTTTATGTAGACTCAAAGGATAATATATTACTTCTCCTTAAGGGAGGACTGTTCTAAAAAGTAACGGTTGACCTTCTTTTCCTCTTCCTAAAGGGAACTCTTTCTACATCTGCATGAATAATTTCAACATCCCCTAATTGGTTTGGGGTTCTCAATTCATTGGCCATAGGTGTTGGCACTTCATCACCCGGGGTTCTAGAAATTTGAGCTTCAGGAGCTCTTGAGGCCTCAGGAGAAGTTCTTCCAGAAGGTGAAGCAATTTGTTTGGAGGATTCCCTTTCTAATTTTTTTTTACGAACAAATTTTTTAAATTTCTGAAGAAATTTCTCCCACTTACTTTTAGGTTTCTTTCAAAAATGATATTTACAGATTAATTGAATTAACCCATGGTGTTTCAATGGACCTGAAACAACTTTATATCTTTCTATGGAGGAGACGATATATTCACTCAAAAAGTTAGGCAAATTGACCCTAAGAGCAGGGTCTTCTTTTCCATGACGCAATTGTATAAGCATACGAAATGCAGGTCCTACCGAAGTAGTAAGTTGGCCTTCACAAATGAAATATTTTATGATCCATGCAATAGTTGTTCCCTAGGGTTCTAATATGGAGGTCCTTTGAAACCCTTTGTTTTGTCCTCTAGTACTGATAACTATCATGGGCTGAGGGTCTCCCTCTCTAAGAAATAATTCTGATAACTTTTGATATGTAATTTGGGAAGTTTCAGATAACTTAATACCAAAATTATCTAAACCAGAGAGGTGAGAAATGAATTTTTGGACACCTAAAAACACTTCCCATGTAGTGTCACCTGTCCATTGGAATAATTTCTTGCAAATGCATTCACCAACTGCTCATTATATCCCTCAAAATTTTTGATAAAATCCAACCATCCCACTTCCTGAAACAAACTATAAATATTGCTTAATCCCAATAATTTATCTTTTGAGGCCTACTATGATTTTTTTTTTTGCACCTCCCATTTTTTGTCTCTACTCTTTCAATTCTGCTGAAAATTTTTACAATGCAAGAAGCTTGTGCATAATTGTTTTGAAGATATAATCGAGGAATGATTATTTATTTGTCTTTGTTGCAAACCTTATTGTGCAATGATGATAATTTGCATGGAGGAGTGTGAAAATAGTGTTGTACTACTAGTTAATCAATTAGTGGCTCAAGTTACTAAATTAGGAAGGGAGAAACTCATGCAAATTAATTGCACCTTATTCAAAAATAACTACTTATTTAAGCAAAAATTTGTACTTGCATTCTGTGATCGCCTAAAGATTGTGTACCTTTGCTAATTTAATAGGATGATGGAATGGTATTGGTTAAGGTGGTGGCATATTTATTATGACATGAGTGAGGCAACTTTTGAATGGCGAAGTCATAAATGAGAACAGGTTGTCATAATGGCTTTTATTTATGATGGCAAAATGGTGGCGAGTCGAAATAACCACACTAAGTGCGGATATTGAAGTGACAACTTAAAAAGGAGGCATGTGTACACAGGTTTGAAAAATCAAAGCATCGGAAATAAATTTAAATTTTATGGAAAAGGCGGGTGGAATGGAAATGGATAAGTTCTGGAGCACGCTTATGAGAACGCACTCAAAACAAGTGAATAAGTTCTAGAGAATCATCAAAAGATGTAACCGATGCAACAACCAAAGGTAAGGTTCTAGAGCATCGTCGAAAGATGCAGCTGAAGCAACAATCAAAGGAAAGGTTCTAGAGCATCGTCGAAAGATGCAACCAAAGTAGCAACCGAAGGAAAGGTTTCAGAGCATCGTCGAAAGATGCAGTCGGAGAGAAGAAAAATGGATGTATGAGTGAACTTGAACTTTTGGAGCTTTTCTCGACCAATCACCATTCTACAGGAACAAAGCATACATTGTGATGAGTTGAAATGCAAGTTTCGGAGCATCTAGGCATCAAAGCTCATAAGTTCTGGAGCACTGGGGCACCCAAACTAACAAGTTCTGGAGCATCGTAGAAAGGTGCTCCGGAAGTTGTTTTTTATTTATAGTAAAGTCCTACAAAATGAAAACAAAATTTAGCCAAATCCAAAGAAATAAGAATTAATGAAGAATTCTTTGAAACAAATTGTACATGTGACTTTTTATTACAATTTTTCATATATTTGTACACACTATCTTTTTTTTGATATGCAATATGCAAGGTTTATATTGAATCTGCGAAGGCAGAGTCAATGCATTGGATTTCCCCCTGCATTTCTACCAATTTTGTAAATTTCTCCTTGTTGACAGGTTTATGGTAGATACGTAGGTGATGAAAATTTACCAAGAGAGTTCATGTATCACCATTAATAGGTTTTAGTTGAACTGTGTCATTCGAAAACACTTCAGAAATTTCATATGGACCGAGCCAATGAGTTTTGAGTTTCCCTTGGTGATCTTTATATCTGGAATTGGACAGCAAGGCCCAGTCACCATTATGGAACTCTCTTTATTTAATATTCTTGTCATGCCACACCTTTCATTGTTGTTGAGCTAGCTCATTTTGATGGACAACGTCTAAACGAAGCTCATCCAAATCGCTTAGCTATAAAACTCACTCCACTTGGGCTCATTTCAGATCCAATCCCAACTCCATTTTCGTTCTCAAATTTTGGATTTCAAACTCAATGGGAAAGATAGGTTTCTTCCCAAAAACAAGCTCATAGGGGATAAACCCAGTTGTGGATTTCCATGTGTTATACGCCCAAACGGTTTCAGGCAATTTCCTAGCCCAATCTATCCTTCTTGAAGAAACCATTTTCATCAATATGTTCTCTACCTCCCTATTAGTCACCTCCACTTGACCATTTTCCTGAGGGTGATAAGGATATGACTTCTTATGAATTACTTGAAAATGGTTCGTGAATGCCAAGAGAAATTTGGACATGAATTGGGGTCCTTGGTCTGTAACAATGGTTTTGGGAGCTCCAAACCTGAGAAAGATCTTATTATAGAGGAAGTCAGCAACTTTTTCCTCTCTAGCAACTCGTAGGGCCTGAACTTATGCCCATTTAGTCAGGTAATCAATGCAAACTAGTATGTATTCTTTCCCTTGGGAGGAAGGATCTATGGGACCGATAAAATCCAGTCCCCATTTCTCGAATGGTTCAAGGACTACCTGTGGCTGCAAGGGAATTTCAACAAAATTTATTGGTCTTCCTACCCTCTCACATTCATCACAATTATGAACATACTTTTTGACGTCTTTATGCATTGAAGGCCAATAATACCCAACACCCAAGATTTTCTGAGAAGTTCTCTTTGCAAAATAATGACCCCCAGAAGGATCATCATGGCAGGCTCTAAGGATAGTGTACGTTTTGTCTGCCTTGACACATCATCTCAAGACTATGTCAGGGCCACAATGGAATAGTATCCCATTAATCCATTTCAATGGGACACTCTCTCTAACAAGTCACTTCCTCTATTTTGATGTAAAATCAAGCGATACTTCTGAAGTAGCTAAATATTTGGCAATGTCAATGAACCAAGGGGTCTTTGTAGAGATAGCAAATAGATTTTCATTTGGAAACTCATCTTGCACAGGGGCACAATCCCAATCTTCCTATTTAATTTGAGACAAAAAGTCTACTACTACGTTAAATTTCCTTGGCTTGTCAATTATTGTTACATTGAACTCCTGAAGGCGTAATAACCACCTAATTATTCATCCATTTACTACAGGTTTATTCATCATGTATTTAATAGCCGAGTGGTCTGTATAAACAATAACTTTGTACCTTGCATTATAATGGTGAAACTTTTTAATGGCATGTACCACAACCAGGAATTCTTTTTTTGTTGTCGTGTAGTTTCTCTCAACAGATGTCAAGTTTTTACTAATAAAATATATGGCATATTCACCCCTATTCTCATCTTCTTGCCCCAATACTGTACCAATTGCATCATCTGAAGTATCGGCATAAATGTGGGACAAAATATTCCAATTTGGCCCACGCAGTACGGGAGCAAAGATAAGTTTCTCCTTTATTGTTTCAAATTATAGTTGACACGCAAGTGTCCAGTTAAAATCCACATCTTTCTGGAGAAGGGAAAACATAGGGGCTGCTATCTTATTGAATCTTTTTATAAACCTTTGATAGTATCCTGCATGCCCAAGAAAAATTCTAACATTCATTTTTGTCTGAGGAGTAGTCAGTTGTTGAATGACTTCAATTTTCTTGGGATCAACCTTAATTCCTTCAAAAGAGATATGATGACCTAAGACTATTCCTTGTTCCACCATTATCAAACACTTTTCATGGCTAAGGGATAGTCAGTGATCCTCGCATCTCTCTAAAACCCTGTTTAAGTTTTGAGGGGTTTCATCATAGGTTGACCCATAGACAATGAAGTCATCCATGTAGACTTCTACGCAATCATTGAAAATCTTAGCAAATATAGCCAAAATGGCTCTTTGGAAAGTTGTAGGGGCGTTACAAAGTCCAAAGGGAAGAACACAATATGAAAATGTTCCCCACAGGCAAGTAAATGTTGTCTTATCTTGGTCTTCTAGTGCTACCTGAATCTAGTTGTAACCACTAAATCCGTCTAAAAAGGAGAATTATTTCCTCTCCGCCAAATTGTCCAAAACCTGGTCTACAAATGGTAGGGGAAAATAATCGCGATTAGTGGCTTTGTTTGTTCTCTGTAATCTATGCATATTCTCCACTTTCCATTTTTATTTGGCACTACAACCAGAGGTGAAACCCACTTACTATCAGAAATGGGATAAATAAATCCCACTTGAAGGAGTTTCTCAATTTTAGTTTTGACAATATCTTTTAATGCAGGATTGAATCTCCTTTATGGTTGATGTACTAGCCTTACATTAGGATTAGTATAAATGTGATGTGTACAAACACTTGGGTGAATTCCATTCATGTTTATATAGTCCCAAGAAAAAGCTTTAGACCTTTTTACCAAAATATTAAATAATTTACCTCTTCTGATTCTGCCAGCTAGCTATTGATCAAGGTTTTTCCTGGCAGTAGCATAATTGTTTTTGTTCCCAGATGGGTATAAGTGGTGATATGCATTGGTCATAACAAGGTATTGAGAGGAAAACTATGAGGTATAATTTGGTGAAATCTACCAATGTCCTCAAATAAATGGTTAGTTCTAGGAATCATATTGGCCAGAGGGCAAGGCAATCCCATAGTAGTATATTCCTATTCAATCCCATGTACATCAATTGGTTGTCCTAAAATTTCTGTTGCATCCACCATTTCCTCATCACATGAGCCTATGGCAAGGTGTAAAATATAATTTACTAACTCATCCTCTAATTCTTCTCTATGTTGTTTAATAACTACCATGGCTAACAAGGCCAAACTGTCTTAACCATTAGACTCTTTTGGTTCATCAACCTAGAATTTATTATATTCAATGGGTTTAGTAGGAGGGTACAATAATAAACATTTACTATCCAAACCATGTGAAATGGTCATTCCTCCCTCTCTACAGTCGATTTTAGCTATGACAGTGGCCAACCATGGTCTTCCAAGAATTATTGGATAACTATCTTTGAGTGTAAGTGACTAAATTACCTGGAAGTCCACTGGATACTCCCATCTATCAATTTTGACAAGAACATTTTCAATAACACCCTTGGGAATAGCTATGGAATGGTCTACCATCTGCAAGACTGTAGTTGTGGGATGTAAATTAGTAAGGCCAAATTTTTCCATCACGTCCATAGTCATTACATTAATTGTTGCTCCTAAATCCACTACTGCATTAGGTATTTCTACCTCATCAATTGTGATAGTTATCAGTGGACTACCAGGATCATCATATTTTGGAGCAATGGCCTTTCCAGACAAAAATTCGGCTAAATAACCATCGATGTGCATAGTATTTATTCTCTTTGGTTTCCTCCCTGGAGTTTTAATGCATAGCAATTTGATCAGCTGGTTCAACTCTGGAATCTCCTTTATTGCTTGCAGCAAGGGAACCTCTATTTGTAGTTGTTTAATTTCTTGTATTAATGCAGTTTCAGAGTCAAAGGCATTTCCAGAGTATCATTTAGAATGGTTGATTTCAGACGCTCCAGAAATGGTGCTTGAGTTTTCTCTTTTGGAGTGGTATCCTTCCTAAGATCAGTTGCAGACTGACCTACCTCCTCTTGAGGTAAGTCAGAAGCTCCCACTGACAATGGTGGTAGAGTAATGTCTGAGGTAATAGTTTGGTTGGGATGTAGAGGTGGAGTGGCCTTTTCAATGGTTTTGGGAGTAGGTTCATCCATAATTTCTTCAATGGTTGGTGGTTGAAGTGCTCTACCAAAGCACAACTAAACATTTCCATAATGTATGGAATTAAGTCTGGTAACATTGTCCTATTCATTGGAGTATACCGGAGTATTTTTTTGATTGTTCTTAGGATTGGGAAGTTGTTGCATTGGAAGTTGAGGTTGATTTATCTATTCACTCTATGGAGGATTCTGGGGTGGCAATAACAAATTATGTTGTTGATTCCTCTGAGGGCCAGTATAGAATTGATTATGTCCTTGGTTCCATTGAGGAGCAGTATGTTATGGATACCACTGTTGTTGAGTTTGGTTTAGCCACTGTTGAGTTCCCCATGATTGGTGCACCCATTCAGGGGGTCCCCAATAGGGAGCTCCCCAATTAGGTTGTTAAGGTGGTGGTTGAGGCCAATATGGAGTTCATTTATTACTAGACCAGTTGTTTTGGGGTCTCCAAGCAGGATTGGAATTTTTCCCATAAGAAAAATTCCCTCCTTGGCATTGATTTAACACATTTATTTATTCCTCAACCTGTGTAATCCTTTTCTTGGAATTCTTGAGATCAGTAAGAATCTCACACTGGTTTGTAGGATGATTTTGTTCGCAAAGTTGGCAAACAACAACCTTGTCTAGTGGACATTCTCTCAAAATATGTTTATTTTGACATCTTGGACAGTAGATGGACAAAGTCATAGGATTGTGTGTCTTAGCTTGTATTCCATCCAGTGTAGTGTTAAATTGAACAAGTATGTCCATTTTGAGGTTTGCTATTTCTTCTCAGAGCTTGCCTATTTCTTTAGACTCTTTAAAAAGAGTAGTTTTACGGATTCCTCCTTGAGTACGTGAGAAATTATGACACAACTTACATATGTCGTGAAGGCTTAACTGAGATGTGTCTCCTTTTCCCATTAGATCCAGGCTTCTTTTTGCATCCTCATTGAGTCACTTAAGAAATATAGTCTTGAGAATCTCAAAACTAATGGCCTCTCCTCCACATCATTTAGACAAGAAAATAAACCTATCTAGGTAATCCTCTAGACTCTCATCCTCATTTTTCCTAAGTTTAAACAACTCCTCCTTTCAGTCACTCACACTACAATAGCTCTAGTATTTTCCCAAGAAATCAATCACCATGTCATCCTAGGATGTAATAGACCCAGCAGCTAATCCCATAAACCAACGCATAGCCGCATCCTTCAAAGTATAAGGAAATAGTTTCAATTTCTGGTTATCATTTTTATAGTCATAGGTTTGATAGAGGACCTTAAATTCGAAAAGAAATTGGTCTGGGTGTTTCGAGGAAAAACCTCGAAAGGTTGGCAGGAAAGCTGAAGAGATGTTTTTCATCGTAGTATCATCATCTTCATCTAGAGTAATAGGATAAGTGAATGTTCGTGGTGCTGGAGGATCATTGTTATTATAGTTAGCATCATTCTAGTTAGCTTCAGCCCTACGATCACCCATGATGTCTAGAGGAATGTGTTCCTCCTGGATAATTTCCTCAATGATGGGTTGTTCTATTGGATGATCTTCAGGAAAATAGTGGATTAGGCTCAAGTAATTCTTCAACAGAGTGGTCTTTTGAGCCTTTTTCCTCCCTATGTATGATTGGAATGTATTTTGGGGGGTCTTTGGTATAAATCTTCTGTGAGGGCCTCTTTTCCTGACCATGCAGAAAAGGAAGCCAAAGGGGTATTTTGGGCCTAAAAAAGAGGTATTCAAGGTATCTTCTATTAACACTCAAGAAAGAAAGCTATCCCTGGAAACGGTGCCAAAAAGTGATAGGTTGTCGTTAGGTCCCATTACTTTAAAAGATAAAACATCAATGTATCGATCGGGCAGTGTCTAAGGCTATTTGCAATAGAAGGTGGCTTGACTATCTCTCCTAGATTTTCTGTATTTTTAGAGCAACTAAAATTAATTTTAACCTAATGACATTTAACTAGTTAACTGGAAAATAATTTATCTAAAAAGCTGGAAAGTATTTAAACTAGAAAGCATAAGACAATTAATCTAGAAAACATGATAACTAAACTATAAAATATAGAAATAACTAAACTAAGAAGCATGTAAATTATAGAAGTAGAAAAACTCGTAAACATCTAATTAATAACAATAACAATTTTATCCATTAATAGAAAGTAACTACGGAAATGAAACACAACAGGTACTTCGGAGCTTCAGACTCTAAGATGAAAAACTTAATTATTATCCATGCAATAAAAATGATATATTTATTTAATACTCATCTATTTAATCCATCACCCCTTGAGTGGCCAACTCGCGGGTTCCTACGTCCTCAATTCACATGCACAATGTAATCAGAAGCTCTTCCACTAAGATTAATCTTCATCCATAATTTCAATAACTCAGATGTTGATATGCAATAGTTTATTTATTCATGTATACTCAGAAAAGCATGTCGACAACATAACAGTATTATTTTGCCTCTCTTTAGTTTTGGAGATAACATATATTTATAAAAAGCATCTAACTAAATCCTATATTTCAGCTGGTTTAGATTACCATTGAAAAAGTTCGTAACAATTTTTAAACAAACTTCATGTCTTTAAATGCCCATTACATAAATATTGAAGAGGCTCGAGTTGAGCCATGAAGTCTTTAAACTTTAAAACATAACATAAATTTAATTAAAAGAAACTATGATTTCGGTCCATCATCCTAAAGTTCAGGAGCATGTTCCCAACACATGTCTTTAATCTTTTTTGGAGCTCATGTTGGTTGAACACTTTTCACTGATGTATGATGACTGATTATTATCCTACAAAACACTTAAAAGTACCCATTAAATCTGCATTGGTAAGATACTTCAATAAATCACAAGAAATAAAATTTGTACTATTTTTCGCAAAAGATAAGTAATTATTATGCCTAAAGTTTAATTAATTGGCAGAGTATAAGTATTTTTCATATATGAGGAAGGTTTTTACTATGTTATCATGATGAGGTTATTTTTACCTCATCAAGTATCCTTCATATTTCTATTTTGTGATACTCCTATGAAAAACTTGCTCTAGAAGTATATTGTAATATTCTTGATTTTAGAATAATATATTGGGTTGATTTTGGAGTATGGGGTTTTTCTCCCAAAAGGGTTTTCCCCATACAAATCGCTATGTTATGGTATGCATGATTTTTATGTTTCTTTATATTTTATTTTTGTAACTGTTGTAAATTTTTGATTTTTGTATAATATTCCTCTCAAGATTAATGTAGGAAGTTGTTCTACTACCTTAGCTTCTTTACAAGTGGTATCAAATCTTGATCGCCTTTGGTTTCAGTAGTGGGTTGTTGAGTTTTTTGAACTAATCTAATTTTGAGTGAGATCTTGGCATAAGATATTTTGTGATCTTGTTGTGGGAGTTTTCAAATGGAAAGCATATCAAGGAGAATAGAGGTAGAGAATTTTATGTGTAACAATTTTTTAGATGTAGAAGTTAAACATGGAGGATATGTTAATTGATCGAGATTTGTGGGATGTTGATGATAATGTTTCAAGGCCTACAAACGCTACTTTGGATACGCAATATGATGTTATGGACCATAAATCCAAGGGATTAATCTAATTGTGCTTGGTAGACTATTTTTACCAATGTCCATGAAGAGTCCTTTGCAAACTTGGTGAGATATATCAAGCCAAATATTTAGTGAGCAAGATTTTCTTGAGTAAGAAATTATATTCCTTGAGAATGGAAGAGGGTGGATGAAATGTAGACCACTTGAAAGAATTCTATATGTTGGTGATTCAATTAGCATTAGTTGGTGTAAAAATTGATGAGGAGAGATTTTAGATATTTTTTTCTTTGCTCGATTCATGGGGTTCTCTCTCCAAGTAGGTCAATTGTCATCTCTCATTCATCATTTCATCTTCCAGTATTTTTGTTATATATTTTTTCCTTATAAGATCTTATCAATAATTGAAAATAGGAATTGGTCACCTTCCATCAATAGTTCCTACTTCCCTAAGAACCTTCCCTTTTCCACTTTTACTTTTTTGGGGTGTTTTGATATGGGGTTTTAACCCCATTAGGAACTAGCTAAAGGGAACACAATATACTGAGAGGAGGGGGTGAATAAGTAGATCTACTTAATTCAAAATTGTCAACTTCAACACTACTTATCAGATCATGCAAATTGAAATTTTGCTATAGTTATTAGAATACAACAAACCCCACATAAACAAATAGAACACAAAATCATGAAGCACACACATGAACATCGAATATACATGGAAACCAAAGATAGGGAAAAACCATGGTGAGAATAGCTTATTGGATTTACTGTCCAAATCTAGCTCACAAAGGAGAAATATACAAGTGAATTTTACACATTGAAGTAGGCACCAACCTATTGGAGACATCAATCCCCTCATGTATCTCACCAACCCACTAGAGACACCAATCCCCAAATGAAATAATATAGTAGGTAGAACACCAGTCCTATTAGAATACAATGATAAAGCTTACAGATCTACAATGTAACTCAATAAATGCCAGTCACAAGTGAAACTCTTCCTCACTACATATGATCTTCTGATTTAGGAACTCTCTCTTTTCTTCACACTTCACCAATGACTATCTCTTCTTCCCACATGTGTGATTATAATTCATGTGGTCACTTCTAGATTCTCATACATGCATTCACATAATTGAAATATATAAATGACAATACATTAACACTCTTCCATGTCGGCTAGGGATCCACAAAGAGCCAAAATGACATAAGGTGGACCTTAATTCAAATTATATGAAACATGTAGTAAGTCAATCTAAAATCAAATTTCTTGATGCCAACAAATCATGATGTCACACACTACCACGAGGACCTTAACCAAGTCTTATCCTAACACCACATGCAAGATTTGAATTATTTACACTACTAATAATTACCACACATGCCTTGAACTACAAATAGTTGACAAACAAGATAAAAGAGCCTTTTTTCACTTCAAACTTCTTGCACACTAAACGTATTCTTTAGAAACTCAAGAACATGATAGAGCTAGTGTAGGATTACTCTCCTCTGAAACCACAGAGAAAACACACATTTCTGAAATAAATGCATACCATAATTATATTGCAAAAAATATCCCTACCCAAAAGATATCCTTGTGTAGACTTATAGACCACAACAACCATACTAACTACATACTTTGCATGATATAATAATCATACAATAAACACTAACTCTCGAAAAGGAAGTCATGTCTCAATATGTATGTTACTCGATATAGGATCTAATTGATGAGACAACTTCTTCATGATTAATACTTTCAGATACATAGAACTTAAGTCAAGGGGAATATAATGATAATTCTAGTACTCCTTTAATATATTTCATCCTTGAAAACCTTCAAATTTGATAGCCTTGACACCCTTTGACAAGAACTGGAAGCAATCTTTGATATCAATGGTAACATATGTTCAACAATATCCCCCTTTTTTCATTGATGGAAAACAACAAAATGCTAGGCCACCAAAAGAACTCTTGGGCAACCAAACCAACCTTTTAGAATGATTTATTTGTTGTAGCATTTTCTTCACTCTCCCCCTATGGAAGATATAGCATTCTAAGATCATTATATTCTTTTTGAGAAATTCAAAATTTTGAGTATACTCTCTCCCTCTTTGAAATCAATGCAAAAGGGTGAACACTTTCTCCCCCTGCAAGGAGGCACCAATTTTTAGCTTCTATAAAAACATCCTTCTCCTTCATTCTTTATTTTATGGTACACTGCACAATCCAAAAACCTATTTCTTGGATAGACTCCCCTTGAGTCCATGCTTCACTAATTCTAAAAATATACCACAAGACCACCCAACCTTCTTGTGATATGGATACCAAGCTCCCCCTTAACCTATGCTTCATCTTGATTCAAGGGGAGGGAACAATAACTCCCAAATTCTGCCAAATAAAGTCAAATTTATCCTTAGGAAGTGGCTTTGTGAATATATCTACTACTTGCTTCTTTGTCTTAACATACTCCAACTTTACCTCTTTTTCTACAACCTTCCCCCTTAGAAAACGATACTTGATTGCAATGTGTTTTGTCCTTGAATGCATCACTGGATTCTATGGCACTAGTATTATCACAAAGAATAGAGATAGGTTCATCAAACTCAATCTTCATCTCCTTTAAGTTCTACTTCATCCAAAGCACCTAAGTGCAACATGATGTTGCAACAATATATTTTTATTTTATTATAGATAAAGAAACTGATTCCTATTTCTTGCTTAACCAGAACACCAAACTATCACTAAGAAAGAATGATCCTCCACTTGTGCTCTTCCGATCATCAATACATCCTACCCAATCTACATTTGTGTATGCAGTTAAAGTGAAATTTTCACTCTTTGGATACCATAGTCCAAAATCTTTAGTATCCTTCAAATATCTGAATATCATCTTCACTGCTTTAACATGAGTCTCTTTAGGTGTTTCCAAAAATATGGCAACCATTCTAACTGCCTACATAATATCTAGTCTAGATGTTGTCACGTACAATAAACTACCAACCATGGACTTGTACAAATTCTAATCTATTGGAGCATATTGATCACCTTTACTTAGCTTGCATCTTGTAACCATAGGTGTTCCAACCACTTTGCAATCTTCCATATTGAAATTACTTAACATCTTATTAATGTACTTGTGTTGTAAAAGGAAAATGCCTTTTTTTTACTACACAATCTGCAACCCAAGAAAGAAATATGATTCTTTTAACATAGGCATTCTCAAGCTCATTTTGCATTTCCTTCTAAAATTCCTTACACATGTCATCACTTCTACCTCCAAACATAATGTCATCCACATAGACCACAACTATCAATAATTCATCTCCTTTTGATTTTATGTACAAATTACTATCTACACTTCCTCTTTAGAATACGTGTTGTTGTAAGTATCCATCCAACCTTAAATACCAAGCTCTGGGAGCTTGTTTTAGTCCTTAGAAAGCCTTCTTCAATCTATCTCCTTGTAGAATTTTTGTTCTCATTGGTACACACATATCTCTATGAACTAGATTTAATGGTTTTGATGTGGAATATTCCTTAGCGGGATATTTACTTCTATCTGCTTCCCTTCATGACATGGCTTGTAGCTCATTGATTGAGGTTTCTTAATATTTTTCATATCCTGGACCAGTCCTCTTGAGCTAATATTTACAATATCATCAAAGTTCATTTGTACTAACCTTTTGTGCCAAATCCAACTTTCATTCTTCAGTACAGTGAGACAACTTTATCCATTCAACTCATTGAGATGATAAATATCATTATCCGTACTACTTCCTTCCACAATCAATTCACCAATACTTGATTCCTTGATTTCATAACCTTCAACACTAAAAGATAGCTTATAGCCTTTGTCACACATTTAACTAACACTTAACATATTATGCTTTAAACCTTCAACATACAAAATATCATGTGTCTTTGTTCTACCACCATCAAGACTTAAACTACACTTACTAGAGATTTTTACAATTGAATTATTTCCAAGGGTCACATAACCACCTTCAAATTTCTTGAAATTCCTGAAATTACTTTTATATCTAGTCATGTAGCTAGAGCAACCACTGTCTATGATCCACATATTCTTCACCTTCTGAGCATGTAGTGTAGTTTGATAAATTATTGATTTTTCTTGCTTCTTCTCTTTAGGAACCTTCTTCTAGACCCTTTTTGATTCATGAATTCTACTTTTTGATCCTTTTCTTCCACTTTTTAGTAGTAGAGGACTTACAAAATTACTTATGTAGTTCCTTGCAACGTGTCCAAAGTTTTTGCACTTGAAACAAATGATATTAAAATTGTACATATGTGTAAATACATTGTTGCTGACAAAATTATTTCTTATTACCAGAGATTTTCTATAGTCCACGGCCTTAGATCCATAATTATTGTAATTAAAAAAATAAACAGAGAAAGAAAAATTTAACCTGGTGTTGTATCTCTATCTTTTGTATCTTCTTCTTTTATTCTACACTTGAATAAAGCCATCGTTGTGTGGTATGATTTCATTACTCGCCATGGTTCTTTCGGACTTCAAACTTCTGAAGCCTGTCACTTCCAAACTCTCTTTAGTAGATTTCTCAGACTGTTGTATCACCTTCTTCTTTTGATCATCAAAACCTATTCCAATTTTGACATACAGAGCTCTTTGAATTCCCAAAATCTGATCTAGAGTTTCAATACTCTTACCAAACTTCATCTACAGTTGTCAGTTCACTTTCTCAAGCTCTTTTCTTACTATCACAATTTTTGCTTCCAACTTCTCACAGTCTTTATCTCTTGATAGTAACTTTTCTGTTAAAAATTCTTCAATCCTTTTTGCTTAATTTTTTTTCTATTAATTATAGAGTAAGCAACAGTTACAGAGCAAAAAGAGCCAAGATATGTTTTCCTTGGATCAGTTCTATCAAACCCCCCATTACAGTAGTTACCCCCATTACAATGCTCAAAAAGAAATTCCCCATTACATGATATCATATCCCAATATCAGACCTATACTATCCCATTACAACGGATCCATAGAGTCCAAAAAATATGAATTCATCAGTAGTTACAACACCTGTATCAGATCATCATTAGTCACATTAAACCATACATATATATATATATATATATAACATTGAGCCATATAAGTAACCACTATCAAACAAAAAGGATATACAAAGCATATATATGTTGTCCTTTGGATATTTACATAGTCGTGGTCCCAACTCCCAAATTAAGAAAAGTCTCTATGGCTTCCAAGTCTTCAACATAAGGTACATCTATCTTTTGTTGCTCCATTAAAATAATAATCACTTCTTTGTCCTTGCTTGTGCCTGGATTGTTCTTTTGTGCTTCCTTGAACTCCTCTTTGAAAGCCTGTAGAGCTTTAAGGAATACCTCTACCCCCGGATGACCAGCCTGCCACATGTGACCATATCTGGCTTCTAGGATATCAATAGTCAATTCCTTGTTTTCCAGATATTTCCAAAATTTATCCTTTGAGATCTTCACAGTGAGGAAAACTTGCATAGCAATATTGTAAAACATGAGTCCTTTATAGGACTCAGTAAGCAATCTCCTTCTATCTTGAAATCAGTCTTCATTCCAACCTTTCCAAATTGCCCACAATATTTTAGTTGAAAGGATATGCCAGAATAAGAGACCGGTTTTACTTAACATGCCTTTTTGAGGAAGAAAAAGTATATTTTCAAGGGACATACTCCCATTGCCCCCCCCCCTCCCCCCCAAACACTATGAGGAATATAGAACATGTTCCAAATTTCTTTAGCAAAAATGTAATCAAAGAATATATGAAATAGAGATTCAAGTTTTCTACAGAAAGAGAAAATATCAATGTCATCAATTCTATTTTTGTGAGGAAGTCTCTATAAGATCATAAGCCATCTAAAGCAGGCCTTTTTGGCCTTCAATTCTTTCTGCCATTTTTTTATAAAAAAATTATGCCATTGTTCCTTGGTTAGATTCATTTGCTAGGATTTCTTCATGTGCTCAGTAATGTCCACCTGCTCTATTAGCAAAGTATAGATATCTTTGGACTTGACATTTATAATTTTATTACCATTAGACCACATAAATTCTTTGTATTGGAGGGAATCATTTTTAGTTTCTATTGGAAAGTTGAGATGGCCACAGGCCTCTCTCAGCATTGTGTAGGTTCTCCAGTTGCTTTGAGGGATGTTAAATTCTACCTTTAGTTCATTCTGGCCCTTTAGGCTACCTTCTTTCAAAATATCATTAAATTATAGGACCCCTTTTTGGGCCCATTTTTTTGCAGAGCGGCCTTGCATTAGAGAAAGAGGTTTCCCTTTATGTTTTAGGTTCCACTAGAGAGATCTGCCAACAAAGATGACCTTGTTGCCCCCCTTGGTGAAATGATAGTTGGAGAGGTTATTTTTTACCATTTCCCAAGCCTTCCAAATGGTCTTAAAGACATTGGATCCTGCAGATGACATAGGCCACTCACTGCTAAGAATATCCTAAAAGGAAGGAGTTTCCATAATTTGGCATGCTTAGGCACAACATTGGCAATGTTTCTTCTAATGAGCACTTTCCAGGGTTCCTCACCATCCAAGGCACCAATCACCCATTTGGCTACTAAGGCAACTCCTTGAGTCCTCAGATCTTTTAGTCCTAGCCCACCTCGTGCCTTTAGAATGGTGCACCATTCCCATTTGACAGAATGCTTTTTCCTTTTCCCTTTACCATCAGACTACATAAAATATCTAATTCTTTTTTGGATATCATTGATTTGATAAGAGCAGAAAAACCAAATAGATGCAAAGTAAATACTATAAGAGGACATAATTTTTTGACAAATCTGGAATCTCCCAGCAAAGGAGAGATACTATTTATTCCATTTTGAAAGTTTCTTTTCAAACTTGTCTCTAATCCAACACCACATTTCTTTTAGGTTAGGTTCAACAACAAAAGGGATGCCAAGATATCTCACAAGCTTGTGGGGGCCTCCCCATTGGATACCAAATTTGCCACTCCAATCAGGGGGCTTATCTTCCCAGCCAAGAAGGCAAGACTTTGCAGGGGCAATTTTTACTCCCGAAGCCAAGCAAAAGGTCTCAAGCTTCTTCATTAATACTGCAAAATTATCCTCATCCATTTGCAAAAAGATAGATGTGTCATCAACAAATTGAAGATTAATGAGTTCATTTGAGTCTGGCAGTCTAACACCTCTTACTCTTGGAACCATTGAGTTGTCTCTCAATATATAATGAAGTGCATCAAATGCAATAACAAATAAGGCAGGTACAAGAGGGAATCCTTGCCTTATTGACCTCCCTAAGAGGACCTCTTGTGTTAAATTTCCATTGACATCCACTTGAGCAGTGGCATCCTAAAATAGGGTCTTGACCATGGAGCAAAAATTCTCTAGAAATCCAAATGCCTCAAGAATCAGAAACACAAAATCCCATTCAATTCTATCATAGGATTTTTCAAAGTCAAGAAGAAGCATTGTTGCTTCTTGTCCTGAGTTCTTGACCCAGTTCATGGCCTCCCAGCTAGTCACAAGGTTTTCCAAGATGTATCTTCCCTTAATGAATCCAGTTTGAGTTGAGTTGATGATATTGGGGAGAATGCTAGTCAATCTTTCAGCCAGAGCTTTTTCCAACATTTTATAAGAAACATTCAAGAGGGTGATGGGCCTTCAATTCTTGACAAGGGTCTTGTCCCCCTCCTTATGAATTAGCTTTATGATCCCTCTATTGATATTTTTTCCAAGGGATCCCTTCTCAAAGGCCTCTTTATAAACCAAGTAAAGATCTTCACAAGTCTAGTCTATGAAAGTTTTGAAGAATTCAGCCGGTAGACCATCAGGTCCTAGAGATTTGTCATTCTTGAGGGAGAGGATGGATTTTCTTATGTCCTCCTTGGAGATTTCCTTGTCTAATGTTGCAACATACTCCTTATCAATCCTTTTGGGTAAGATCCCCTTGATATATTCTCTAGCCTTGAGGCAGGACTCATTTCCACCTTCAGACGTGAAAATGCCCTGGTAAAACATGAAAAATTGCTCACTTATTTCATCCCGGGTCACAATATTGTTTCCATTTGCATTGATTTGATCAATAGATTCTATGGATTGTTTCTCCCTTAGGTATCTCAAAAAGAAATTTGTTCCCTTATCTCCATTTTCCAGCCAATTCATCTTGGCTCTAATTTTCAGCCCTTTTACCCTAATGGTTTGAAACATTCTAAGGTTGTCTCTGGCAATGGTGAGGTTATCAATAAGGTTTCTATCCTCAGGGTTGGTTTGAACTTTTGATTCAGTCTTAAAGAGACTATCCTGTAGAGAAACCTCCTTTTTCCTCCTATCTTTGGCCTTTTTCCTCCCTCTAGTCTGGAAGAGGATCTTCCAACCCTAAACATGCATATCCCACCACTCCATGGGTGATAAAGATCTATGTAACCATTTGTTGATGGATCTGAAGGAGGCTATAGAATTTTTGCAATCCTCATCATTGAGAACGCTGGTGTTGAGACAAAAACCATGTCTAGGGTCAGTATTTGCAGTCCCCCATTCTTCAAGATATAATTTTCTCTTATTGAGTGGTGATCAAAGAAGGAATATGGAGTAACCTCCACCTTACAACCATCCTTGATTAGGGTTGCTAAAAATATGGCCTTATTCATGTAGAATTTGTCAAGTCTGTAGAGGACTCTCCTTCCACTTTTCTAGAAGTTGGACTAGGTGAACCAGATATCCTTACAGTCCTTCTGACCTTCAGTGGGGTCCTCAAGATTAGTTTGGCCTTTAGCCTCAACCAGTAGAATTTCTCAGTATCTTTCCAAACATGGCCTATTCCACCAAATTTTTCTTCTCCTTTTTCAACAAAGTTAAAGCTCTAGAATCCAGGGGATGTCTTGTAAATTGAGCATCCATTTCCAGAGCAACACCATGTCCCTGTAATCATTAGGGGTATAAACTGAATAGATACCAAATCACTCCTCATTCTTCTTTAAGATTTTCCATACAACCCTGTTACAAGGAGAAACACCAGAACTTACTACAAATTGGTTCCACTTATTGGCCAAAAGGATGACAACCCCTCCCTTTCCCTGTTCATGATTAGTCACAAGTTGGGAGGCCTCCTTCCAAATTACCTTCAGGCTAGTCTCCAAGGAAAATCCTATGGATTTAACTTCTTGTAGGAGCACAAAGCCCTTCTCCTTTTTTTGAGCTATCATTCTTCTGACCAAATGTTTTCTATCAGGGGTCTCAAGACCCCTAACATTCCAAGAAAGGCAATTAACTTCCATTGTTTTGTTCATTGACTAAGGGGTTCTTGTCACACCTAAAGTTTTCAAAACACTTAGGTAATTTAACATCTATCTCAATTCTTTTTTCATTAGGTGGGGAGATCATCCCACTGAGCTTCTTTCTTTTGTCTTTCAAAAGGAGGTTATTTTCTTTCTCCTCCTACCCTCTTGTAGCATCCAAGACTTTCTTTTTTTTGTACCTCCTGGTTTTTTTTACTAGCACCTCAACAGGAATCCCCTCCCTATCATCGGTTTCCCTATTAGAGATGAATCCTATGTCATCTGCAAAATCCATGCTCGATTGGGAGGTAAACCCATCCGAACTGATCACCCCATCAAGTGGGCTAAAGGTTGTCAATGCCAATTTTGCAATTTGTTCTTCATGTTTCTTATCAATTTCAAGTGCACAAGTCATAGCCTTGCATTCTAGGATTGGTCTCGAAACTACCTCAGCCCCCACAGGCTAGGGTAGTTCACTCCTATTAGATCCTCTGCCCGAATTTAGAGATTTTTTATTATCTTTATATGTAATGGGAGATACCCTAGATTTTTTGGGGAGAAAATCCCTAAAGTTTTCATGAGAGCCCATCTTTTTTATTTCCTCTGTTATTCCAGCCAAGTTTGGTTCTTTGAAGAATTTATCATTAAATGAGTAAATCACCTTTATGGAGTTCATATTGTTTTCTTTTGGTCGCTTCAATTGTCTAATTTTCTGGAGTGCCAGTTGTTGTGCATTAAGCTTGCCATTATTATTGGGTTCTTTTAGGTCATTTAGCCGAGGAGACAAATTGTCTTTCCTGCTGATGTTAATTGATAATTTCATAAAAATCAAAGTGTTCAAGGTCTGAGTTAATGAATTCAGACTATCATTATTTCTATTGAAGCCTTCTTTAGAGAAGGTGCCCTTTCTTTTTTACTATCTGTTCTCAAGGGAGGGCCACTATCCTCAGCCCTCCCCGCATAATTTTCAACTTTTTCAGCCTCTGGTGGAGGGTGTTTATTAGCATAATTACTTCCAAAGGTCGAGGATTTATTAATTTTTCTTTTAATTAAGGGGAAATTCCTTCTAATATGGCCCTCTTTGTGATAGAGGTAGCACGCATTAAGTCCCTCGAGGGTTTCCAAGGCACAGGATACAATTTTGGTTTTGAGTTTAATTTAGAGGATCTATGGAAGATCCAAACCCAGGGTTAAGGAGATCAAAACCGTCGCATCCAGATGTGGCAAATGAGATTTGGTCTCATCTGTTCTCAGGACCTTGCCATAAGGCTTGAGCATTAAAGGAATAAACTTCCAAAGTTGAGGGGGCACATTTTTAATAACCAACCATCGAGGGATGGATAGAGCCAAAACCTCCTCATCCAAGACCTCTGGGCACCATGTTAGGGCACAAAAAGTTAATTTTCCAACCATCCAAATTTCCTTGTTTATAACTTCTTGTTGAGATTTAGGGTTATTAAAGAAAACCATGAACAATCCTTTTTGCAGCATTCTACAGTAATGAAAATGAAACCCTAATTTCTTTTCCCATACATTCTTAAACCATTCATCCATATATTTCCTAGTCAGGATCCTATCAGGATCCACGGCTGCAAAAAATATTGCAAAATTAGAGAGTTTTGTATCTTCCTCTGAAATAGCAATGTCCAAAGTATCGTTCAGAATCAAGACAGACTTCAAGAGAGGAGGCGGTGATTTATTACCTTGTCCCTCGACTCCATCCTTGCTCAAAGTCGGAATACCCAAAGCAGCCACAAATTTTGTGCCCTGAGGGATCCGAGCATGTTCACCTGCCACAATATCTTTGAAAGATTTGATGGGCTACTTAGAAAAGCCATCAACGACTGGATCATTTAAAGGGAAATCTGGGGGATTCATATCCCCATCCATCATTAATGAAAAACCCCACTAAATATTTGCACATTCCTTGGCACCAACAATTGAATGCTTACAGGAGGAGCCCGTCACACCCACACTACACCAAGTCAAGCCGCAAGATTAACTCTGCCTACGGAGTACAGGTCGTACACCAATGAATGATTCAGAGGAGTGGAGGAGGGTCGAGCTTCCTCCACGGGTGTCCAAGGACACCCACAGGACCGAAAGAAACCTTCACATGCTCGAAAAAGTTGCAAAGCCCTCCCGCTTCCCAATTCTAATAAATTTTCTTTTGGAATTATCAACTTTTTATCCTTTTTGCTTCTTTAGTTTGGGTCTTCATACTAACAACCATATTTTCTACTTTATTTAAATCCTGAGATACCTTTTCTTTAGCCCTCACTTCTTCTATATTTTTTCTCTTCAACCTTTTGATTTCTTTTCCAACACACATCAATTCTTCCACAAGATCTACTTCATCTTCATTATTTCTAAAATCTATTTCAGCATCTCCGCCAGCAGTCTCAAAAGTTGTGAATACAACCTTTTTCTTTTTCATCTCTGGAGACATATTCATCTTCTTCTTCACTAGTGTAATTTTCTTCCTCATTGGTGTAGAAACTCTTATGTTTTCTCCGATCTTTAAACTTTCTCTAAAATTATTTCTTTCTATTTTTTCTCAACACTGTTAGAATTCTTATGGGGATAACCATAAAACACCCTACTTCACCATAATTGAAACACTTAAAAGGTAACTTACCTTTGTACTTACTGGAACCTCTTTGTAGTTTCCTGGCAAAATTTGGTTCTTCTAGATCAGATCCAATATCAAGAATCTTAATCAACTTGCTTCTTAGACACTTTGAATGTCGCCTCTTTCCTAATTGAATCTTCGTTTTCAAATCTTATCTCAAATACATTTAGAATCCTATGCAGTTTAGTCAAATTCAAAGCATTCAGATCCTTAGCTTCTTCAATAGAAGACTTTATAATCAAACCTTCTAGGGAGAGATCTGAGTACACTTTTTAGAACATTCTTCTCTTTCAAATTCTCACTAAGACCTCAAATAGAGTTGACAATTTTATCAACCTAGAGCAAGAATGTAGCAATATTCTTATCTTCATTCATCTTCAGACCTTCAATTTGAGCTCTATAAGTTTGTGACTTTACTTCTTTGAATTTTTCATCACCTTAATAAATGGTCTAAAATTTATCCCATATATCCTTTTTTGTTTTGCACTACATCACTTTCACAAATTCAAAATTAGTCAATCCACATAAAATAGCATTCCTTGCCTTAGCATTGAGTTCACAATCCCTCTTTCCATATTGATCCCTAGGAGGTTTTTCAATAATTTTATATCCTTCTACTACCAACATCCAGATGTCCATTCATAAAGCCATCAAATAGGGCTCCATCCTAACTTTTCAAATAATAAAATTTGGTCCATCAAAAATTGGTGATTTATTTCTAAAGAATTCTTCCTATTCCATTCTAAACCTACCATAAGCTATTAGGATTCTACAAAGGAACTTGGATCTGATACCAATTGAAGGGAAAACAATCTATTGAGAGGGGGGTGAATCAGTAGATCTACTTAATTCAAAATTCTCAACTTCAACACTACTTATTAGATCATGCAACGTGAACTTTTTCTACGACTATCTGAATACAACAAACCCAACATAAAATAATAGAACATAAAATCATGAAACACACATGTGAAAACCAAATATACTTGGAAACCTAAGATGGGAAAAACCATAGTGAGAATAGCTGCTTGGATCTACTACCCAAATCTAGCCTCACAAAGGAGAAATATACGAGTGAATTTTACACATTGAAGTAGACACCAACCTACCAAAGACACCAATACCCTAATGTATCTATAGGCACCAACATATTGAAGACACCAATCCCCAAATGAAATAATACAACATGTAGAACACTAGTCTCACTAGAATACAATGATAAAGCTTGTAGATCTACAATGTAACTCAATACATGCCAGAGTCACCAATAACACTCTTCCTCACTAATGAGTCTAAGTATTATCTATTTTTGTTGTTGTTTTAGTTCATACTTTTAGACATTTGTAGATACTCATTTCATATACATTCCTAAACTTATCTATATTTCTATGTCTTTCATGCAACATTCAACCAAGTTTTGATGTATGAAATAATGATTATGATATGATGGTAATTGAAAAATTAGATGTATGAGTGTTTATGGAATATAGTATGGATTTATGTTTAATTTAAGGTTATTAGTATTATATATATGTTAGATGAATTAACTCCTTGTAGCCAAAGTAAGCAGAGTGTAACCCATAGCAACTAGGAAGCGCAACTTGCAGCCAAAGGATTTCAAACAGAGATGCAAGGGAAATTCCAAAACAATAGGAATGTGGCATTTGAAGAAGTGGAAGTGCTCATTAATGAGGATGATTGTGACCCACTACACCATTTAATAAGATAGTTGAAGGGAAAATAATTCTATAATGATCGGGAAGCCAATGTGACTATTCCCATGGTACATATCTTAGCTATGTCATTAAGGAAATAGTTCGAGTCCTAATCATCTTCTTCCATATTTTCAGTTACAATTTC
Organism: Sequoiadendron giganteum; assembly: GCA_007115665.2. Taxonomy (NCBI): domain Eukaryota; kingdom Viridiplantae; phylum Streptophyta; class Pinopsida; order Cupressales; family Cupressaceae; genus Sequoiadendron; species Sequoiadendron giganteum. Next base: position 384,659,470 of record CM021101.1, on the reverse strand, counting down.
AGTTACACATACTTTTTCACTCTCTATTTCATAGGGGAGTGGTAATTTGCATTTAGTTTTATGTTTTGAGTCTGCATTCTAATAAACCTCCCCCAAACCTATATAGTTGGCTCAATGGTTGAGGAGTAGTATAACGTATGGATATGTTTAGATAGATATAGATTTTTCATTACACAAACAATAATTTGTTAGTTTCCTATTATACTTTCATGAATAAGATATCTCTGAAGATTCTTGTCAGATTGTGAAATCTAGTTATATCCAATGAAGAGGTTTTAGCTTATCATTATTTTTAATTGATTCAAAAAGTTTAGATTTGATTTTATTTTGTGGGAACAATCACTTGAGCAAGGGCCACTCAAACTAATTTTTCTCCACTTTAATTTTTTTTGTTATATTAGATGCTTTCATTATTGCAGACATCTTAATCAGATTCTTCATTTCCTATATATGAATGAGATCTTGTCTTATGGTCCATGTTTTATTTCGTCTCAATGTATTATCCTTTGAAGTGAGTCAAAGTTAGCAATATTAAGTTCATTATAGAGATTAGGTTTTAACATTGAGCTAGTCGCAGTCTTAAGCTATAAGTACCCATAGCAATAGTTTTTCAGATTTAATCTTTTTTCCTTTTTTATAGTTTATGCTCTATTTCCTTTTTCATTTGTCAATCACTTATACTAGATGATATAGGTAGTATAGAATCTCTAGATGCACATATAGTGCCAACATCATCACAAGCTTACATTAGCCTTGGTTGATAATTAAATGGAGTCTTTACAAGGGTTTAGTATTTAGGAACCACCTTTGAATTATGTGTCCATCACCAAGTTTATTAAGCATTAGTTGGGACTTACACTCACTGCATATGATCTTTTGATACAGGTGCTCTCTCTTTTCCTCACACTTCTTCATCAATGACCAACTCTTCTTCCCACATGTGTAATTCTAATTCATACGATCACTTGTAGATTCTCACACATATATTCACATACTTGAAATATATATGACATTACATTAAAACTCTTCCATGTCGACCAGGGATCTGTAAAGAGCCAAGATGACATAAGGTAGACCTAATTCAAATTATATAAAGCGTGTAGTAAGTCGATCCAAAATCAATTTTTTTGTCACCAATAGAACATGATTTCATGCACTACCATAGGGACCTTAACTAGGTCCTATCCTAACACCACACACAAGATTTAAATTTTTCACGTTACTATTTGTCACCACACACACCTTGAACAACAACTGGTTGATAAATAGGAACATAGAGCCTTTTGTCACTTCAAACTTCTTGCATATTGAACATATCCTCCAAAAACTGAAGAACATGATAGAACTAGTGTAGGCATACTCTCCTCTGAAATCACAAAGCAAACATGAATTTTTAAAAGAAATACAGGCCATAATTGTATTACCAAAAAAATCTCTCTGCCCAAAAGATATCCTTGTCTAGACTTCTAGACCACCACAATCATATTAACTGCATACTCTATATGGTATAATAATTTCATACAATACACACCAACTCCCCAAAATACAGACATATCTCAATATGTATGATACTTGATATAGGATTTGATTGATGAGGCAACGTCTTCATGATTAATACTTTAAAATACATAGCACTTTAAGTCAAGGGGAATATAATGATAATTCTAGTACTCGTACAATCTCTTTCATCCTTGACAATCTTCACATTTGACAGCCTTGATAGCCTTTGGCAACAACTAACAACAACCTTTGACATCAATGACAATATATGTTCAACACTAGCACCTTTAACTTCCATTGGTTTTGTGTTGAATTTTTTGATTCAATAAAGAATTGAAACCAAACACCCTTCATAGGTTCCTTGTTGGAGGTTTTGACCCAATTGGGAAACAACAACAACCACTTGATCAAAAGTTCCTTGTCGAAGGTTTTGACCCATTTGGGAATCAACACCAAGTAATATTTGGTAAGTTCTTTAGCAAAGGTTCATATCCTATTAGTAAACCAAATACCTTTTTGGGTTCCTATCTCCTTGGTGACTTCCAAAATATTAAACCTATTTCCTGTTAGAGCTTTAAGAATGACTTGGAATCTATTGGAGTAGAACAAGGAACCAAGAACCATGCACCTCAATTCTTGGTGGAAGTAAAACCTTTGATCAATTATAACTCTTCCACAGTGTGTCCAAATTCCTCTAAATTTTACATTGAGTCACTCTTTAGACTCCTCTACGAGATACATTCCAAACTTAGCTCAAAATGTAACTTAAAATTTACCTCCTACAATAACTTACCAAAACTACAAAAAAAAACAAAATCAAGGAAAAATAAAAATGAAAATAGGAAATTTTTTTGGTTGACACAAGATTTCTCATGAACTTGGATTCTCCTATATCACAAGGCTCCAAGTTCTATAATGGATTCAAAACATCACGATCCTAGAGAAAATGTGAATTTTTTGTAGCATCATTGAAAGGATGCTTCTAACAAAAATACAACCAATCTTCTAAAGCATCATTGAAAGGATGCTTCCAAAGGAACTCAAACAATCTTCTAGAGCATTGTTGAAAGGAATAATTTTGAAGGAAATACAAATGATTTTTGAAGCATCATTGAAATGATGCTTTCAAAGGAAACATAGAGAATCTTCTAGAGCATCATTGAAAGGATGATTCTAAAGGAAACACAAAAAAATATGAAAGTATCATTGAAAGTGATGATTTTACATGAAACATGAACAATATTTTCAAGCATCATTAAAAGGGTTGCTTCTAAACAAAAAAAAAAAAAGCAATATTATGAAGCATCATTGAAATGACGCTTTCAAAGGAAACATGAACAATTTTTTGGAGTATCATTGAAAGGATTCTCTAGAGGAAATACCAACACTAAAAAGTGGCAATATGTTGTCAATTTTGGTGGTGTTCAATGGTTGTATGCAATAGGCAATCAAATATTTCACTAAAGTGATTATTTTTAATGGTATTGTTATCTACTAAAATTGCACCCTAGCTAAGCTGCAAGATTTGACAAGTTAAGCTATAGGACTTGGCTTTCTAGAGAAAAAATGGGAAGACCTCTCAAAATGTTGGTTTTGATAAGTAGAGGTCAACCCCCGGAGAAGCCTAGCTTCCTTTGGTACTCACCTAAAACTAATGACTTTGTAGAGGGAAAGGGAGAAAGAATGCATGACAATTAAAACTAAACCCTATGGTGATGCACCTAAACATTACTTGGATTTGAAACCAGATTTCATACACTCACTTTAAAACTGGCATGAATTAATTATGCAGAATTCTTTGTAGTATGTTAATGCATAAATATTTCGTTGAAAGGTCAAAACATAGTTACTTGCAAAAGGAAGATAGTTTCACAATCAACAAATAACATGTATTAAATAGACACAACTAGTAACCTACATGAACAAACTAGTTGCAGAAAGGTATAAACATGTGAGACAAAGTTGTAAGGAAATTTCAACAATCTCACTAATAACTTGATCAATCACTCATACACACTAAGCTGCAAGAAAAAAAGGCAAGGAACCATTACCAGAAATGATCAAGGTAATATATATATTCAATATCTCAAAATTAGTTACAAAACTATAGAAATCTATGAAAGGACTGCCAAAGTCACTGTCTCCAAAATGCTACCAGAATAGAACTCCCTCTCCAAAAGAGTAAAATGAGAATATATCCCAACTCCCAACTAGATCCACCAAAATAGCTCCTAGAAACTTCATCTCGGATGCCTTAATAAAACCTAAAAAATAGTAACAAAATCTTCTCCAAAAAGGCACCAAAAGGTTGAAAAGGTCAAACTTGACCAAGTCATCCATAATGAGTCATGAAACCACCCTTAAAATTCTCACAAAGACAATAAAAACTCCCTAAATACCCTCCTTGTGTTTGAAAAATGTTCAAACAACATCCTATATCCCAGCACTTGTCAACCAATTTCTTCAACTTCACCCAAGATACCCTCCATCTCATAAAATTTTTCAACTCTCAACAACCCTTATCCCCTTGACCGTAACTTGAAAGCAAGTCTTCCTATTTTTCATTTATAGTTATAATATGACTTAAAATTTATAATTACACCCTCTAAATCATTTGTTTTACATTTGAAATCAATGCAAAATACAAACCCTTGCATACTCAAAACATAAAATGCCTAAGGCACGGGCTCCACCATGACACCCACGGGGAACATATTAGTTGGCACCTAATTTTTAATAAAACAATGGAAAAAAATCCATGTTTTCTCATTGGCATATTAGGGTTAGGAAACCCTAAGCAAGGAAAAAGAAAAACATTCTTTTCATTTTCTCATGAAGCTTTTTGGAAAAGTTGGGCCGCTGCCATCGAGGGTTTTCATGAAGCACAATAGCAGGATCTCATGACAATTTTCTAGAAAATACGAAGTCTTGTTTCTTGCAACTGGAGATTATTTCACATAAAAATAAACGGGCTTCTACTGTGTAAGTCATTTCTTGCAAGAAAATTGCCATTGTTTTTTTATATTTTATGTAAATAAGGAGCTCATTTCGAGCTCTATAGATGCAATAAACATTGAATACTTTACTTTTTGTGTTTTCTTGTGCATACTCCTGTAGGTTTTTGTGAATAAAAAAACTCCATTCGAGCTCAGTAAGCTCAAGAATGATGCATTTAACTTGTCCTGTGTGCATCTTTACCCATTTAAAATAGTTGTCTTCTCTTACTTGCAGATGTTGAATTTTTGTTCTGCAGAAGTCGGCCCCACTTCTTGTTTTCACGGTCCTTTGGGCTCGATTTAAATACTTTCCTGTAGATACCGAGGTTTTTAAATTATAGGCTTTAGGGTTTACAAAAAATCGATGACAACCTTCATGCATTTGGTAGTCAATGGTTTCACATATTTCAATAGCAAATCGTTGGTTTGTATTTCTTTACAGGAAGCTTTCATTCCTTTACTTGGAAGCAAACATGAGCTTGAAACCGAGCCATCTTTGTAAGAAAAGAGATATATCTCACTTTATTGCCTTGACCTATAGTTTTTTGAAGATTACATGGCTGAGGATTATCAAAAGATGATTCTTCTGTATTTCATAAAAAAATGCATAAAATCCAAACCATGGGTTTAAATGCTACTAGCATTGGGTCTGTGATGACTTGAAACCCCTCTTTTCCCTTCTGTATTTGTTTTCATTGCTAAACCTCAAAATGGGTTTAACATTTTTGACAAGAAAAACTATGTATCTTGTAATACTATCACAAACCCTAATGACCATGGCTATGCAAAAAAAATTCATGGCATAAAGGCGCTCTCCTCAGGTTATACTCATTGTCTTGAAATTCCTTAAGGATGGCATCATGCATAACATTCATGCCTTGAAGTTTAGTCTTTAATCTTTCTTATGCATTGTTCTTAAGACTCTTTGCTAACTACTTTGTCATATGGATGTTTTGTCCTTCATCTTGTCTCCTTGCACTAGTGACACAATTTCATGTTGCAATTCCAAATGAAGTGTTCTCAGCTGTTGTAGCACAATTCATCTTTTAAATATTCCACTGTTGCTTGTAAATGTTTGCATCCTTGATGCAACTTGACATTAACCTATTGATTTGAATAACCAATGACTCACATTAGCTCTACACATTCATGATTCCTCATGACTGTCATATAATCTTCATGTACTCATCTTCTATCCTCATACAGTGTGATTAACAACAATGGTAGCTACTCTCCTTACATCCCTGTTGTGAGATTTTAATAAGCACTATATAAGGAACTATTTTTATTCCTATAGGCATTCTCCACAACACTATAATATGGATAGTTTATTTTTCGTGACTACCCCCCATTGATTGAATTCATCCCACTTAGTCCTTCTCATAGTAATTCCTTTGCCTAAATGGTTTGACTCATTTCTGATATATCCCAATAAAGTCCTCAAGAAATAAGGATGGGTTCCTTGAACTCACAGAAGACCATCATTCTCATGAGATCGATAACTGCATAAGGAAACCTCATCTTATTGTGACTTTGCACAGAGACTATACCTCAGATGGACAGTATTGCCTTAACACTTTGCTACCTTCTTTTGTGGCCACTATCATTTCTAATCTATTCCTGTGAAAGCTCCAATGTTTGTGCCTAGCTTTTATGATTGTCGCTACTAATAGAGGGTAGATTTATTATCATGACTATAATAAAATTTGTAACAACTCATTATATTATATAACTATTGGAACTTTATGTCTTTGATCTTGTAATTCATTGTTGTGAACTTGGATCTTCCATTGGACCGTGATCATTGCTTTTACTCACTAAAGTTGTATTGAACAGATATTGATTGTTTGTAACAATGAATTCCTCAATTCACTATTATGAATGATAAGTGTCTAGTCAAGGCAACTACAGTCATGTTGGAATCAACCCTTGTGGGAGCCACAATTAACCCACATGTTGTAATTTGATAAAATAGTAACATTTATTTTCCTGTATCTACACATGAAGCAAACAAGTTAGAAAACAAAATGCTTGATTTAGGTGTGAATGTTGACCTAGTGGTTTTCCTAGACACCTAAGGATTACATGCTTGTTTAATGCATTTAAAGATCAATTTATATATGGATAGGTATTTTTTCATGTAAGGTTTGAAACCTTTCATTTCTTAGAGCATTGCTCTAATACCATTGTTGTTGCTAGATGCAGGACTAGGAGTGGTATAGAGCTAGGAAAGACACAAGCAACACGAGGCAACAACAGACAAGACAACGCATATAGAACTAGTCATTCTAGACAATCACTGGTTTCTCTCTTTTATGCACATTTACTTTATTCACCTATTCATGTATATATTTTTCTTTATTCGCATTGAATAAGTAAGTTAATCTCACGACTTGTGTGAGACAATGTACATTTCTACATACAATAAAGATTACTATTCTTGAAAAGATTAGAATCTTTCTTCTGGTAATGGTTCCTTGCCTTTTGTTCTTGCAACTTAGTGTGTATGAGTGATTGATCAAGTTATTAGTGAGATTGTTGAAATTTCCTTACAACTTTGTCTCACATGTTTATACCTTTCTGCAACTAGTTTGTTCATGCAGGTTGTTGATTGTGTCTATTTAATACATGTCATTTGTTGATTGTGAAACTATCTTCCTCTTGCAAGTAACTGTGTTATGACCTTTCAACGAAATATTTATGCATTAACATACTACAACGAATTGTGCATAATTAATTCATGCCAGTTTTAAAGCGAGTGTATGAAATCCGGTTTCAAAACCAAGTAATGTTTAGGTGCATCACCATAGGGTTTAGTTTTTATTTTCATGCATTCTTTCTCCCTTTCCCTCTGCAAATTCATTAGTTTTAGGTGAGTACCAAAGGAAGTCGACCTTCTTTGGAGGTTGACCTCTACTTATCAAAACCCATATTTTGAGAGGTCTTCCCATGTTTTCTCTGGAAAGCTAAGTCCTACAGCTTAACTTGTCAAATCTTGCAGCTTAGCTAGGGTGCAATTTCAATAGATAACAAGTACAAAATATAGAAAATGCTTATGTAGGAATAAAATCTAAACTATGAAAACATTTGAAATCTAAACTAGGGAAATGTTTGAAATTTAAACTATGGAAAATATGCAAAATTTATTACAAAATTGAAAGAAAATTTTAAACTATTTGATTATTTTGAGAAAGTAAATCTACACTACTAAGCTTTTTAAGGTATTTCCAATGAATGAACTTCCTAAGGAAAAACTACTCACTTATTTTATTTCAATAGAATATAATGCTTCAACACATTAAAAATACACTGAATAATGATAAAACAAAAAAATAACACTAGAGATCACAAAATGAACTATCTTACATATAATAATAACAATTTATTTACTCGTTGGGTAGCAAAGTTGGATTGGGCCGTGGGTTTTCTCCCCATAGGTCTCGGGTGCAACCCCCTGCTCTCGCGGTTGATCGATGGGCCTGTATGCGGGCTATGGCATCCACCCGCAAGGGGCTAGTCTCGCCTCAGCTCGCCCCAGGTACCCATGGTATGGGTTGCTGGGCTGATTCATGGGGACACCCTTGCCGCATATAAAAAAAACAATTTATTTAATTTATTAAAAGTAATTACTTCAACTAAAACAAAATAATTCACAATAACAATATCAATTAAAACATATAAATTTATAAATTAATATTCTTTCCCAATTGAGTGACTAACTCTCTCAAGGATAGAACTTCGAAGTACTCACTATATCATCACACAAATTGTCAAACATACTGAAAGTAAAGTAGAAATATATTTCTTATTGCATTCATTTAGAAAATTAATTTATAGAAATGAACATCATAGAGCTATACATTATTTCTTCTGCATACTAATGTTTATGACTCAACATCATGTAGTTCATGCACAATTATTGTTTTAATTTTTTTTAACAAAAATCCTAAATACTAAGTCCAACTATAATTAATAAATAGATTTTCTTCATCAAATATAAATAAATCAAAAAATTGAGGAAATATATATTCAACAAGAGTATTATTGCACAATATTTTCATATCATTGATAAAGCACATTGCAAAATCTTCAATCACTTTGCCAAATAGAGGACAGGTGCAACAAATAGGGTGTACTTTTTTATTACCATAATTTTTGTAGAACTACCTTTGTAGGTATTCTAGGGTTATAAACATTTTAGATCTTCTTAAGATGCAAGCATCCACTCCCACTTCCTCTGGAATTTGTCTTCTAGAGCCATATCAATTTTTATAACCCTATTTCAGCAAAAAAATGAATCTTTTTTCAAAGATATATGTTAGCACTAGAATATTTTTTACATTGAATAGAAAAATTAAAAAACTTACACTATTCTTAATTAGAACAGTCAATATCTTATTATTTAATCAAATAATAATAACATGACCAGGTTTTTAGATAACAAAAAAATAAAAAATAACTTTATTCAAAATATGATGAGGCCAATCTCTACCTCATCACAAACATCGAAGCAAAATTATACATCCTTCAATCATATAATTATGTATCTTCACTTATTGCATTTACTTTTTATTTCTTAACATTTACTATTTCAAAAGACACATTCTCATAATTCTTAATAATTAGACTAGGTTGATTTGTACCACATTGTAAAAATTATATTCGATTAATCTAAACTATGCTAAGAGAATATTCATTTTACTTTACAATGATCTCTAATTTTTTATTTGGTTTGATTATAATATTCACTATATTATCTTATTGAAATTGTTATTTTTATTTATTCTAAAAATAACAAATTTCTAATAATAAAAAGATAGGACGAGGTTATTATAATTGAAAATTTTATAAATTTAAATTGAGTAAAACATTATATTAATTATTTTTCTTACTATTTTTAAGCTTGAATTTTAGAGTTTTAAATTATAAATTAAGGTTTTCAAATTAAAAGTTTCAATAAATTTTAAATTAAATTTTAAAACTTGGATTCTAATTTTAATTATTAAATACTAACTTTTAAAAAGTTTGTTAATTTATATTTTAATTAATTTTAATAAAAGAGGATCTATCTAGTTAATAGTCAATACAATTACCATTTTATTCCGTAGAAAAATGCTAAAAGATTTTAATTATATATTATAGTTAAAAATTAATATATTCTATAATTTTTTATCATTGTCTAATATATTAAATTCAAATATATGAATCTAACATGGTTTCTAAAATGTTTATTGTTAGAATTCACATGTCTCGATCTTCTAGTATCTAATTAAGGAGAACATGATCCTCATGCTTCAACAAATTCATTAAAAGTGTTTATAAAAACTATTGAATCCTAATTGTAATCTAGACATCAAACAATTTCCACATAGTGGTGAGTACTTTTCTTTATAATAGTGTAGTAATGGTAATAATAGTTGTAGTATCAATCTATTGGGATAAACAACACTGTGTATTTCAAAATAGTAGTCAACTGAATAGAGACAAAATGAGAAAGTCATGGCATATAGCAGTGAATAGTAATGATAGAAGAGGAAATAAAAGAAAGAACAATAATTGCTGGTTTGTGCCACTATAAATATAATATAATAATATGAATAATAAATAATATAAAAATAATATATTCTATAAAATATATTATATGATATAATAATATAATATATAAATAATATAAATATAATATATTGTATAATATAATCAATGCTATATAATATAACATATGAAGAGTTAAAACATCACAAAATTTACTTTATTTATGGAGCAGTTAAAATTATGGTGAATTCAAATCAAGTATTAATATGATTAATATTTATTGAGTGGTTAAGATTGTGTTTTTACCTTTGTTTGCTATCGACAAAAAGGGAAGGTTTTGAAACCTACTTCAAAAACTAGTTTGAAAACCATTAGAAAAGCTAACAACTTTATTATTATTTATTCATATACAACACCACTATTATTATTTATTATATTTTTATATATCTATATTATTATATATTATACTATATAATATATTAATCATATATTAATCATATTTACATATATGTGTAGATGGAAGGTGTAGATAGGAAAGTGTAGATGGAAAAGTGCAAATGAAGGTGCAAGATGAGAAAGTGCAGATGGAAAAGGTGCTTGGATGTTGGGCTCCAATTACACCTTGCAGGGAAACCACTTTCAATTGCACCTACGAGAAAACTACTCCCAAGTGCACTTGTGGGAAAACTATTTTTCATGTGCACTTGTGGGAAAACCACTTCCAAGTGCACTTGTGAGAAAACCACTTCCAAGTGCACATGTGGGAAAACCACTTCCAAGTGTACATGTGAGAAAACTACAAGTCCAACTATACATGAGGGAAACCCACTTCCAACCGCACATGTGAAAATACCACTTCCAAGTGCACATGTGGTAAAACCACTTCCAACCACCCTTGTGGTAAAAGCACTTCCAACTGTACTTGTAGGAAAACCACTTCCAATTGCACTTGCTAGAAAACTATTTCCAACTAAACTTGTAGGAAAACCACTTCCAACTACACTTGTAGGAAAACCACTTCCAATTGCACATGCAATAAAACCACTTCCAACTACACTTATAGGAAAATCACTTCTGAGTGTACTTGTAAGAAAAGCACTTCTAATTGCACTTGTGAGAAAACCACTTCCAAGTGCACATGTGAGAAAACCACTTCCAAGTGCACATATGGGAAAACCAATTCCAAGTGCACATGTGGGAAAACCACTTCCAAGTGAAATTTTGGGAAAACCACTTTCAAGTGAACTTGTAGAAAAACCACTTCTAAGTGCACTTCTGAGAAAACCACTTCCAATTGCACATGGAGAAAACTACTTCTTAAGTGCACTTGTGGGAAAACCACTTTCAAGTGCACATGTGGGAAAACCACTTCCAAGTGCACTTGTGGGAAAGCCACTTCCAAGTGCACTTGTGGGAAGACCACTTCTAATTACACATGCAGGAAAAGTACTTTCAAGTGCACATGCGGGAAAGCCACTTCCAAGTGCACTTGCAAAAAAACCACTTCTAACTTCTCATGCGGGAAAACAACTTCTAAGTGCACATGTGGGAAAACCACTTCTAACTACACATTTGATAAAACCACTTCCAAGTGCACATATGGGAAAACCACTTTCAGGTGCACATGAAAGAAAATCACTTCCAACTACACATACGGGAAAACCACTTCCAACTACACATGTGGGAAAACCACTTCCAACTGCACATGTGAGAAAACCACTTCCAAATCCACATGTGAGAAAACCACTTCCAAGTGCACTTGCAGAAAATCCATTTGCAACTAAACATGTAGGAAAACCACTTCCAAGTGCACTTGTGGCAAAAATACTTCCAAGTGCACTTGTGGGAAAAACACTTCCAATTGCACATGCAAGTAAACCACTTCCAAGTGCACTTGTGGGAAAACCACTTCCAACTACTCATGTAGGAAAACCACTTCTAATTGCACTTGTAGGAAAACCACTTCCAAGTGAACCTGTCATACAAGGTAAAGCAAGTGTTCTAGTTTTAAGAACAGATGAAATCCACAAAAAAATGTCTTGCTCATTTCAAGGAATTTTGGGAAACTTCAAAAATTGACTTGGGATAATATTAATGTTGTTTCCATCTATATGAGAATTTTGACCATTTGGAGGACTAACTTTGAGATATGAAGGACTTTTCAACACTACAATGCAAGCTAAAACCTAGAAAAAAGAGTGGATCCTCATTTTGCTAGAAGTAAAATGGGGTGTGTTGTGAAAAGGCACAAAAATATTAATTCAAACAAATAGTTTCATATTTTATGGCTATCTTGGATGTATTAGGTGACATCTCAATAGTTTATGAAAATTTAATATTCAAAACTATAGATAGTTGTAGAAAGGTTAATGTTAAGTATATCTCTCTAAACAAAGTAACTCATCAAAGAAATCCTACTTATATACAAGAGAACCCACTTTATGACACTCCTCTCATTCTCTACGAATATTTGTAATGACCCATACCGTACCCAAATTTTTTGTAACAAAAATGCGTGCAAGGTTCAATGATGAGGGTGACACTAATATGGAAACCACCATAACCATACAATTAATAAAATCCATTGAATCATTGCACCTTGTAGATATGCTTGACATTGTCCTTATTGAAACTATGAAGGGTATCCAAATATGTCCCAATTAGCGATGACTAGCAACATCATGTGTAATATTTGAGCCACTTAACAAAAAAATATTTAAATTATAGTTTTTATAAGAGTTAAATTGTAGTCTTTGTGACTTTTGGAATATTTAAGGACATATTATATCATCCTTTGACCTGATATTGATGGAAAATCATCTATTATATTGTATGCAATTACATCAAACTAAGACATTTTTACGTTAATTTGCATCATTGACAATGTTGTAATATTGGTAAAGCAGTGAACCTTTCATTGCAAATGATATAAATTTTAGGATCGCAATTGAATTGTTGAAAAACTAACATGGAAAAAAATTGAATATTGTAAATTAGCAAAATTCACTTACTCCCTTTATAATTGTGAAGTTTGGACATGAAAACCCCCATTGCAGAAATGCAACAGGGTTTGGAATATATCCCACTTTTTGGTGAACTCCAACAATTTCCTTGGTAACATAGCATAACCAGGTTAGTTGGTGTAAAAATAGGTTGTGTAACATTTTCAATTTCTTGGTAGACACCTAGCACATGGAGTACAATAAAAATGACACATGGTATTTTGAAAAATAGTTCATGTGGCTCATATGTGGTTTCACATTTTGCATACATGCCTACTAGGGAAATTTTGATGACAACATCTGAAAAAAATCTCCTTTGTTCTATCCTTTGATATATGTCCATATATAATATAACATAGACTAAACTTTCACCTATTTTAATTATTCACGCAGTTGTTTCACTTAATTTCAAATGATGATGTCTTATAATTATTTTTTCTTTTACCTTTCATTTGTAGGGATCAATTTTTCACAATAGATGAAGGCCTTGTGAAGATGTGGAAATTTGGAATATATATGAAAATTCTTGGATATTAGGGTATATATGAATGTTGCAAAGATTTATAGGTAGATAGGAAATGATCCAAAACTGGTCATATTTTTGTAATAGAGGTTTATGTGGAGGCTTCACAAGTTTATATGGTTTTGCTAAAGTTGGTGGGAATAATGGATATTGTGGAACATTGAAGAGGATTTGGATGTATGCTAGTGGCCATCAAAACTCCACAATGGAAATTTTGTGGACTCATGCATGGTTTTAAAGGGAATAAAAGGTCATTGTGAAAGTTCAAGTAAATAGGGGTGCCACAAGGAAAGGGGGTGAAGTGGCATGCATCCTGAATAATAGTAGATTTTTCACGTAATTAAAATTTCATAGCAATTTTCCATATTTAAATGATATAATCAAACATTGATGGCATGAAGAACTAATAAGCTGAAGGAATGAGATATATCTTTACGTTGAAAATTATTTCATGATCTTTCCAATACAAAATTGTGCCAAACATCTTTATATTAACAAGAATCCCTAGAGGTAAAAACTAAGTAAAAAGTTGTTATAGTTTGAAGGAATTGTTTCGGTCATTACAAGTATGAAATGTTGAGAGATCATCAAACTATTTCTAACCATTCTTTATTTTAGCCCAGTGTTACCTGCTAACCTTGTATCATATTTTTAGGCACCTAGAAAATGACTCGCATTTCTCCCAATTCACCATTATTCTTCCTCATCATTTCTTATCAATCTATTCATCACTATTAATTAAATAATTTTAATTATTTAATTAAGCTAACATATTATCCTTATTAATTAAATAATTTTTATTATTTAACTAAATCATCATCATCAATATTAATTAAATAATATAATTAATTCATCATTTCCTCTTATCCACACTAATTAAATAATTTTTAATTATTTTATTATTTTATCGATTCTTCTCATCCACTTTAATTAATTATTTTTTATTATTTATTCAATTTTCCCCATCTATATAGATTAAATAATTTTTAGTTATTTAATTAAACTCTTAACTTCCTCTATCCATATTAACTAAATCATTTTTAATTATTTAATTAATTCATGCATACTTCTCATCCACCATAATTAAATAAATTTTAATTAGCTAATATTTTCTCTAAAATTAAATAAATTATTTAATTTATTTAATTTGCCTTTTCTATCTTTAAATTATTCTAAAAATAAATAAAATTAATATTTTATTTATTTCCTAAATATATCCTCATCCCATACACGTGAATTAAATTTTATTTATTTAATTCTATTTATATTCTTCCAACTCCTAATTTATTGAATTGACTAAAAAGCTACTTCAGTTCACTCTCACTTCACTTATCGATGCAACCACTTAACTTCACATCTTAGTCTTTGATCTTGACACATGTCACTTGCACATTCATCATGATATCTCACTCAATATCATTAGTTGATCTATCCAATCATCCTGCATCGTTGATCAGGTATTTGTGAAAGCTATAAAACACCCATCATTTAACCATTTAAATTTCTCCATGAATCTTGAAATCTCTCCATGAGTTTTGAGAAATCAAGCCATCTTTGCATCCATTTTTCTATTAAGGTTATGCTAAGCTAAGAGCAATCTACATACCATCATTTACAACATTTCATAACGTTTAATGGAGTAAGGTTAGACATGTTTGTGGAGGTAAGATAGTTTACTTTGATTTACTTTCATGTTTTATGCATACAATCACATTGATGTGGTCATTTTGTTATTAAATTGGGTTTTATTTATTATTCCTTATTTTCAAAATAACATGATTTAGGCTCACATTTTGGTGGACCTACTGGGACCCACATCCCTAGATTTAACATGTTACAAGTGTAGAGGGTTTTTTAGTGGCCATTCTTCATGTGCAAGGGTGATTGGAATGATAAGGCACTAAGGATAATGCACTCTCCCTTGGTATCACTTATATAAGGCTTGCTAGAGGATTTGTGCCAAGGAATCAAAAGGGGTTTGAAATGGTAGGTGGAGGATTGCAATAGTTATTTTTTCATGCTGATTTGAAGGTGATCTACAAGTATTCTTAGGTAATTTGGGGGAAATTTGGATTTATAATTAAATTTGATTGCATGTACAAAAAAGGGTAATGTGTATATGTATAAAGAAATAAATAATAATAATATTAAAATATTTTAGAATTATTTGTTCATGTAATGTTGGCAATGTACTAAAAGTGTTATTTAAGGTGCATTAGCGATGGAACCTAACACCTTTAGTCTTATTTTGATTAGGGGGATCAAATAATTTTTATGGAGAAAAATAGAATATTTATTAAGAATTTTGAAGGTAAAGACTTCCACACATGGTAAGTCAAGCTACAGTTGATCCTTTTTGAAAATGATCTATGGGATGTGGTGAGTGGAGCTCCATCAAAGCCAACTAATATTGATGGAATCATAAAATGGATGAAAAACAATAAAAAATAAATAGATTTTGATTGATCTTAGACTTTTAGATGCATTTTGAAGACCTCAATGAAAGTACAAGATGATCTTAGTGCTTTTTTGGATCACAAGTATAAATTGCAATGAGGTCATAAAGAAAATTATATTTGGGCCAAAAATAACGAAAAGAAATAATATTGTTCAACACATCAGTAAGTTTCATTCTCTAATGAATCAATTGGATGTGATAAAATCCAAGGTAGATAATGATAATGCAAAAGCTATTTTATTAAATAATATACCTCCTAGCTATGATAAAATTATGTTCACATTATAAAAAATTAGATGTTACCTTAGAAGATATAATATCGATTTTGATTGATGAAGGAACCAATAAAAATGATTCAACTATAGAGGAAACTACAATGGTTGTCAAAAACAAGGTTAACCATTCCTCTAAATCCATTTCTTCTACTTCAAAGAGAAATCGGTTCTCTAAGGATAGAATTTTATGCCACCATTACAAGAAAAGAGGCACATTATAATAAATTATATTAAACATGCTTGGGATCTCTCTGATGAAAAGATAAATATCAATAAGGCATTGACATGGACAATAATGAACTGAAGACCCTCCACACAAGAATAGTGAGGATAAATACATCTAAATAATTAAAGAGTTTGCATTTATGATTAGATGAGTATGCTCCCAATCACAATGTTTGGTTCTTTGTGATTGGATATGTGTATTCACAATCATAGTAATATGTTGAGTGATAGTGATTGGATGTGTTTGTCCCCGATCATAAAATTTGGTAATTATGATTGGATATGTTTATCCCCAATTATAATTATTATGAACAAATGTGTATATTTGTGTTCATAATTATTGAATAGATGTGCTTGTCCCTATCCAAATTTATTGTTTGATTTTGAATAGAAGTTTTACTCCCTATCCTCGGTTCCATGGGTAGATGTGTTCATCCCTATCCTTGGATAAAATTCCAGTATTGTGAGTCCTAATAAAGAAGTTTAGTGAGGTAATTTCCACTATTACTTGTCATGAGTAGATGTGAATGTCCCTACTCTTGCCTTATATTTTTGATGAGCAACTAAATTTGGTGATCATGTATGTCTAGTCTATCTATCCACATTTGAAGTGTGATGGAATAAGGGGGATGTAGGAGTTATTCTACATGCACATGGATTACCTTATAGTTGAAATATGTGAGTTATAATATTAGCTTCTTGTTAGGAAATAAAAATAATGGTTTGTTATTTGATCACATATTTCATTTTGTATATATATATATATATTATAATATTAAATTTAGAAGTGAATATTTCTACTACAATGAATATCTCTGATACAAAAGACAAGTGTCAGATAATCCTTATCCTTCTGATCCATCAATGGCTACCTTATTGGATTTGAGTAGTAATCCTCAACAAATGGATATGCTAGCAAGGTAAGCCAATATCAAACTAACTTTTACCCCTAAAGGTGAGGAAGAAGAAGAAAGGATAAGAAGAGAAAAGATTAAAATCAATAAAATGTCTAAAAGAAATACAATGATCAGGCAAGGTTTACCCTAGATAAATATAGAGGTATAAAATAAAGAATAAATGGTCTCAAAAAATCTTACTAAATCTAGAGAATATATAAAAAAGATAAAGGTATCGTAATCATATAACATGATCAAAGAAAAGTAAAATAAAATACATTCATCTTGTGATGAATCTTTGACAAAATAATATGGAGATTTTGTTGAGACTCTTCTCAAAGAAAACTTGAACGAAGTTTCAAAGAAATTGGAAAGAGAAGAAAATAGAGACCGTAAGGATGTTACAATACAATAAGAGAGAAGAGGGAAAGGAAAAAAAATATATGTAGAGATGAGAGGAGTTGTATAATGTAAAGGAGAAAATCCAAAAATAATTCAGGTTACAAGCCAATACCTTGGCAGAAAAGAAATAAACCTTCTTCTTTTAGATCTTCCAATAAAAAGAAAATTGAAAAGTAGAAAAGGTATAACTCTTAGAACAGTGATAAAGTGATGCCAATCTTTAAAAATATAGATCTAATAATAGAAGATACATCTAGTATAAAGAGAATTATTTTAGATAAGAAAAAAAATAGATAAATTAGTTAGTAGGAGAAATAAGGTGTATTATGTTCAAGATAAACAAACAATCATCGAGTGAATATTCCTTTGATAATAATTAGAATAATAAAGAAAAAGCTTCAACTATTTATCTTGAATATAAGCCACTATATTTTAATGCTTCCACTGATTCAGGATTAGCAATATCATTTGCTTTAAAAAATCTATCCTTGACAAATACTAGAAACAAAGGTTGGAGATCACCAAGGGAGATTCCACTAAGGCTAAAAAATTGAATATGGGTAGATATGCACAAGATGTTCATATCGATATCAATAGCAAAAAATTTATCACATATTTTTTGAATTCAATCAAATGGATAGTGATGCTTTAGTTGAATATTTATTTCTATCAAATTATGCACCTTTTACCTTAAGAAAAACGCATATGTCTTTAAGAAATAAAGATGAAAAAGTAAAAATTTATATCCTTAAGTTAGCCACATATAAATTTGAAGACAATAAAGATTGAAATAAAAGAAAAAAGAAATAATGGAAAAAAGAAAAATAAGATAATCACTCAAAAATTCAAGTCATTGAAAAGGATTTCTTTTGTAAAATAAGAGAAAGGTTTGAAAAGATCTATTGCAACGTGAATCGTTGACAATTTTGGTGAGTAAATTAGGAAGAATGTGAGATTCAAATAAGGCTAGGACGCTAGTTAATAATTCCTCATGAACCAATCTTTTTTTTTAGTTATATAGAGGTGAGGAAAATGGATTGATATCTTGACAAATTGATTGTAGGTTGATTCATCAAGAAAAGCGAAAGCCCAATTTTATGCCCTACATTGTTAGTCAACAAAACAACATAAAGAGAAAGATGAAAGTTTTTTTTTTTAATCAATGATCCAATTCCATCCAATTCAAACTTGATAAAAAGAGATGCAACTACTAGGGAGTAAAGAAGGTCACAAGAGATAATTCATCCTCAATATTAGAAGGATTTACATGTATAGAAAAGGAGAATCACACCTAGAAAGAAGTCCAATAATTGGGTGATGTTAGATTTTTTAGTAAATTTTTTCATTTTCTTGTAATAAAAATTTATCTCCTAAGATAATTGGTGAAGTTGAATGAAAATATGATACTAATTCCAAAGAAAAAATTCTTTTTGAAGCCAAGTATGATATTCAATTTGAAGAAATATATTATGATGAACAAACTCTTTCAGAAGAATGCTATGAAAATACTTGTCAAAATCTTGAAAATACTCTTGCAAAAGAATCTTGTGACTCAAGTTATGCTGATACATATCATGACTGTGACCTTGTAGAGAGATCTATCATGTAAGAAGTTGGTAAAAATCCTAAAAGTCTTTATACTAAGTTATCTAGTAGTCCTAAAATGTATAGTTAGTATGATTTAGACCCTGTATTGTGATATTAGTCTTATATGTGTCCCAAAGTATTAAATTAAGTTGATAATTAAGGTTTTAGTCAAACATTTTTTACTCTTCTAGATATATGCTCTATAATTAGTATAGCTAAGAATTATTCCATGCCCCCTATATAGGAGTCCTCGAAAGATCTTAATAAGGGGTCGTGGAGTTGTGAAAATCATGAAAGAAAAGGTTGATAATATTATTATAAATTTAGGATATTTTAGTTCTCTTTTCTCTTTTTGGAAAGATGATAGCATAGAAACTAATGTCATCTTAGGTTGTAATTTTTTAGTTGGTTTAAGTATTTTTATTTCTTTCATATTTGTATTATCTTGGGAAGCCATAAGAAAACAAAATTCTTTAATTATCCTCGGAATATAGATTTTTTCCATGTTATTAGTATATTTGATGTAGATAGAAATCTTTTTTTAGAAGTTCCTTAATCTTCGACCATAAGCAAAATCAAAAACCTTCCAAAAGAATGCCAAATAAATATTTTGTAAGATTGTGTCTTTCATAATCCTCTTGTCATATTTCAAAACGATGGATGGGATTTTATCCAAACAATACAAGGTATCAAATAGATTCATGTTTTATCTCTATAATTAACAAGAGGAAAATTGATTTTCTTCAAACACCTAGTGTAGTGTAGAAAATTGTACTCCTTTCCAAGTGAAAGTACAATTTCACAATTATTTTGGACCTATTTTAGTGACCTTGCATTTATGCATTTTTAAACCTCATTAATAGGCCCCTAATACCCTTTATTATGCATCCCAAGGACTATTTTAAATATTTCTTGACAATATAACCTGCATTCAATAAATGTCATTAATTGATTTAATGCCTCAACATAATCTAAGTCCTGAACTTTTAGGTCAGGACCCATTCGCCCATGGGTGAATGGGTCCCAGTTGAGTTCATAAACTCAAATTAAAATATGTTTTTGGTGGCATTTCAAGGTCTCAAATTAAAATTTTAAGAGTTGGCTTTCGAGATTTAATAAACGGGAAATTTGAAATGAAGCCTATAAAACTAAGTCTTCCAATCAATTTTTACTAGACAAGAGAGAGATTCACATGAGATCGCAAGGATTTACACTCAAGAGAAAGGAGAAAGTAATCAATCATTCAAATTTGAAGTCTTGGAGCAGTATTTTTTTTTTTTTTTGCAAGTCTTCAAGCTCATTTTGCCAACAAAATCAAGCATTATCAAAGATTGATGATAGATGTCTATGGAGGATCATGATGGATTCTAGGTTTTGGGAGATGCACCAAGCCATTCACCAAGCCTAATTAATTGTTTCATAAGTAGATCCATCTTCTATTATCATTCTAATTTTTTCCTAAAGGAAGGAATTATCATATTTGTGATCTATTAGGGTGATTTGACATCTCCCAAAGTAGGTCTTCACCGTTGTTCATGTTTCATCTAGAGATCTTATTCTAACACACTTGAATAGGGTTTATTTGCATGCTATCTCTTAACAATCTTAGAAACACTTAATATTAGGGCTTACACACACTTTCATGTTTCAAATATGTACTTTTCATCAAGGTTTAATTACCAAACTTGGGGTTTGACTAAGGCAAAACCCTATCCACCACCAAACAACATTTTTGTTTTTCAGATTTATCACAAGCACAGATCTAGGAGTGAAGGTTCAAAAGTGCAAGAAGGAAGTGTAGACACAGGACTCAGATCTCAATTTTTGATTTTCTAGAAAGGGAGAATTGGATCTATTCACCCATGGGCGAATGAGTCCCTGACAACCTTATGAAACAAGCATTTTGCAATAGGTGCACAACCTCTAGACCTTCTCAAATGTTCCAGATCTTTGTTGTTTCTCACATTTTTATGTTTCATCTACAAGATCTAAGTGCTAGCTTTCATTTTTGAGTTGAATTAGTATTTTTATTTTTTCTCCCAAAAGTGTTGTTTAGGCTGATACACATGTCCTCAATCATAAGGAAATCAGTAGATTCCCTCATTTAGTTGACTCACTTAATATTTGTAAGTTAATTATTTTTGTGGATCTCATTTCCTAATGAAAATAGGAAGATAGGTCCATCATACCCCCATTTCAAATAGATTTCAACCCATTTTTCTTCATTTTATTTTGGTGAACCCAACTTTGTACAACAAAATTCTAAAACTAGGAGTCTATTTCAACCCTAGATCTATGTTTTGCACTAATTTTTCATTATATTTGTATTAGTTGCATTAAATTTAGGGATATTTAAACTTTCGGTTGAGAACATTACATTTAGATTTAATTTTGCATGTTTTCATCCCTTAAATCTATAAAAAAATATAAAAATTGCATTAAGTTTGCATTCATCTTGGATCAAAATCATTATTCAATCATTTAAGTTCATATTTAGGTTCAAATTGCATCCTAAAAATAGTGAATTTTTTCATCATTTGACCTCATTTGAAATTGAATTTACACACCCTAATTTGGAAAAACCTGTAACAAAACTTCCAGTCTGTAACTAGAAACATAAATCATACACGATACACTTAGATTTTGAAAAATTCAATTTAAAAAACCCTAAGCAAGGACCCATTTTCCCATGGGAGAATGAGTCCATGTACAATCCTTTTAGACAAGTTTCCGAGTGATATTTAGCTTTTATTTTTCCTTTTTGTTTATGTTCTCAGATCTGGGCATTGATTTTCTGAAACAGTTTGTTTGTGCATTCAAGTAATTGTTTCCTTAGTTAAATCTTGCAACATTTTTTGGAAATATTTCTTGCATATTTTAGTTATTGATAATATTAGATCTATGTACTTTTCCTTTATTTTTAGCATCCTTTCATAGCTTAGATAGATTAGTTTAAATTTTTCAATCATCAGAAAACATAAACAAAAACCAAAAACATCAAACAAAACAAGCACAAACTAATGAAACACTTGGAAAAAGCATAGTAATTTGATCATGTCAAATATCCTTTTCCAAGTTAACATATCCCTCAATCCCTTTATTAGCGATGAATTTGACATGTTAGATGAAGCCCTTGAGGAATTCATCTCATAAGGTTCATCCACTAAGACTTTCCATAATAAACCAAATCAAAAAGAAGTTAATGTAATCACACCCCAATTCAAAATCTACCCACCCTCACATCAACCTCGAGTTCAAAATAAACATGTGCTCATCATAAGACCACCTAAAAAGAAACCATTATCGGGCCATGAGATATCTTAAATTTTACAAGGAAATTTGATAGTAGCAATGTTTTGCAGCAACCGAGTTATAATACCATTGCTCACACATATAATACAAGGAACAATAGGCAACCACAAACCACTCTCATTTCATTACCATTACATCAACCTATTCTTCCTAGCGCTCCTCATTTTCCTTTACATATTGGAAAGGAGTATGACCTTGTTGAACAATTTAAAAATACTCCTACTAAGATATCCTTATGGGATCTTATTCAAGCCTCACCTAATTACCATAGTATGCTTCAAACAGCTTTGCAACAAGTTGTGGTTCCTCCTAGTGAAAATATAAATGATGTAGTAGCCATGATTCAAGGAATGGATTTGGATAATATAGACATTATTTTTCACCAAATTCATCTACCTTCTTTGGAAATACAAAAACAACATGAAGCTTTCATGATAATAGCTATCATTAATAGGTGTTGGATAAAGATAACCCTTGTTGATAATGGCTCGACCCTTAGGTTTGTAGCACAAACCTTTTGGATAGGCTTGGAATGGATAAGAGTGAGATTGAATTTGATTCCTTGTTCATTTGTGGGATTGATAACGTAGGAAAACAACCGCTTGGTGTGATCACATTAATTATTACAATTGGAAAGGCCACATTGCAAACTCCTATCCATGTTATGCATCAAGATATTTCATATAATCTTCTTTTCGAAAGACCGTGGATTCATGAAATGCATGCAGTGCCTTCAACTCTTCATCATATAATTAATAATGTCTACAACAACAAAGTGTACATAATCAAGGCCAACCCTAAACCAAAAAATTATTTGCACACTAAGAAAGACAAGGAAAGTCCTTTGAAAACATTGACACCAACTACAAAAATAGAACCCGTGCAAGAGGAAGAAAAAGAAGAAAAAACTAAGGAAGTCACAAAGTTATTGGACAACGATTGGGGTTCCTTATATTTTACAACTACATTCATGGGAGAAGACAAGATCAAAAAAAAAAAATTAAAAGAAAAAAGAACTAACAGTAATGTCAACACAAAATTCAGAAGAACCTTCGAAATTATCCACTTCAATCACTTTAGAAGAAGATACAACATACACAACAAAATTTGATGAAGTTGATTATGAAAAAACACCAAATGCAAAAGAAATGGAAAGGCTTTATGGAAGGGGCTATGAGCTCTTCAAATAACTTGGTTATACTGGAAAAGGATATGGTGTGAAACAACAAGACATTCGTGTTCCTATAGAGCCTAACACACAAGAAACAAAAATGGTCTTGGCTATTGTCCTTCTAAGATAATGAAAGCAACAAAAAGAAATTTGCTTAATGTCAACATTGTTTTATGTGGTTCTTCTAAGATAACTCTCACTTTAAAGCATCTTGAATTGATTGATACAACAAATGATGCATCATTGGAATACTTCAAAGATGATGAAGCCTTGAAAGAAATGTTGGGAGTTTATGAAAAGTCACCAACTTCCCATCACAAACAAGGATTCACTTGTGCCATGGTTAGTAGCGAACAAGTTAATGAAGAAAAGAAAATAAGTGAAATTGAACAAGACAAAGAACACAATATTGAAGTTTCAAGACAAAGTGCACTACCTATGGGAGATGCAATCAACATACTGAGGAACACATCTAATGAAGAGAGAATGATTCAAATAGTAAAGTGCCTTGATGAGGATGAACAAGAAGATCATGCAACATTATTACATGGATTTCGTGAACTCTTTGCTTAGATTTATTCGGATATGTTGGGTATTGATGCTAAAATAGTTACGTATAACATAGTCCTTGCACGAGATTCTAGACTAGTAAGACAAAAGATATGTAATATGAATCCTAAGATAGCTTTATTGGTTAAATTTGAGATTGAAAAACTCCTCGAAGTTGGATTTATTTGTCCTATTGACTATTCTCCATGGATCTCAAACATTGTCGCAATTGCAAAACCTGATAATCATATTAGGATGTGTATGGATTTTTCAGTACCTTAATAAAGAATCTTTAAAGGAAGATTTTCCCCTTCTTAATATTGACATGATAGTAGATTCAACTACAAGCCATGCTTTTTTGTCATTCATGGATGGTTTTTTAGATATAATCAAATCTTTATCAACCCTCAAGATCAATACAAGACAACATTTACTACACCTTGGGGAACATTTTGTTGGGTTGTTATGCCTTTTGGATTGAAGAATATGGGTGCAACATATCAAATAGCTATGACATTGATATTTCATGATTACATACATAAGATTTTGGAAGATTAAGTTGATGATATTCTAGCCAAATATTTAACTCGTCAAGATAATGTTAAAATCCTTCGAAAAATATTTGAAAGAATGCAAAAGTATAACATGAGGTTGAATACAATTTTTTTTTGTCTTTGGTGTGGATAGTGGAAAACTTTTAGTTTTTATAGTATCCCATAGATGCATTGAGGTGGAAATGAAGAAAATTGATGCTATCATTAACATGCAACCTCTGGAAAACATTTCTCAGTTACATACTTTACAAGGAAGGATTCAAGCTATCAGTTATTTTGTGGCCTCCTTAGCGGATCAAACTTTACCCTTTACATAACTTCTCAAGAAGGAATCAAAATTTAAGTGGAATGAGGATTGTAAATAAGCTTTTTAAAGTTTGAAATAATACCTCGCTACTCCTCTCGTTTTACAACCCGCTATGCAAGAAAAACCATTTATCCTTTATACAACAGCATTAGCCCATGCTTTAGCAACATTACTAGCTCAACAAGATGATAATGGTAAAGAACATCATATTTATTACATCAGTCGAACTCTAATTGAATATGAGACTTAGTATACAATGATAAAAAAACAATGTTTGGCCCTTATATTTGCTACTAGTAAATTGAGACACTACTTATTAAATGCAAAAATTCATGTGATGATAGTTTTGATGCTAAATGGGTTATGTTGTTAATTGAGTTTGATCTTAAAATTATCTCTCAAAAGGAGGCAATCAAAGGGAAAGCCTTAACTGACCATTTAGTTGATTCTCCTTCTCCATTAGTGTTACTTAATATAGACTCATTCCCTGATGAAAGTGTGTTGACTATCAAAAAGGAAACATGGGAATTGTATTTCAATAGATCTAAGTGTAGAACTGGCTTTGGAGCAAGGGTTATAATAATCTCACCTTTTAAAAAGCCTATTCCCTCATCCTACTAATTAAAATTCTTATGCACGAATAAAACCATAGAGTATGAAGCTTTAATTGCTCGATTACACGCAGCTTTAGCTCTTGGTGTTCAACACATTATTATATTTGGTGATTCGCAATTGGTCAATAAGCAAATAAATGGTTCTTATCAAGTGAAACATGACAAGTTATCTAAGTATAAGGACCTTACAATGACATTACTAGAACATTTTGAATCATACACCATTGACAAAATCCCATGAAAGGATAATTGGCATGCAGATGCAATGGCAAGTGTTGCTTCCCTTGTATCTCCTAAAGATCATTTTATCAACTTCACATTTATAGTCCATACGATCACAAAACCATCAATAGACGATAAGATCAAAGAAGTTTTATTAACTGATATTGAAAACTCAAGTGAATGGTACACAAAAATATTCAACTACTTAAAATAAGGTACCTTTTATGAACCAACAACTAAAAACACTAGACCTCATCTTCGAAAGCTCGCATCTAGATACATAATCCTTGTGGATGTTCTATATAGACGATCATTTGACGGTCTTGTACTTAAATGTACTAAACAATCAGAGATCCCTATAGCCCTTGAGGAAGCCCATGCAGGTACTTGTGGGGGACATTTTGGAGGAAGATTGTTAGTTCAAAAGTTAATTTGTATAGGATATTATTGGAGACATATGGAACAATACTATTTTGCTCACATTAAGAAATGTCATAAATTTCAAGTGCATAATAATTTGGTTCATGCTCCTACTTTTGAGCTTCATTCCCAAGTTCCTATTTGAACGTTCTCAATTTGGGGTTTGGATCTTATTGGAAAAATATCACCACCCTCTTCCACTGGACATATGTTTATAATTACAGAAATAGATTATTTCACAAAATGGGTAGAAGTCATCCCTCTTCGTTCCACAACTACTGATGCAATATGTCGTTTCATATTGGAATATATTATTTCTCACTTTGGTCTTCCTTTTGCATTAGTTTCAGATAATGGAACTTCATTTAAGAATAATGATGTGAAGAATTTTTTGGAAACATTCCATATCCAACATCATTTCTCAACACCATATTAGCCACAATCAAATGGTCAAGTGGAATCAACTAACAAAACTAGTGAACAAACATTAGCACATTCAATTAACTTATGTATTGTGGGCCTATCGTACAAGTATTATAACATCTATGAGAAACACTTCCTATAACCTTGTTTATGGTGTTGAGGCAATAATGGCCTTAGATTTAGAACTTTATTTATTGAGAATTATTCTTAGAGGGCTTATTTATGACACTACATATAAGGAACAACAATTGCATCAACTTGAAATGCTTGATGAACATCATATTAACACTCTCAAGCATCTCCAAGATTACTCTAAATGAATGCAACATAGTTATAACGATCATGTCATTCCTCATGTATTTAATAAAGGTGACTTGGTGTTATATGATAATCAATGTAATGTTAATGCCAACCCGAATGAAAAAGGAAAGTTCGGTCGTAATTGGTTAGGACCTTACATAATTGATGAAAGTTATGGGTCTGGAGGATACACATTAACAAAAATAGATGGTACAGCTCTCAAATAACCTATCAATGTCACACATTTGCATTGATACTATACATAACATCCCTCTTGAATAGTATGTATATTAAAGCAATGTTGTTAAATTAAGTAGACAATGTTCTATTTTATCTCACATTGATTCATTCTTTGATAAACAATCTTTGTGTGTCTTGGATTACAAATTAATTGTCCAATAAGTGTCCAATAAGTTTGGATTATTACTTTAGTTCACAAACTATTCGAATTCATCTTGTGTGTTGTGTTAAGTTAGATCCTTATATGCATTTAGTGTTCTAAAATTAGATCATAGGTGCATTTAATTTAACACAACATGCTCAATCACAATATAGTATCTAAAATAAACTAAAAAAATAGTTTTAATTAGATCATATAAAATTAGATCATGTAGACATTTATTAAATATTCTAATACTATTTAATAAATCATATCGACATTTAATTCAACATAAACTCATAAAACCAAACATGAATGCTCATATATATTATATAAAATGTTCAAGTACATGTCATTAATAATACAATGCTACTATGGTTTATGGATGTTGGACCCCTCGGGGCCTGATGGTGGAATCTGTCATGAGATAATAGAATGTGACCATGATCTACTCATGGATCTCACTAGTGTTTATAGGCCATGCATCTCTCCAACCGCCCTAGCATCCCATATGAGTATCGCGACGTGCTCCTGCTCTATGCAGTCTCTATATGCTTGCAATATCATAACCTCTCCCTCCACCCTTGAGACCTCTAACCGTAGGATGGACTTCATCCCACTATATGTAGGAACTTGAGAGGCTCAAAGCTCATCATATGTAGTCTGCAATACTAAAATTTGTCCAACAACTTACTCCTCTCTAGATGTAGATAGGTTATCATGTCTCATTGTGCTCTCATATGTTGCCCTCAACCTCACAATAGGCTTGAAGAGATTTGCATGCCACCCCACAAAAGGTGGGGGCATGTACTCTGACGATATATCCTCATGTGGGGGCAAAGAAGGCACCATCTTTGTAGCCACTCTCATGTGGACCCTATAATATGGAAATCATAAAATATATCAACACACATCATGATATACAAATATCAATCATATAGATAAGCACAAAAGCATAATGGAAACATAAATAACACATCATCACCCAAATCTCCAACCTGTTAGTTGAGATCTTGTTGTGCAACAACAGATCCCCCTATGTAGGAAGCATGAATGGTCTACTACTGCTAGCCTCCCCATGCTCATAAGTCCTAATGCCTATTGTGGCTATTGATTGTGCTCTAATGACTCAGGTAGGAGGTGAATCTCTCCTCTCAGGGGCAACTTGAGCCTCATCAGACTCATCAGACTCATCACTCATCAATTGGACATCCTCCTCCTCATCATCATCATCATCCTCATCAGGAAATAAATATGCTACTATTCCCTCATCCTCTTAATCTCCATCAGATTCCATTGTCCCCATCATCCTTGCGACTTGGAAGAGGTCCCTCATTGATCGTGAGATGATGCATAGGAAAGAAATGAGTTATTCATGCTCCCATCCACCATTGTTCACAGGGAAGTGTGGTGCCTACGTTGTTAGCATTTGATACTGGGGGTATATCATGGTTCTCATCCTCTAAATCACTAAATTCCACATAATCAATGGTGAGATGACAACTATCTCCAGGTTGAGAGGCACTTTGTCTTGATCGTAAATATCTGAGTCATGGCCTAGGTGGAACCTAAACCTACCTGAACTATTGCATAACACAATAATAGTAAAAAGGCATCACTATGTAATTGTGTCGCCCCAGTACAAACCAATCTTGTTGCATCCTGACTAGCTGATGTGTGACATTTTCCCAATGGGGCACCATGAGGTATGGTCTCCATAGTATATCGTCATCCTCCAGATAATTGAATTTGACCCTCCAATATAATTAATCTTCATCCTACCATGATCATCTTAGAGGATAATTGTAGGCCCATAGATAACCCATGGACACTATTATTTGATAGCTAATCAGGATTGGTCGGTACATTGATATGCTCGAAGCACCACACCTGCAAGAGTTTACAATGTATTATGTTGTCTAGCTCTTGATAGATGAAGCACCTGAGATCATAATATAAATGTGCTAGCATACTGTGACCCCATGCATACACGGTCTGATGTTGCTCCATATCTCATATGATGTGAACTAGTCCTCCATCCAAGTGTGTGCCTCGTCCATCAACAACTAGTTCTAGTGTTGTGGTAACAATCATGATGCACCTCAATAATGATGACAACATGTATAGTAGTCATACGAGCTCGATGTGAGGTCTGACGCTCGTCTCTCAAATGGGATGGCCTAGAAAGTACTCAATATCCTCTCGCATATCCTCATGTGACTGCTCCTTTGCTAAATGGATGATCTCATCTTGGATAGGTAACCATAAGATGTGGTGAATGTCCTCTAGAGTAACTATCATCTTTCCCGTAGGGAGGTGAAAGGCACAAGTATCTGCACCCCACCTCTCTACTAGTGTCATAAGCATGGCATCATGATACCTCATAAGGGGCATAAGATACACCCAAAATAATCTAGTCTCCTACAAAATATCAATCTCCTCCTTTGAAAGCTAGGAGAGTTTCTCTCAGAGGTGACAAAACTGTCTGCCTCCTAGATGTTGGTGGGGTCGAGGAACCTAAATAATAAAAAGACAAATAAATCATCACTAGAAATCCTAAATATATGCATTAAATAATTAAAAGTACACTAAATTTTCTCTAGGAAACTTTGTGTCCAAATTGGACATTTGGTCCATCTTTGGATGGCGGGGGGGTGTCTTGGACACTTTGCAACCAAATAGGACACTTTGCAACAAAAGAGGACACTTTGCAATTTTTTTGGAAGGGTCCTAAAAACTTCTAGAAATGCATAAAAATATTATAAATACATAAATGTGAAGATAAATCATAGTAGAATCCACTCACCATATGTTGGAGCTTGCCTTGTGCCACCTCATCACACAAAATCTATAGTCTCAAAGGCCTATATGCTTTTTTTCTCGACATCTTTAGTCACTCTACACCAAGGTAAATTCTCAAAAGGTAAATGTCAAAATGATTATCAAAAACATAACCTTTCATTAAAATATACTAAGCATTCTTTGTTTTTCCTTATTAAAAGTACCTTTTTAAATTAAGTCAACATAATGGGGGTTAGCGGACTTCATTTTTGACACCGTTTGTTGCATTGAATTCATAATTAAGTCCTTGATCTAATCTAATTTATATCAATATGTAGTGTTGTACTTCCAATACCCTATGATATAACCAAATAAATTTTATGAGGTTACATGGCTACCCCGATTCCACCTCCATAAAGCAAGTGGAATCTAAGGGGGCATACATCTACCCTCAAATTTGATTCTTTGTAGAAGTTTGATAAGAGGATTTTTGAACAACTAATGAATTGGTGTTGTAGGATGTGGTTCCTAACTTTGTGGTTTTGTAGATAACTACATTGGGGGCTTCATTCTCCCTACTTTCAAATGAATCCATATGAATATCCTTTTTATAAAGCTTATTATTCAACTTCCTTTAGCTTGCATATGCATGTAGCATCATATAGCCACTAAAGTGGGGGCTAAATGTAGTGTAGAAAATTGTACTCCTTTCTAAGTGAAAGTACAATTTTACACTTAGTTTGGTTCTATTTTAGAGACCTTGAATTTAATCATTTTTAAACCTCATTAATAGGCCACTAATACCATTTATCATGCATCCCAACGCCTATTTTAATTATTTCCAGACAATATAACCCACATTGAATAAATGTCATTAATTGATTTAAAGCCCCAACATAATCTAATTCCTGAACTTTTCGGTTAGGACCCATTTTCCCATGGGTGATTGGGTCCCCTTTAAGTTCATAACTCAAATTAAAATATTTTTTTGGTGGCATTTCAAGGTCTCAAATTCAAATTTTAAGTGTCGGCTTTCGATATTTAATAAATGGGAAATTAGAAAGGAATCCTATAAAACAAAGTCTTTCAATCATTTTTCACTAGAAAAGAGAGAGATTCACATGAGATCACAAGGATTTACACTCAAGAGCAAGGAGAAATAAATCAAGCATTCAAAGTTGAAGTCTTGAAGCAACATTCTATTTTCTTTTTCAAGTCTTCAAGCTCATTTTTGCAAGATCAAGCATTATCAAAGATTGATGATAGATGCCTATAGAGGATCATGATGGATTCTAGGTTTTGGAAGATGCACCAAGCCATTCAACCAAGCCTAATGACTTGTTTCCTAAGTAGTTTCATCTTCTATTATCATTCTACTTTTTGCCTAAAGGAAGGTATTATTAGATTTTTGATCTATTAGGTGGTGATTGACATCTCCCAAAGTAGGTCTTCACCATTATTAATGTTTTATCTAGAGATATAATTCTACCACACTTGAATAAGGTTTCTTTGCATGCTAGCTCTTAACAATATTAGACACACTTAATATTAGGGCTTGCACACACTTTCATGTTTTAGATTTGTACTTTTCATCAAGCTTTAATTACCAAACTTGGGGTTTGACCGAGGCAAAGCCTTATCCACCACCAAACAACATTTTTGTTTTGTAGATTTATCATAGGTACAGATCCGGGAGCAAAGGTTTAGAAGTGCAAGAAGGAAGTGCAGAGACATGAATCGGATCTTAGTTTCTGATTTTCTAGAAAGGGAGACTTGGACCCATTTGCCCATAGGCGAATGAGTCCCTGACAGCCTTACGAAAAAAGCATTTTGCAAAAGGTGCACAACCTCCAGACCTTCTCAAATACGCCAGATCTTTGTTGTTTCTCACATTTTTATGCTTCATCTACAAGATCTAAGTGTTAGCTTTCGTTTTTGAGTTGATTTAGTATTTTTAGTTTTTCTCCCAAAAGTGTTGTTTAGGTTGATACTTTTGTCCTCAATCATAAGGAAATCAGTTGAGTTGACTCATTTGAGAGTTGTAAGTCAATTCTTTGTGTGGATCTCATTTCCTCATGAAAATAGGAAGATAGGTCCATCATACCCCCATTTTCAATAGATTTTACCCTATTTTTCTTTATTTTTAGTAGTATAAAGAAAGCCCGTATCATCATTCATTTTAGAGATATTACTAACCATTTTCCCTCTAGTTTTCATAGTATACTCAGTCTTATAAATATTTATAGTCCTTGTAAAACTCTATTATCCCAATTAACCCTTTTTAAGGTTGACAATCAAAATATTATTCTCTTATGTATTCTTAATTTATGGATTGGCTTCCACAACAACCAACTTGAATAGTACATTCAACATACCTAGACAAGAATTCTTGGTGAATGGACAACCAATTGTAAAGAGGATTAAGAATTTTTACAAGTATCACTACATCCTTCAATTTGAAGATATATATGAAATATTTGGCATCCATCTCATACCCGTCGTTGGTAGATGGTGCATCCTTGAATGGTACAAAGGTTAGCAATGTAAAAACATGATGGATGATGGTTGTAATTCTATATATCATGTAAATATTAAGTATAAATAAATTTACATGTAATAAAGCGAAGGATCAACATTATTGGCCATATGGCACAATATTCCTCCTTTAGCTTAATAAATTAGGTATCATAGAGATGATTTAATGTTGTTTTTTTTATATTTCTACTAGCATTCAATTATTTAGTTTTACGAGTTAAAGTCATTGACCCATTTTTCATGAGTAGTGGTTCACAAGAACCCATCTATCATGATAATAAATGATTAACTTAGCACTCATTGCATCTAGGTGATTCTCATAGAGGTGAAGCATCGGGCCTTCTCGAGAGGTCACCCATCCCAATACTACTCCAGCTCAAGTGTGCTTAACAATAGTTTTCTCCAAGGTTAATCCCACTTATCTTGCAACCTCATTTACAAGATGCAATGAGTGCTAAGTGGATCATTCATTATCATGATATACGGGTTCTTGTGAACCACCACTCATGAAACATGGGTCAATGAGTTTGACTCGTAAAATTACACAGTTGAATCTTGATAGAAATATCAAAAATTGACATGCCATGGAAAATACCTCTTACTTATCAATTGATTTAATGTTATAGGATCCCTAGTTTATAAATAAGTATTTATGCTTTGCAAGGCATATTCCAATGAGCATAAGTGATTGTATATGTCATGATGTCAACCACAATAATATTTGATAATAGGATGCAAACTTATCAAAATATCAAGATCCTTGTAGCCACTTATAGGTGTTAAGTGGACCGTATATGTGAAATTAGTTAGTGAGATAATAATACCTAAATAAATATGACAATAATATCCAACATTACCTATTAGTCAACATCTACCAGTTAACACCTACCAACAAACACCTATCAATAGATGTCTACTAAATTCAACACCTATTGGTCCCACCTACCTATCCCAACTACCAATAGATACCAATATTCATCTACCACCAACTGATGCGTTCCATCTATCAATTGGCCTCAATCTTATAAATAAATGCCTTGCAAGATTATTTGGGTATCTTGAGTTAGAACCTGTAGAGTCTTAGAGAGTCTTCTGACATAGTCTCATAGAGTGTTGTAAAAACAAGTAGATGTATGCTCTTAGCTTGCACCTTGAGCGATCTAGCTAATCAAAGTTCTAACTTGTAATGGTTTGGATAATATTTGTAACTTTACTTCTTGCATAATATTCTGCATCACTAATAAAATGATATCAAAACTTTTATTATTGTTGTTCTTGTATCAGTTTATATATTGTATGTAAATGTATGTGTGTGTGCATTCATGTATATATAGATGTGTATATATGTATATATGCATGTATTAATTTATGTATGTATGCATATACATACATACATACACATTGTAGAGGAGGGGGATCGAACGCTCAGAACCCCGGGTCACAAGAGGGTCTAGAACAGTCAGCTGCCCTAATCTACCTCACGTTAAGGATCGTTTGTGATAAGTTTAATATTGCAAG
The DNA here is from genome assembly GCA_007115665.2 of Sequoiadendron giganteum. Classification (NCBI taxonomy): domain Eukaryota; kingdom Viridiplantae; phylum Streptophyta; class Pinopsida; order Cupressales; family Cupressaceae; genus Sequoiadendron; species Sequoiadendron giganteum. The sequence continues at coordinate 384,624,989 of CM021101.1, read as the reverse complement.
AGGGTGAAGAGGAAGGGCTATTGATCTTCCATTTTCCTTCTATTAACTCGAGAGGTTTAGGGACTATATGAGCTAATTATCGTGTCAAAACTGAGACCCTAACAACTCTTTGCTAGAGGGCCCCAACGTAGAAGATGAATGACAACACGACGTGTTGGCATCCCGATCAGGCATTGGAATCCGTACGGATAGAGAGTACAAAATATAATCAATACTTAACAAAGAACTAACTACAATCTAGTAAATGGAGCCTTATATATCGACAAAAAGCATAAAGAAAATAAAATACTAAGAAAGAAAGAAGAATACTTTAACTTAAAAAGAGAATTTAACAAGAGTGAAAGGTGGTAGAAAATCAAACTCACAATTGGTCCAGCCTCCTACAAGCTCCACACGAACACCAAACCTACACACAACAAAATGGGGAAAAATGTTGGGTCTGTTTTGGGGCTTGCCACAGTCAAACCACCATTTCGGTGTTCCCACCTCCATGGACAGCCAAAATAGCCACAATGATACAAAATGTGATAAAGAGAGTAATGCAATAAATTCCAATCAATGACAACAATATTATATTGTGTAAATGAAATGAAAATGCTAATATGAATAGATATCACCTCCCAAATAAGGTGCCCTCGAGCACGCGAAGGGAGATGTGAGATCTCAAGCTTGAAGTTGTAACTGTTGCCATAGCAATGAGAGTAAAATCCAGTAGAGTAACACCTTAGAGCTTCAATAAAGGTGGATCATTCTGTGAAAAATGCTTAAGGAGTGTGTATAAAATATGAAGTGAGAGTGTATAAGCTTGAAGAAGTGTGTAGAGGATCCAATTGAATGAAGAATGATTTTTTTGAAGTGAATAGTAGCCCAAAAGATTCGTTCGAGGTCGATCAAGGGTGCATGGGTGTTACTCTTTGTCACTAATGAAGAAGTGTAGTGCCTCTACAAATTCCAAAGGTGGGAATCATGTTAGGATGATAGTGCATCGCACTAGTGTCCCTGATAAAAAATCCCCCATCGACACTACAAACAACTACCAAGTGGGTAGGAATCAGATGGATGAATTTGAAGAGCATTGTTGGGTTCAAGTTTTCTAAGGTAGGGGGATGCAAACAAGGAATTTGCAAGGGGTGAAAATTCACTCCATTACATTTTTCCCCCACTTTAACAAGCATGTGTGCTATCATATGCAAGGTAAAGCAGATCAAAAGAGTTTAAAGAAAGTATACCTGAACTGTCGAGGAAGTAGACCGCAATCTGGAAAACTTGGTGTAGGAAGAGAAGCTAGCTCCATGTGTCCTTGAACCTAAGGAGAGTTGAAATAAATTTTCCACATATGTGTAGACCTACGAAAGGTGAGAAAAAGGCTCTATAGGTCCTTGGAGCTATAGAGTTGAACAAAGAGATCCCACAGGATGTAAGCGCTTCACAAATCCTTGGACTTGTGAAGGAGGCACCCCCAGGTGCTCAGTCCTGAAGGAAGTCAGATGTAAGAGGCTCTGCATAGTTTGATTGAAAGCAACTTCATAGGTGCACCTGCAAAGCAACATGTTAATCCGTAGATAAAACATGTTAGACATCAAAAGAGAAGCCACATAGGAAGACAAGCAAACCGTTAACAATTGAAGGAAGAACTTTTAAAGGGGTCCCTTGGGAACCCTTCAAAAGAAAATGGGTCCACTCAAGGGACACTCTATTTGAAAGTGATAACATTTTTTAAAAGAGACAACATTTCTCATCAATGATTCTAGCACCAAGGATTCCTTCTAAAAGATTCATTTCATCAAGGAATTTGAAAGAAGGAATATTCCCTCGTAAGGGCAAGTCCAGATTCTATCTTACGAATCTGTGATGAAAGAAAAATTCATCCAAGGACCCATGTTGAAGAATTCAATTTTTGAAAAATAAAGATTTTTCGAAAAGGGATTTGTTGGCCACCGAATACACCTTTTTAAAATTGAAGCAGTATGATAGCCCCCCTTAGGATGGTGTGTGTTGAACACAAAGGCACATGGAATCCTAAGGAGAGAAAAATAAGAATGAAAGTGATGTTGTGGCCTACTAAACATGATGAGATGTAACCATGGTAATGTTGTTGCACACGCGAGGGACAACACATAAGCACCACAACATCACAAAGCAATCAAAGAAGAGAGAAAGATAAAACAAAAGAAGAAGAAAATAACTTAACAAACAAGAGACAAGGGGATGTGATATTTTGGAGTTAGAGCTACTCATAAATATAGATATATATAATAATATACAAATGAACTCTCATCAACCCCCTACTATATCAGACCATGTGAAGAAGGCACATGGAAATAAAATAAAAACAAAAAATTGGGTCAACTTGGAAGGGAGGCCTAAATGCCCCCAACACTTTGCATCATCCCCCATTGTCAAAAATCAAAGCATAAAAAAGAGAAGAATGATGTGACAAATAGAAGAAGTTTTACAGCACAAAAACACTCTTGTATCCAAGCACCTATGAGGGTGACAAGGTTCATTCAGGAACATATAAAACAAGCATGGGGGAACACAATACATACATAGTCTAATCTACAGATAAAGAAGAGGTGCCTCTAGTCCTCATCAACCAAGAGGTTGAAATTCTCCTACTCTAGATCACTGTAAGGGGAGGGTGGATGAGCTTGCAAGGGTAGAATATCAAGGGGTACCCTCCAACTCTCCTATGATAAGAGATAAGGAAGAGGGCCCCTCGAGGTCTTCTCTACTCAATTCCTATGAGGAAAACATCATCGATCTCACAAAGATAGCCGACAGAGCTAGGACATCATCTACGGAGCTAAACATGCACTTTACAAGGGTGCCATGTGTCAACTTAGTGGGCGAAGGAGGTAGTGCTCGAGATCCACTGCTAGCCTCATTGAACGATTCAGGAGCAATGACGAACTCCAGGGACACTAGGGTTGCCTCTATCACTAAGATGGTGCAAGACAGTGCAAAACCACCCTCTGAAGAAGGTGAACCCTTCTTTTGACCCCCATTACTAGTAGGGTCATCCTCCATCTTTTGCTTCATCGGGGATTTGAAATCCCCACAGATGGAGCAAAAGGAAAGGGGGAAGAGGAGAAAATTGTGGTGGACACCACCAAGGTATTTGACATGCCCACGGGTTTTGAAAAAGGTGGGATGTCCGAAAGGGACGTCAAAAGAGGGGGATTAGTTGAAGGAGCAATGAATACCTACACCCTCTTCAAGTGAGGATAGTTCATGCTTGTAGGGGGAGCCAAAAGCAATATTGAGGCAGAGGGAACTAAAGTAGAAGGGGTAAAAGGGGAGGAAACAATAGAAGATGACAAAGTAGGAGCTACTGGCTCCCCTTCCTTCTTCTACAAGGCGGCTTGCTCAACAGCTAGAGCCTTCCTACGATGCTTGCGCTCATGCGCAAGGTGGTTCCTACAACTTCAGGAGCTAGAGGCTTTAGCTTGAGAAGGATGAAACACTCTTTTTTAGCCATCGAAGTATCCATCACAACCATTTATAGAAGAGGGAGTGACTCCTGAACGAGAACATGAGGGAGAGATGGAGAGGCAAATGCAACAACAATGGGGGGAGCAAGCTCAAGCGCATCAATGGTAGGCCTTTTACCACTCACTACCTTGGAGGTAGGAGCAGTAGGAGGTTATGGAGGCCAAGACATGGAAGATGATCCACAGGGACCCTTCCCCTTACCATATAGAACAGGCCTAGGCACCGTGGGTAAGATAGGAAGTTCAAATGCCTAATGCTTGGCCTTCCGCCAAGCGGGCACCATCAAACTCCCTAAGATATGCATAGGGGTGAAAGTCAATGGTGTTGCAATAGGGTGGGAGGAAGAAATAGGTGGAATGTAGAGGAGGAAGAAGAAGATGCATGAGCAACCTTCTCCTCCTCCCTCTTTTGAGTGGTAGAGGCAGCCTTATGTTGCGCTATCATGGAGGATTTAACTGAAATGTCATAGGGAGAAGGAGGGTATCTCACCTTTGGAATTATGCCCCCACTCTTGTACTTCACATAAGTTCGATACAACAGGTCCATCTTGGGAGGGAGAAAACCAATAGGCGTAGGCCAGAAGTGATCAAGTGAGTATCCCCACATGCAATTATTGGCTTGTAACTGGTGTTGTGGACCACATGCACAAAACCCTCATGGAAAAACTTCAAGCACTTATGGACTATCGAGGGAACTAAATTCATATAAACCAACCAGGGAATGCCTAGTTTCACTCTAAACAATTCAGACCCCATGATGATATCAAAGAGTACATTCATAGTCCTGGGCCCAACCATGACTAACAAGGTGATACAACCAATGGGAGGGATGAAAAGAACATCATGTGTACATATAGTGCTTCTAAACTCATCATATCCACCATTATGTAAATTTTTTATCAACATGATCTCCTCTATGTTGAAATTCACCCAACATTTAGGGTCGACGAGAACACTAGTTACGGTATTCCCATTGATACGTGTGGGAATGTACAAAGGAGATGACTCTCTATTAGCGTTCATTGGCAAATCCTGTGAGGTGAATGTTATAGCCGAAGATCCACTCGTATGTTGCGTAGATGGGATGGGTAGATGGAACTTTCACATAAGCCTCCAAGGGTTTCACAATTAGAAAATGGCCCACTCAAGGTTTCATTTTGTAACACTTAGGAATCCTTCCAGCTACACCACAAGGGGTCGTAGGTTGGATTGCAAGGCTAGGTTCCCTACAACACTCACACCCACAACACTCCTAAACACGAGGGAAGAGTCTTTCAACACTACCAAATGGAACCAAAATGGTTCACATCAGGTTCACCAAAATGTAGAGGAGGGGGACCAAACACTTAGGACCCTGGGTCACAGGAGGGTCTAGAACGATCAGTTGCCCTGATCTACCTCACGTTAAGGATAATTTATGATAAGTTTAATATTGCAAGAGGGTGAGAGGAAGGGCTATTGATCTGCCACTGTCCTTTTATCAACCGAATAGGTTTAGGGAACTAGATGAGTTAATTCTCGTGTCAAAACTAAGACCCTAGTGGCTCTCTGCTAGAGGACCCCAACATAGAAGACGAAGGACAGTGTGGCATGTTGGCATCCCAGTTGGGCGATGGTGTCCGTATGGACAGAGAGTACAAAATACAGTCAAGACTCAACAGAGAACTAAATACAATTTAGTAAATGGAGCTTTATATCATTAAAAAGCATAAAGAAACTAAAATACTAGGAAAGAAAGAAGAATACTTTAACTTAAAAAGAGAAGTTAACAAGAGTGAAAGCTGGTAGAAAATCAAACTCATGATTTTTCCACCCTCACGCAAGCTCCACATGAACACCAAACCTACACACAAAATAACAACGAAACATGTTGAGGCTATTTCGAGGCTTGCCACAGTCAAACCCCCATTTCAATGTTCCCACCTCCACGGGCAACTAGAATAGCCATGATGATAGAAAATGTGATAAAGAGAGCAATGGAAGAAATTCCAAGCAACAACAACAACACTATGCTACGTAAATGAAATTACAATGCTAAAATGAATGGATATCACCTCCCAAACAAGGTTCCCTCGAGCATGTGAAGGGAGATGTGATCTCACAAGCTTGAAGGTGTAATAGTTGCCACAACAAAGAGAGTAAAATCCAATAGAGTAATGCCTTAGAGCTTCAACAATGGTGGAGCATGTTGTGAAAAATGCTCAAGGAGTGTGTAGAAACATGAAGTGAGAGTGTAGAAGTTTGAAGAAGTGTATAGAGGATCCAATTGAATGAAGAATGAATTGTTTTAAAGTGAATAGCATCCCAAAAGAGCTATTTGAGGTTAGTTAAGGGTGCAGGGGCGTTACTCTTCATCACCAATGGAGAAGTGTAATGCCTCTATAGATTCCAGGGAAAGGAATCTTGTCAGGACGACAACGTGTCACATAGGCATCTGTGTGTCGTGCTAGCGTGCCCGACAAAAATTTCCCCATTGATACTACAAACAATCGCCAAGTGGGTGGGAATCAAATGGATGAAGTGGAAGAGCATCGTCAGATTTAATTTTTCTAAGGTAAGGGGATGCAAACAAGGAATTTACAAAGGGTGCAAATTCACTCCATTACACACACATGTGCATGTACATGTACATGTATATACATATATATTGTTTTATATATAACTATATATAGTTTACATATATATGTTTATATATGGCTATATATATAGATACATATATAAACACACACACACATATATCTATATATATACATATATATAACTATATCCATACATATGCATATAAAGTTTATATAGTCTATTTTTTTGGTCCAAGAGCCATAAAAAAGGGGCATGGCCTTGAAGTATTTTTTTATCTACTATAAATCATCTTTACCATGATATAAAAACCCCATAATAGCTATATATAAAAAAAGGTCCAAACCTACCCTTAAAATGGATATTGTGATGAACATATACAAAATTATCTTAATAACAATGCCACTCCAAGCCTGAGATAAAATATAATATCCTTCACATGTGGAAACATTCAAAACAATGTATGAACACAAGCCAACTAGACCATCATATTAAATTTGCACACTCTCTTTTATGAGAGCTCTCACCTCTATTTCATCTAATCTTTGCTTCTAGACTATTTCCTTATAAGGAGGATGTTCTTTGATATAATTTTCTAACAATCTTACCACCTCATAAAGATAAATTTTCCACTAATATTGTGATCCAAACTCCTTATCTTTTCTCATTCTTATTGCCTTTATAGCCACCCAATCTGCTACCTAGTTCCCTGCTCTCCCTATGTGGGAGAAATGAACCTCCTCAAAATTATTAAATAGGTCCTTGGATTCCTTTGTTATCATCTCCAACTTCCAATTGTGTACTTATCCTTTCTTCATTGCTCCTATCATGAATATGGAATCATCTTCTACCCAAAATTTTTCCAACCTTTATTTTTGGCTATCATAAAACCTCATAGAATAGATCTAGCCTCCACCATGTTGTTAGTCTCAACCCCAAAATCATATGAAAGCATCCTATTTGTTTTTCCCTCCAAATCCCTAAATATTCCTCTCGCTTTACTTGGATTGCCTTTATCGCATTGTCAAAATTGAATTGTATCCATCTAAGCTCTAGGCACTTCCATGTGTTTATCGAGGTCTACTTCTTACAACCTTCCTTCTCCTTTCCCAACCACCTGAATCTTTCCCAGGCATCAACCCATAAAATTTCATTTTTCAATGTACCATTTATCTTCCAAATTAAATTCTCTTATTTCTAATATAGTGCTTACCAGCAAGTCCCAAATTCTCTCCATGACTCTTTCATTATTTTGGAAATATCTTGTATTATGCTTCAACCATAGATTCCAAACAACTACAAACAAAACAATGGAACACATAAAGAGTAACCCAAGGCTTTTAATCTTGAGCATCCAAATATCAAGTAATCTCAAAATGTTGTCAAGAAATATCCACTTTACACCCAACCTATTTAAGAAGAGAATCAAGATTTGTCTGGCCACCTCACAATGAATGAACAAATGATAATTGTTCTCCTCATTGTTCTTGCACATAATGTGACACCTAAAGGCCACCCTTCCCATCAACTATAACCTATCCCATGTAAGAGCCCTCCTCTTCCAAGCAATCCATAGAAAAACATTAGCCTTGGGGAGCCGTTTACTATTCCAAATTTTCTTGTAATAATTGGATGTTGTGACCCCCTCTTCATTAAAATAGACATGAAAGGCTATATTGGCTATGACCTTTTTGAATCCCTTCCCACCCCAAACCAAATGGTATTCCTTATCATATTTCAAGATAGGCCACTTCTCCAATTTTCCTTATATGTCTTTTCATTACTCCTTTACCTCATCCATCAGGGAATCAAATATTTCTATTAATTTTTCTAGTTCCTCTCAGTAATATAGTCTCTAACCATCTCACTATCTACAACTCTAAAATGAGAGGCCAAAGGGTGGAATATGTGGTTCTCCTTTAGTGTATTTCCATATAACCAAATAGTCATGCTAAAACTTGATCTTGTTACCATTATCCAACTTCCATCTAATGTCAGGGGTGAGAATTTTTACAAAATATTCTTAGAAAGCTCCATACACTAGAGCCTCTTAGCAAATTTTCCCTAAACAAGTTATCATGATTATTTTGAAGATATTTGGCTTGAAAAATTATACTTTGTAGTCTTCACTTTCCTCATATAATTGCCACACTAACTTCACCCCTAATGCCTTTCATGTTTTTATAGTCCCTAAATCCCATCCCTCCATTTCTCACCATTCTACAAATCAACTCCCACTTAACTAGGTTATAAATTTGGATTGATCTCCATTTCCACACCATTAGAAAATGTGTTGAGTAGCCTCTAGAGTCTTGACAACTTTGTTGGGAATTTAGAAAACAAACATTGTGTAGATCAAAACTACAACAAATGAGGTCTTGATAAGAGATATTCTACCACCCATGGAGAGCCATCTGCCCTTCCATGAGGCTAACATCCATTGGAAAAACTCAATTATTCATTTCCACTATATCTCTAAAATCTCTTGTTAATTAATTGCATTCCAAGATATTTACTTGGAAACACAACCAAATCATAACCAACTATCCTCTGAATTTCCAATCTTTTTAGACAATTATTTTCAAGAACAAACCTTTGAATTATTCATGTTTACTTTTTGACCAATCATTACCTCATATTGCACCAAGATTCTTTTAATGTTCCTAGCTTCTCTAGTGGTGGCTTCTTGAAAGATGAGAGTTTCATCAACGAATTGTAAGTGGGTGATATCGCTTATTCCCCCTGAAACATGTAATCCCATGATATTTTGATCCCTTACCTCCTATTTATGGCCCTACCAAAAATATCACCTATGATGATAAACAAGAAGGGAGAAAAGGGGTACCCTTGTCTCAAGCCTCTTTTAGTGTTAAAGAAATTAGAAGCAACACCATTTATAAGGACATCATAAGTTACTAATAAAATGTAACTATACACCCATTTACACCATCCATCACTGAATCCAAAATTCATGCATCATGAAAACAAGAAATTCCCCTATCATAGGCAAGTTTTCATTTCTAAGTTTATCATCATTCCTTTTTTATTTCTAACCTTCACTATATGAATGGTTTCATGTGCATTCATTTTCCAATCAAGAATTCATATTCCTCTCAAAAAAAAACTTTATTCCTCAAAGATGATGCCCTCCAAACATTTATTAGTCTTGTTTTCATAACCTTAGTGACAATTTTGTACATAGTATCACACAAAGCGATGGGCCTAAATTCATCAAAATATTTAGGATTTTTTTTTTGGGGGGATCAATGCTAGACAATTTTAATTCCAAGAATTCAAAATTAATCTTCTACTTCTACATTCCTATGCTGCCTTCCACACAACCTCCCCTACAATATCCCAATATTTATGAAAACACTATACCTAAAAACCATCTAGGCTAGGGGATTTCTTGACCCCCAAGGAAAAAATTACATTTATGATTTCCTCCTTATAAAAAGAGAGAGAAATTCTTCATTTTATCCTTCACTGATTAGTTTAGAGATATTGTATAACAAAGCCTCTTGTGCATCTTGACCATCATCTATTTTTGAATCCAAATTTTGTTTGAAGAAATTTCTTCCCTCATTCTTGATTTCCGCTACATCCTCCATAACTAAGCTTGAAGGAAGTTGAATGCTCAATTTTTTGTTGTTTTACCATTTAATCTTTGTGGACAAGTGAAACAACTTGGTGTTATGGTCCCCTCCCCTTAGCCATTTGATGCAATATTTTTGATGGCATTAAATTTCCTCCATTCTTAGTATCCTACCCTATTCTTCCATCAAACCCTTCTCTTTTTCCTTGAGATATAGGGTTAAGCCTTTTTTTGGAATTTATTTTTTCACCTTTGCTAGTTCAAATTCCACCCTAATTTTTTGTTTTCAAAAATATTACTTATTGTATCCTTATTTGATAATGTTGCCTACTATTTGACCTCAATCAATTTATAATACACTTCATATCTCTTGCATCCCCTCACTTTCTTGTTCCATCATTATTTTAAGGCATCCCTTTAAAACCATGAGTGTTCATACTAGAATACCTCCATCTTGAAGGGTATTCCTTTTGGTTTCGAACTATTGTTGATATGAATGAAAATTGACAAGTGATCTAGTCCCCCAAATTCAATTACTTCCTAGTGAAAATAGTCTAAAATCCAACACCCAATCTAAATTCAAAAGGAATATGTCTAATTTGTATAAAATATTCTCATCCCCCATCCTTTTTATTCCAAGTGAACCAACTAGATTCGGGTTTGATATCTACTAAGGGAAACTCTTCACATAACATTCTAAAACCCATTGATCCTACATTTGATAAGGCTTTCCTCCCCTTTTTCTCATCTAGAGCTAAAATGACATTAAAATCTCCACCTATCACCCATTCCCCTCTTCATGATCTACTTAATTCTCCTAGGATAATCCCATGTGCTAATTTTGTTTTTCTCTAGGTTTGGCCCATGGACATTGGTGACTACTATTATTTGATTATTCCATAAATTATTAAAAGCTCCAAAGAGAAAATAATTAGATCTTTCAATGATCACACTAGAGAAAAAAATATTGTTTCATATAATGACCAATCCTCATGTTGTATCCTCAACATCTAAGGAAATCTAATTTCCATTTATCTATATTCTAGGAAGCGACTCCTTGGTTTTTTCACCATCCATCTTTGTCTCTTGAATGAGTAGAATGTTTGGTCCTTATTTTTCAATTAACCACTTAAGTAAGTGACATTTCTTTGGGTTGTTGAGGCCACAATTTTTCTATCTCAAGATCTTCATTGGGTTTTCCGTCCACAAAGGTGCTTGCCTCTGGATTTCATAAACTTCTTCATCAATTATTGAACTTCACTTTCCAGTTCCTCCAAGGCCTTAATTTTTGCTTTAGATGCATCCATTCTTCTACCCTTGATGCTCTTTTCCATCATCCATAGAAAAGAGGTTTCTCCCTCCAATTTTTTTGATTCTCCTTATAGTAATGTTTCAAGAAAATGATTTATCATAAAAAACTCCATGTCCTTACAATCAACGATGTAGGGATCGACCACCAAACCCGTCAGGGTGTGCACCACAGTGAGCATGGAAGGCTCTAACAAAGGGTGATATTGGTTATGTTATTACCCAGAATGAAGGAATGTCGCAATAGGTCATAGTTCAAAATAAATGGGACTACGCCAACATGCATTTGACGGAGCCAGTCAACTTCAAAAAACTGGAAAAGAAATTTTGGAGACCAAATCTTCAAGAAGTCTCGACAAATTAGGTAAACCCTAGCATTGAACATACCACTGTGGTTTCTTTAACAATAGATGGCAAGGTGTGGAATGATTCGGTGAATGAGTTAAAAGAGAATGCTTTTTTCATGAAGTGGAGTGGTCCATGACCAACTTTTAGTAAGGTGAGAAACTGGTGTAATGAGCACTGAGGGGAAGCCACAGTTCTGAAAACTCTTCCAAATGGGTTTTATTTGGTCATTTGTTCGGCTCCTAGAGATAAAATCCAGATTTTAAATAGTGGGCCTTTCTTAATGGGGGGTAAAGGGTTTTACATAAAATATTGGTCTCCAAATTTTAACCCAAAAACTGAATCCATTTTTGAATTTCCAATTTGGATAAGACTGTATAACTTACCTCATGAATATTGGGGTGTGGAAACCCTCAAATAGATTGGGAATAAGTTGGGATCTTTTGTCAAAATCGATGAAGCTATTACCGATAAGGATTATAGTATGTATGCACGCATATGCATTTTGTGGCAAGCGATTCATCCCCTACTAGCAATGATAGAACTAATCTCAGTAGAAAGAACCTGGAAACAATGGATTGAGCTGGAAGAATATGTGGAGATGTGCTTTGGTTGTAAAGAGGCCAACCATACAACAAGGGAATGCAATATTAATGGGAAAGGAAAGGGTCCCGGCTAAAATAGCATAACATATATTCTATTATGCAAGGAGAATGCCTTCCAAGTGGAAGATAATAACTTTCTTGAAGCAATGGAGCAAAGAGAGGACCTTAGAGTGGTGGAGGTTTGCGGTTGGGCTAAACCTAACTCAGTATTGGACATGTGGTCCAACTCCCAAAGGGAAGATAGTTGGAAGGGAATGACTGAGAATGGTTTGATATCCGGGGCAAGTTCAAAGGAGTTGGTGTCAGAAGATCTTTAGGGTAAGGCTCTATCGCCAGCTCAGTTGTTGAAGACAATAATACAAGAGGATTTTCTCGGGTGTAGGGTTTATCAAGTGGAAGATTCAGGAGAAGAACTCAAAGGATCTGAACCCCACAAAACTAGAACTATGGTTTCAGCCGAGGGGTTAAGAGGGGTTGATTTTCCATCAGTATTTACAGTACTAACTCCAAAAGTAAACAGTCTCCATGAACTTAATCTACAATGGAATACTGCAGATGTGACTTTGTCAGTTATCAATTTGGGGAACGGGGGGGAGAGTTAAGGAAGGAAGTTTATAGGGGCTATGAGAGGGATGTCAGAGATGGTTGGAGTGGAGAGGCAATAAAAAATACACCTCTGCAGTACTCTATGGAGAATACTAAGGCTCAGTTAGATTCAGAAGTGGAAATCCCAGGAAGATGCTTATCCAAAACTGGTAGTATTACCCAGAATTCCTAAAGAGACTAGAACCGAGAAAACCCAGAGGTGGAGTTTATTGAAAATTGCCCTTCTAAAAGTGATACCAAACAATTAGAACTTCAATCGGTAAATGATGAAAGAGATATAGAAAGCCTCTATGATGACCTAGATTTGGTACCACACTCAGATGAAGAGGAAGGGGTTGGAGATGATTTGGGTGTAAACTCTGAGTTGGGAATTCTAGAAAAGAGAACTCTAGAACAATCGTCAGTGAAGAAAAGTAAGGTGAAGGTTGGGGAGAAGTAGAAAAGGGGTCCTAAACCCATCCGGGTTAAATTGGAAATTGTTGGGAATGCAGCAAGCCAAAAACAATTGAGATTGGGAAAAGGCTATGCCTTTTCACGGGAGTAATGAGGGTCCTTTCATGGAATGTCAGGGGTTGCAATGCTCCTGACAAGACTCGTTTGATCAAGAGATGTCTTGATCAAACAAGACCAGATTTAGTTATGTTGCAAGAGATAAAATTAAATGGGAAGGAAGTAGAAGCCTTTGGTAAACATTTCAATACATGGAAGTGCTTCATAGTGGAAGCTACGGAGCTTCAAGGGGTTTAGGGCTCCTCTACAATGAGGTTGTGTTGGAGATTCAGATACTTAGATCCGAAAAATCATGGAAATGGGTCAACATCACATCCAAACTATTGTTCTCGAGTTTTATGTTATTGAATGTTTATGGTCCGAACAATATGCAAGACTTGAGGGGGGTCTGGATGGAAATTATAGAGGTGATTGCAATCAGCAAGGATAATCTTATCCTTCTGGGTGGGGATTTTAATGCCATCCTGAGACCATCTAACAAGAAGGGGGGCTTAGGTTGGTTGAAAGAAAAGCAAAAGGATTTCAGTGATTTTGTAAAAAATAATGGTCTTTTTGAACTTCAATTTAGAAATGTTGATTTCACTTGGACAAATAAAATATTTGGTTTCCTAAACAATGCAAAGAAGCTTGATAGATTTTTTCTTGCTGAGAATTGGGCTAATTTCCAATGGGATTTTTAGGCTGAGATCCTTCCAATAATAGGTTTTGATTATTACTTGATTGTTGTGTGAATCCAAGAGGAAGAGGCCCTTGAACGTTGTCCCTTTAAGTTCAAAAAAGTGTGGCTTAGGAAGGATGCATGGAACTAGTGGCAGATTGGTGGTTGAATGCTCCAATAAGGAGAGGTAACAAAGCTTCTTTTTTTACAAAAAGCTACAGTACATAAAGGAAAGGTTGAAGAAATGGAATAGAGAAGCATTCAAGAACATCTTCTCAGAGAAGTTAAAATTAGAACAAGAACGGGGACAGTTACATTCTAAAGTAATTGAAGAAGGTTTAAGTGAAGATGATTTTCTATCGGAAAAAGGACTAAATAAGCAATATGTGGAGGTGTTGGCTCGTGAAGAGATCTTTTGGCATCAAAAATCAAGGGAGACTTGGCTAAAAGAGGGGGATCACAATACAATTTTTTTCCATAATGCATTAAAGGTGAGGAGATCTTTCAATAAAGTTTTTCCAATTTAGGATAAAAATGGTAATTTGATCCCAAAAAAAGAAGACATTTGTAGTGAAGCAGTGTGTTACTTTACTGAAGCTTTCAATACTAGTCAAGTGGATCCATCATAGGAAAATGAAATTTCAGATGTAATCCCTAATTATGTCTTTGATATTCAAAACTCATTCTTGACAAAGACAGTTACTTTAGAAGAAGTTAAATCGACTCTTTTTAGTATGGGTGGGGACAAGGCACCAGGACCGGATGGGTTCCCAACTCTTTTCTTTCAAAAGTTGTGGGATTTTTTAGCTAAAGAGTTTGGGAGGTGGTGGAGGAATCAAGATTGGAAGGCTTTATTTTAAAAGATTTTAATAATACTTTTATTGCTTTGGTTCTAAAGAAAGAAGAGGTTGTATCATTTAATGATTTTCGTCTTATTGCTCTCTGCAATACAGTGTATAAAATAATACCTAAAGTAATGGCGAATAGGTTAAAAATCATTCTTGACTCGATAATCTCCTCGAAGCAGAATGATTTCTCTCCAAACTAGTCTATTTTTTAAGGCATTATTATTGCACATGAAGTTATTCATTCAATTCAATTAGCCAGATCTGAAAAGATGCTTGTCAAACTAGACATCAAGAAAGCTTATGATGAAGTAAACATAAGTTTTTTGTTAAAGGTTCTGAGAAGATTTGGCTTCAGCGAGGTGTGGATAAGTGGGTAGCGAGCAGTATAAACTCTCCTCATTTTTCTATTTTTCTGAATGGCATTCCTCGGGGTTTTTTCACTTCAGACAAAGTTATTAGGCAAGGAGATCCCATTTCCCCCTTTTTATTCATAATAATGGCTGAAGCTTTGAGGAGATTAATTTATAAAAAGTGGGATGAAGAGGTTTGGAAGGGTGTTCGGGTCGTTGTTAGTTTAGATCTTGTTTCTCATTTGCAGTTCATGGATGATACTCTTCTCATGGGAGAAGTGTCCTTTAGAGAGGTGAGATTGATGAAAAACACTCTAGATAGATATAGTAAGGTTTTTGGTCAATGCATTAACTCGAAAAAATCTGATATTTTTTTCTTTAACACATGCTATCAAAAACAAAGAGAAATTGTACTATTTTAGGAATGAAGATGGGTACTCTTCCGGGAAGATATCTAGGTATCCCCCTTTTCAGTGGTGTGAATAAGGCTATGATCTGGAAGGATTTAGTAGATTGTTGCTTGAAATGAATGGATGGCTGGAAAATTCATTGGTTGATTTCAACTGGAAGAATTATGATGTTAAAGTCTATTATTTCAGCTATTCTTATTTTTTCTATGATGTGCCTCAAAATTCCTGGAAAAGTAGTAAAGGTTATAGGTCAAATAATGAGGAAATTCTTTTGGAATAGGCGACTTGAGCAAGATAAAATCCCCCTTGCTGGCATGGGAAAAAATTGTAAGTCAAAAGGGAAGGGAGGTGCAGGTTTAAGAGATTGGAGTATTATGAATGAATCTTTAGGAGCCAAGTTAGTCTGGAATATATATTCACAACCTACTCAATTATGGGTTAAAATCCTTAAAGAGAAATGTCTAGACTCGATGGAGAACACTAGAATTTTGACAATTTAGAACCCACCAATTGGTTCAGCGATTTGCAACTTTGTGGTTTCTTGTAGGAAGGTTATAACGGATCACATTACATGGTAGTTAGGGAATGGGACAAAAGAAAAATTCTGGGAAGACTCATGGTAGGGTCTCCTGACTTTGAAGGACAATGCAAAATTACAGGTGCTAAGTGTGATCCCTTAAATGTCTACCTATTCTAAAGATGCAAACTTAACTATTATGCACTAATGGAAGAACACAAGATACACCTCAAGATTAGCCTAACGAATGATAATTCAATGAAATAAGATAACAAAAGAAAGACAAGTGATTATACCTTCTTTTCTGCAAATTCCTTGGTTGGCCCTTGATGTTTGGAAGCTTGTGTGCTCCTTGGATGGCTATTGAAATGGTGTATGCAAGATGTGCAATGTGATCAATGCAAGTGCTAATGACTAAGTGGCTTGGCTAAATGGATAATATGATGCTTACAAATTAAATGAGCAATTTGGTAGCATAAGGGTGCAAATGGCTAAGTCTCCTAAATGAGAGAAGAGAGGGGGGGTATTTATAGAGCAATTTGAATTCTCTAGCGGTTGAGATTAAACCAACAAGGTAAAGATGGAGGGCTATGGTGAGTTGAGGACTCACAAGCCCTCACATCTTGACATGTGGAATGAGAGATGGCTTAAGATGAGATGATGTGGAAGTGAGGTGGAAGAAAGCTACATGATGTGGAGGAAGGACAAGTACCTTGGGGGATGAGAAGATTTCCTCAAAAAATGACTTCTTCTTCCCAAATGAGAGTGAAAAAGATTTTGAGGGATTTTAGAATGCCTCAAAAATCTCCATGGGGAATGAGAAAGTAGTTGGAGAAATAAATGTGAATTAAAAATTCACATGCTTGAGAGAATCTAATGGATAAGAGAGAGTTTCCAAAAGAGTGGGAATTTGTCACATGTGAGTGATGTGACAAGACCAATGTTCTAGAAGTCTTTGGCAATGTGAAGTGACAAGTCGCATGTTCTAGAAATTGCATGGGGATAAGGTAAACCTTGGAAGGATAAAAGGTGAATTAAAAATTCACATGGGGAAGAGAGAGACCTAGGGTGAATAAATGTGAATTGAAAATTCACATGGAAAAGAGGGTCAAGGCCAAGAAAGGTAAATGAAAAGGTTGACTTAAAAAGACATGCTAAATATGGCTAATGACCTTGATTAAGGTTGTGCAAACACAAGATTATGATAATTAATGAAAGATTAGAAGCAAGTGAGAGATTATGGAGGATGTGACACTAATCTTGATTAAGTGGTGCACATCCAAATCATGGATTAATTTATTTAATCCAGATTAGAAGAGGATTATGGAGGATGTGATAAGGAGAGAGAAAATGAGAAATTAAAATTTGATTTTTAATCAAAAAATTAAGTGACTAAATTAAATAAATTGACATATTTATTTAATTTAGAGAAGAAAAGGTGTAAGGTAAAGTATTTAATTATTTAATTACATACTTTAGAAACCTTAGGCAGAAAATGAAATATTGATTAAATAAATTATTTAATCATTATTAAGGAAATAGATGAATAGAGTAGACGATTTTGACCATGTGGAAGTGGTCAAATTTAGATGTCTACATTTTTCCCATCTTTGAAATATTGTTATAATAACAGTGTTGCGAAGAAAAGAAAATGCAGATGACTCTATAGAGGAAGCAACTAGAAAATGATGCCTTAGCATGGGAAAAGGTACATGAGCTGCCCAAATAGAGGGGGAATGGATGAATATGCTCCAGTTTGCAAATGGCAGCCTCAGGAAGGTAGTGGATAAGTTGGAGGAGAAAAAAGATAAATAAGAGGTAAAAAATACCCCTTATTTTAAAAAAGGAAAAGTAATATAAAGTAATTTTTAGAAATTACCTCACCTCATTTGGATTGTAGCAGTTGAGAAAAGAGGAGAGGAGTGGAAGCAGATGAAGAGCGAGGATGTCGCAGGATTATGACTCTGACATCATTCATCGGGCGGACGAGGTGCAGTGACTCTACAGCCATCGGGTTGTGCCCTGCCAAGTTAGCAACAAAACCCTCCATGCATAAGTTAATTAATTTAAACGCATTTTGTAGGTTTTTTGTAAAATTTAAAAAGTGGGTTTTGTTGATGGGATAGGGAAGAAAAATGGGTAGACATGAAAATGTTAGGTAGGCGAAGACGGGGGGAAAAATTGAAAGGCTTTGAATTCCCGAAGGGGCAAATCCGTCCTATTGCGGGGGGCGTGTTTGCCCCTACCAGGGGTAGGTCCGCCTCGACACGGGGCAAAGCCACCTCGCATGTGGACCTCTAACCCATGATCGGGGGCAAATCTGCCCTGACGTAGAGCAAGTCTATCCAGGGGAGAGCAGGTCCACCTCGGTGTGGGGTGGGCTTGCCTCAGCTTGGGGCGTCTCCGCCTCGGCGTGGGGTGGGTCCACCCTGCAGTCGAGGGCAGGTCTGCCCCACGGCTAGGGGCGGGTCCGCCATAGCCTGGGTGGGTCTGCCATGCAGCCGAGGGCGGGTCCACCCCAACGTAGGGCAGGTTCGCCTTAGCCAGGGGCTGGTCCACCCCAGCCGGGGATAGATCAGCCCCGGTTTGATGCAGGTCCGCTCCGTGGGTCAAGGGAAGAGCTAGTGAGGTTCAAGATGAACCGGTGAGGGAAGAGTGAGATAAAAAGAGAAGTAAAAAAGAAAAAGGAGAATTAACTAGGGTCGGGAAAGATATTAATAAGGTGAATATTATGAATGAAGAGCTTCGATTGTTTGCAGACACATGAGCGGCGTCTAGAGGCACTGGCGGCAACCACGACGTCCATGACCGGAGTAGACCACGCAACACTGGAGCATGTGGGATTCCTACACTTGGTACAATTTCCGATGATGAGAGCGCATCAGGCGATGCTGAAGG
The DNA here is from genome assembly GCA_007115665.2 of Sequoiadendron giganteum. Taxonomy (NCBI): domain Eukaryota; kingdom Viridiplantae; phylum Streptophyta; class Pinopsida; order Cupressales; family Cupressaceae; genus Sequoiadendron; species Sequoiadendron giganteum. The sequence goes on along the minus strand of CM021101.1, from coordinate 384,606,268 downwards.
AACTAATAAAGAGATGAAATTCAGTGACATCGACCTTCCATCTTCCGACAGGGGAGATGATAGTGACATTGGAGGATGTATGGCGCATCTTGAGGCTGCCCATAGTGGGGTGGTTAGTGAGTGAGGTGGTATCTAAAAGGACAGAGTTGGATCAAACCATCATAGTATTATTTGGACGGGATGATTTTCCCATACAGAGGGGGCAGTTGGATGTAGACAGATGTTTGGCCTTGGGGTTGCCACCTTTACCATTGTATTTGTGTTGTTTGATTAGTGGGATATTGCTGCCAAACCGTAGCAGGCAGTTCTGTAGTCTATGTTTATGGAGGTGATTTGACATATTGTCGAATGATGAGAGGGACAGTTCTCATGGGGCTCATGTGTATTAGCATAGTTATATAGAGATATGCATGTGATTTGTTATCGATGGTCGTTGAGCGTGACACATATGACACTATTACAGGTGTGGGATTGGGAGCATATTATGGTGATGAGGCCCATAGTGGTGAGGAGAGGATGGGTGGATGAGAGGGAGCCTGTTGCTTGGGAGTACGGGGGGTCCAGGGGTAGTGTTTTGTGGTATGAGATGCAAGGAGATATGGGCGATTGGAGGAGACTGTTGGATGAGTTGCGGGAGGCCGATATATGGCACCCATATATGTATCAGTGATTCAGGGGATGGAGGGAAAAGGAGAAGATACATTAGGGTTACTTTAGGTGTAGACATGTCCTGATTAGGAGCCAACCGCACATAGTGGAACCTCATTGGCCAGATAGAGTGGAGAGGTAGTTTGGGCGGATAGAGGATATTCTGGCAATGCCAACCATGTTTCATCGGCTTAGCAGAGAGTGACCATGGGGAGATGTTCTGACAAGGAGGGCGGCCAGAGAGGCGTGGATGATGGCAAGTGAGGTGCCCTATCCAGGGAGGGCGATTGGTCCTGAGGATGTAGGAGTGACAGAGCGATATGCTTGGTGGTTTCTCACCCACCGGTGGGAGAGGATTACACCTGAGGTGCCGATAGTGGGAGCCATAGGGTGGGGGTCAGAGGATGAGCACCAGTTGGCGGAGGAGGGTGGAGAGGAGGGGAGACAGGAGCAGAGGGGACAGGAGGGAGGCAGGATGTAGCAGAGTAGCAGAGAGGATGAGGGTGGAGTTGGATCACAGTCGGGTAGCAGAGAGAATGAGGGTGGGGTTGGAGGGCAGCTAGAGAGGAGGAGGAGGAGGCAACAGTGAAGGAGGACTAGAGGGATGATGGAGATGGGGGTGGAGATGGAGGCAGGAGGGCTAGGCAGTGGGAGAGGTCCAAGGATAAAGGCGGTATGTTAGGAGGATGTGCGAGATGTGGCGAGACTAGAGAGTGAGCCAGGGGTGGAAATGCTGCTAGGCATACTGGTATAGGTAGTAGAGTACGGTAGAGGCGAGTTCAGGTGAGGATCAAGTAGGAGGAGGCGAGGGCCATAGGTCAGCAGGATGGAGCACAGGGGGAGACTGATGCCAGGGGAAGATTAATGCCAGGGGACGTTCAGAGAGTATGACAGGGAGTAGACGATAGAGGAGGGTCCAACTGAAGATTCAGGTGGAGTAGGAGCCCCATGTGTTAGAGAGACAGATGAGCGAGGATGGAGAGGAGCCACAAGGGGAGGTGAGGACTGTAGGTCAGCTGAGGAGACAGATGAGGGTGGGGAGGAGAGGACAACCGAGGAGGATTTGGGTGAGGAGCATGGTTGAGCAGGCACAAGAGGAAGCATAGATGGATGCGATGGATGTGGATGTTCAGGTGGTGGAGCTGTTAGCAGTATTACCAGCTATATTAGTTGATGATCCTATGGTTTTATTCGGGGGAGCTTAAGCGAGGCTATGAGTGATGGAGGAGGAGCTAAGGAATGCAAAGGCGGAGGTGCAAAGGATGAGGGAGAAAGGGCAAAGAGAGTTTGATGTTGTCATGGGTCGGCTGATGATAGATGTACATGATTAAGAGAGAGAGGGATGAGGTACGAGCAGAGATGGAGGGAGTATGGGGTGAGCTAGCCAAGGCAACCTGGGATCAGGACAGGTTAGAGGTGGTGATGACCATAGCACAAATGTAGAGACAACCAGAGTCCGAAGGGGGAGCAAAGCATGTCTCAATGGAGTGTCTTCAATGGGCTAAGAGGGAGATGGAGACACTGAGGGTATATGTGGTAGGACTGCTTGGGGAGAGTACAAAGCTTCAGGAGAGGGTATCTACCATAGAGATATCCCTAAAGGAGGTGAGAGTGAGGGTTGAGGCAGCTGAGGCCCAGCTAGTGATAGTGCAAGGGGAGAGGGACACAATGTATGCAAATGTATAGGCCCTCTAGGAGGAGAGAGATAGTGCAAAGAGATAGGTGTAGGTGATACAGGGGGAGAGAGATGATGCACAACGACAGGTTCAGATCTTACAGTTTTAGAGAGATGCAATAGTGGCTCGAGCAAAGAGTGCTGAGAGAGATGTAGCACAGAGTCAGTCATAGGTGGTGCAGGGTGATGGGGATGGGATAGAGTTAGTTATACAAGGATTGCAAGAATAGTTACAGACTGCATAGGTAGAGAGGGAAAGGGCCACAGAGCAGGTACAACTATTGATGACAACATAAGAGGCATGGGAGCAGGAGCAAAGAGCGGGATAGATACAGGCATGAGTGGAATGCCACCAGATATCAGGTTGGACAGAGAGATGATTATATGTAGGAGGTGACCTACTGGAGATGTGCTTATGAGCAGACAGTTCCAGATCCAGCGCAGCGCACAACATGCTATGTCAAGTAGGTACCTCAGATGTCGACACCGTCCCAATCTCTAGGGACGCGTACCAGAGGGTATAGTGACTTTCAACCAAATCCTTCATGCTTTGGTGGTTATTAAGGGACTCTTGGTCATGATTCTCAGGGGTCTCTGACACATAGAGGACTAGTGCTTGATTCTCCTCAGAGATCAGATGTGGGCAGCTTAGGGAGCAGGTGACAAGATACAAGTTTTTTGACAAGTATAGGATGGAGATTTAGCACATATTAGCAGGGAGAGGATGTGATCTACATCCTTGGATTGTGCTTCTTATTTGAGGATGATATGTATGTGATTATGAGGTGACTATGTTTTGGATATTATAATGAGATGGACATTGTATTATTTTGATCATGATATGCAATAGTCCTCATGGACACTATGCCTTATGTTTATGTGATTGATGATTTATGTTATGCATATGGGTATATATTTATGTTCTTATGATAGATGATGTAATATGTGTATATGTATATGATGATTTAAGTTTATGTGGATTATTTGACTATGCATGATGTTAATGATTTATTTATGCGTTCATGGATGATGTGATGATGCATGATGTTGACTATTTATGTATGGTAATGTTGTTGTGTATATGATGTAATTAGTATGGACCTAACAATGTATTTGCAGATGGTGATGCATGTATGAATGTGATTATAGAAATATATGGATAAATGAACCTAAGATGTTTAACCTAATGAACTTATGCAATATGGATGGAAAATGAACTGACATACTAAATACAATGCAAACACAAGTATCAATGAGGACTAGTTTGGGAATGTAGGTAGATGATAGTTGTAGTGTGGGTGTGATATTGCGCCTGTCAAGAACCATTAGTATCTTGAGAAGAAAAGAAAGTAGGAAGGAATCAAAGTTTTCAAAACCAAAATCATGAGTCAGAGTTTAGGAAAGATAATAGATGAAGGGGATATGAAATGAGATGAAACGCAACATGAATGCAATTTTCCAACTTTCGGAGCACTGATTTTTTCTATAGCATAAGACACCAGCCACCATGGTAGATGAAACCAAGGCGAATTAGTGTCTAATGCAGGAAACAAACACAACAAACAAGGTTATCCCAATACCCCAAAGTAACAAAGACTTTGGTCTGGCCAGGCATTGGGATAACCACAAGCACAAAGGGATGTTCCCACATAACACAAAATCCGGGGAGAATCCTGGTGGGTACCATGTGGGACAACCCAACAGACAACAACAATAAATGATCAAGAGATGCCCCTATGTTGACTACAAAAAAAACACCATAATATGATGGATCATGGCGATCTTGACTAGTTATAAGAGGGAGCTCAAACAATAAACAAAAGCCAAAAGCACCAAAAGATCATGATCAATTTCAAATGTCCTTTGCCATAAGATCACAAGGATGGATGGGGTTGATGTGGTCTGTTAGGAAGGATGCATCCTGTTAAGACCGATGATGGATACTAAACTAAAATGACCTAGATGACATAGGATGTTTGCCACGAATCAGATTTCTTGACACCAGAAGATCCTATTTGTGAAGAACCAGCGATGATAGGGACATGCTTGATGATACGATAAGATGACAAGACAACAAGACAAGACAAGAAGACCGACACACCCTAAAGACCTAGGGGCTTGGGGGATGATCAAAGATTAGCCTTGCCTATGTGAAAGTGCAAAGCCCTCGTAGTTCAAGAAAAGACCATGGACAAGAGCAGAAAGTGCACTGATGGAAACCGATGGATGACCAAGACCGAACACACAAGCCCTAAGGGCAGATCAAAAGATCAACCTTGCCTACGTGGAAGCGCAGGGGCAACATAGTTCAAAAAAGATAAAGGACAATCAACTATGGAAAAAAGCTAAAAGCGAAAAGGGGAAAATGAGGACGGATGATGAATGACCATCACAAGACATCAAAAATGCCCCAGGGGCGGATCAAATGATCAACCTTGCCTATGTGAAAGTGCATGGCCAACATAGTTTGATAAGGATGAAAGACCGATGATGGTTAAGATCATAAAGTGGAAAAATGGTGACAGATAATGGAGGACAAAGTGCCCCGAGGGTGGATCAAAAGATCAACCTTGCCTACATGAAAGCGCAAGGGCGACATAGTTCAAAAAGAACAAGATGAAACCTAGATGGAGACCGACACAATGAATGACTCTAGATGGAGATGACCACAAAAATGAGATGACACAAGCTCAGATTAGGATAAAAAGATCAGGATGTCAGATAGTAGATGGCGTTCGTCTAATGCTCAACTAGAAATATACCAAGCGACTAGGTGATGCAAGTGGATGGGAGGATATGATAGGGATATTGAGATCGGGATAGATAAAGCATAAGGTGACTAGGACGTGAGGTAGATAATGATTAAGCCCTTTACGAAAGGTGCCTGTTGCCAGGTTTTCACCAATCATACATATCCAAGGTGCCACGCAGGGGTAGTTTTCACCATAGGACGATTATTTCTCTTTACTATTTTTGGATTTTTCTGATTTTTTACTTTTTTTGTATTTTTTGAGATTTTAAAGGATAGGATACCCCAACTGACCTAAGTACATAATTTATTTAGATGCATGATTTTGATGGGTTCTTCCAAGGGTTCTGCTTCAGGGGTAGATAGCCTGTATGCATCATAACCATACTTCATGGTGATGACATAAGGGCCCAACCAATTAGCTTCAAACTTACCCTTCTTTTCTCGATCTTGTAGATTCCGTTGATTTTCCTTGAGAACTAAGTCGCCCACATTGAATTGAAGAGGGTGAAATTTCTTATTGTAGATTCTTTTGAGTCAGTGTTGATAGGCTTGCAGATGGTTATAAGCCTTGACCCATTTTTCATCCAGCAATTCCAATTGTGCGAGTCGTGCCACTCGGGTGTCTTCGTCAATGATGAGATTCTTGAGTGATATTCAGAGTGAGGGGATTTTGACTTCGATTGGCAAGAAGGCTTTGGTGCCATAGACAAGGGAGTATGGAGTAGCATCGATGGGGGTGCAGATGGACGTACGGTAGGCCCAAAGAGTAGGATGGAGATGGAGGTGCCAATCTCGACCAGTGATATTGACCATCTTCTTAATGATTTTGATCGATTTTTTGTTTGTTGCCTCTATTTGTCCATTACCCTGGGGGTAATAGGGGGTGGACCAACGATGTTGGATATGATATGTTTCACAAAGGAACTTCATGAACTTATTCTTGAATGGATTTTTGTTATCAGTGATGATGGTGGAGGGGATACCATACCTACAAAGGATATGGTAGAGGATGAACTTGGAGATCTGAACACTAGTGATTTGAGTGAGTGTTATGGCTTCCACCCACTTGGTGAAGTATTCGGTAGCTGTGATGATAAAGGTGTGACCATCAGAGGATGGAGGGTAGATCTTTCCAACCAAGTCAAAACCCCATTGTGAAAATGGCCAAGGTGTTGTGATAGGTTGTAACTCTTGTGTTGAGGTATGAATCAAGTATGCATGTTGTTGACATGGACGACACCTTTTGAAAAATTCACAAGCATCATGTTCCATTGTAGGCCAGTAATACCCTACTCTTAGAATCCTTTTGGCTAAGGTCATACCATTAGAATGAGCCCCACAAATACCACTATGCAATTCTACTAATGACATGCGGGCTTCGATTTCGTCTAAACAACGGAGGAGAGTTTCATCATACCCACGTCGATAAAGTGTATCACCAATGATGGTGTATTGGGCCATGCGCTGGATAAATGATTTACGTTGGTTTCTTGTGAGATCAGGGCCTATAATATCATACACCATGTCACTCTCAGGGATATCATATGCTAAGTTTAAGAGTTGTTTGACTAGGAACTGATAATCCGTGCGGTCTTTTGGTATGTCAATTAGGGACCCAATAGTAGCCATAGCATCTGCTGCCTTATTCTGAAGTCTTGGGATCTACTCAAATTGAATGAAGGCAAAATATTTCTTGAAGTCATCCACCATGCATTTGTAAGGCAATAACTTGTCATCTTTGGTTTGAAATTCGTCATTGACTTGTTTAATGACCAATTGAGAGTCGCCAAAAACTCGTAGATGAGATATTCCATTGGGTGGCGACTCGAAGACCTGCGATGAGAGCCTCATACTCTGCTATGTTGTTAGTGCATGGGAATGCCAACCTGAATGACTTTGGAATGTAATCACCTCTTGGTGTGACCAACAAAATGCCCGCCCCAGATCCATTGTGAGTGTATGAGTCATCAAAGTAGAGTGTCCAGGTAGTGGTTTCTGTGATTGAAAATACTTCTTCATCAAGGAACTCTGTAGTCAAAGGATAAGCATCCTCTAAAGGAGCGTCTGCCAACTGATATGTGATTACTTGTCCTTTAATAGATTTTTTGTCCACATATTCTATATTGAACTCACTTAGAAGCATGATCCATTTAGCCATGCGACCAGTTAGGGTTGTCTTAGACAACACGTATTTGAGAGGATCGACCTTTGATATCAACTTTACTGGATGGCTGAGCAGATAATGACGTAATTTTTGTGTATTGGATACCACGACAAGGCATGCTTTCTCCATTGGTGAATAATTCAATTCATAACTGACTAGTGTTCGGCTAATGTAATATATTGCTCGCTCTTTTGAGGACTCATCATGTTGTGCCGACAATTCCCCCCGTGCAACTGAAGTGGAAAAGATGTATAGCATGAGGGGTTTTCCTGGGATAAGTGGCATCAATATTGGTGGGTGGGCCAAGTAATCTTTGATCTTATCAAAACCCAACTGAAACTGTTGATTCCACTGAAGGTGGTGTCTTTTTTTAGAAGGTGGGCGAACGACTGACATTTATCTGCAAGCTGGGCTATAAACCGAAGGATAGATTGTAGCTTTCCTTGAAGGCTTCTTAACTATTTCAGGCTTTGAGGTGGAGGCATATCCATGATAGCTTTTACTTTAGCAGGATCAACCTCGATGCCCCTCCGAGAGACTATGAAGCCTAACAATTTCTTTGATGTGACACCAAACACACATTTTTTCGGATTCAGTCTTAGCTTGTATTGCTCCAATCGCTCAAAGATCATTTTTCAGAATGGCAAGGTGCTCTTCTCTGGTTCTGGATTTTCCCAGCAAGTCATCAACATAATCCTCCATGATAATGTGGATAAGGTCATGGAATATGGCAGTCACTGCTCATTGATATGTTGCCCCCACATTCTTGAGACCAAACAGAATAACATTGTAACAAAAGGTACCCCAAGGCATTGTAAAAGCGGTCTTGTGTTGGTCTTCAGGTGCAATTTGAATCTGGTTATAGCCAAAGAAACCGTCCATAAGGGACATCTCATTTCCTGCAATGATGTCAACCAACATGTCGATATTGGGTAATGGGAAGTCATCTTTTGGACAGGCTTTGTTGAGATCCCATAAATCTGTGCAAATCCTAATATTGTCGTTAGGTTTAGTGACAAGCACTATGTTGGAAATCCAGTCGGAATAGTCAATGGGTTGAATGAATCTGGCTTCTAGCAATTTCTCCAATTCTTTTTTGACTAATAGGGCTACCTGAGAATGCATTTTCCGTAGTTTTTTTTTGACAGGTTTGGCATCTAGACAAACATCCAAATGATGTACAAGAAGATCAGGATCAAGGTCGGGCATATCTGAATAAGCCCATGCAAAATTGATAACACCTTCTCTGAGAATTCAAGCAATGGTGGAATACTCTTCTTCTAATAAAGACTTGGCTACATAAGTGATTCTTGGATTTTTTCTATCCCCAAATTTACCTCCTGTGTCTCTTCAATGAGAATAGAAGACCGCTTAGATATTTGTGTTCCCACAAGGGGAAGATGAACATCACCATCCTCCAGTGCCTCATTGAGGTTTTCACTGTCAGATACACCCTTTGTTTTTACTTTTTCCCAGTCAAAAGTGCCTTAGGGAGGTTTTCACTTGATGACCTATTTTGTTTTTGTTTCTTTTTGCTTTTGCGGTTAGGGCGTTCATCTTCCCCCAATCCCATGAGATGTACATAGGTATCCATTGATGAAAATGTGTCGATGGGTCCATTACCTTGTAGGTCATGATCTATAAGTTCAGGATGTTTGAGGGATAAGGTTATGGTGCAAATAGATAAGCATTCAAACATGGCAGGGAGATCAACGTGATCCAAATCATTGTACATGTGTATGATGGACTCTTCTTCTGGTATGTTTTCGAGGGAACCGTCGTCGACACTAAAATTGTTAGAAGTGCTAGAGGATGTCGTAGGACATTTTTATTTAGTATCATAACCCAAGCCTAAATTTCTTGGCCAGATGGTAGTTGCTTCAATGGGCTGGTGTTTTCCTTGTTCTTCCACACCAAGGCCTCCACCTTGGTAATTGCACTTTACAATGAACTTGGAGGCACGTGAATAGACTTCTTGGAAATATTCTATGAGGGGACGTGGTGGCTCAGGTTCTTCTCTGTAAACCCATTGGCTGATATCAAATTCCATTTGATCCTGAAGGGAACCCAGATCGTTGAATGTGGTTGAGCCCATGTTTTTGTAAGTGAGGGTGAGTGTTTTTTCTTCTTCCATTGGAACTGATGGAGATGGTTTCCCATATGTTTGTGGTGAGGGTGGCATGGTTACCACGTTCAATTTTGTACGCATTTTTTATTCGCCACATCCCTTGTCGATGATCTAGACCTTGGTGATGGTGGAACCAGGTGTGGATGATGGTGTAGATGAGGGGGGGTGATGAGGTGTTTAGTGTATTGGTGGATGGATGAGAATCAGATGTTTGGGATGACCCCATTTCAACTGCTGGGTAGTAATGTGAATGCAGAAAGGAAGCTTCTAAGGCACGACAATATTCAAAAGGTTGGGGATCATCCTATATGGTGACTTCCATTCCTTGAAATTGGAACTTCAAACATTGATGGTAGGTCGATGGGATGACCTGCATAGAATGAATCCACAGATGACTAAGGAGAATGTTCTATGGAAGTTCGAGGTCCAAAACATGACACATAATATACTATACAATGGGACCCACCTAAATAGGAAGACAAATTGTGCCTTCAAAATCTCTTTTTGCATTGTCATATGCCTTAATAGTGATCACCTGATTATTTAGGTCAGCCTGGGTGTATCCTACCTACTGTATAAACTTTAGTGTACAAATATTTAGGGTTGAACCATTATCTACCAATACCCTTTTCAATTTTTGGCAATTTACACCAACCTTGAGATGGAGGGGGCGATTATGGCTTGAGTCAAGGCGTGGCATGTCCTTTTGGCTGAAGGCTAATTGATAGGTTGATGAGAGATTTTCCACCAATGCTTGGAATTGGGTGGGGTCAATATCATCGGGCACTTATGTGCTTTGTAAGGCCTTAGTCAAGATGTCTTGATACACGGGAGATGACTTAAGCAGATCTAGGATGGATATCTGAGCTGCAGTCTTGCCTAGGTGGTCAAGGATGTTATATTGTGAACTGACGGATGGCAGTTGGGTAGATGCAAGAGTTATTGGGACTGTGATGCGTGTTCGACAAGTGGTAACAACACATTGTGGATCCTTTCCCTTGATGCGTATCATGGATACACGTGGCTCTACTTGTTCAACATATGTGACAATACCTTGGTAATTGTATGACACATTTATATAGCTGATGTCATTGGTGTTGTTATTTTGGTTGTTATTATTGCTAGGTCTAGGATTAGAGTTGGAAGTACTAGGACCCTGATTGTGTTTAGGCAAAGCATTTTGGTATATTTGGAGTTGAGCATTGGACGAAGACGTCGTGTTAGCATCCACATGGATCTCACCCTGATCTATTAGACCTTGAACATAAGTTTTTAGTCCTTTACACTTATCCAATGTGTGCCATTTGATCTTGTGCAATTCACAATATTCGTTATCTTTGAACCAAGCTGGCTTGGGCTTGGACTCATCGAGGGGCTTGGTGACAGGATATGTAATGGGGTAATTGGCTTGCAAAAGTTTATTGAATACAACGCTAAGGGGTTCTCCCAACTGAGTGAACTGTCATTTGTTCCGCCATTGGTTGTTTTGGTTTGACTGTTGTTGAGGTTCTCCTTGGGGCACATATATGGCATTTGGTATTGATTGTTGTTGTTGTTGAGGTAGATATTTCTGTAAGGTGGTAGCCACTTGGACGTGTTTGGTGTCAGTGACACCATCATTAACAACATTTTTGTTTTTATTCCAATATCGAGGTTTATCCCCAAAGGATTTTTCTTTATCGGAATTGAAAAGTTTGACTTGTCCTTTAGCAACAAGAGCTCGTTCTAGGATGGGACCCTTCTCCACAAGTGCTACAAAAGTGGAGCTGAAAATTGTGAGCCGTATCAGGATGAGAATTTTTGATGAACAATGTGACCATGTCCTTTTCTAATAATGGGGATTTCATCCGACTGGCCAAGGCATGCCATCATTGTAGATAGCTAGCGAAGGTCTCCCCATTACGTTTTTTTTCCTTTAGGAGATCAAGCATATCAATATCCTTTTCCAGATTGAAGGAAAAGTGGGAGACGAATTATTCGGATAGTTGTGCAAAGGTTTTGATAGATCCTTTTTCAAGGCCCATAAACTAGTTAAGGGCAACTCCTTGTAGACTCTTAGAAAAAAGTCGGATAAGATAATTGTCATTATGCATGACCTCTTGACAATGGGCATAAAATTCTTGAATGTGGGCTTTGGGGTCCCTGGTTCCTTTATATTTATCAAATTTTGGTATCTCAAAATGCTTGAGAAAAGGAACCAAGGAGATGGAGGGATCAAAAGGATAAGGACAAATGTCCTCAAACTTGAATGTTTGTTTGCCCGTTCCAACTTGTAGATCCTTTAATGCTGCTTTTACGTCTTCCAATTCCTTATTGACGGGTGTTGTGGGAATCAGAGTGGGTTGATTATATGGATAGTATTGTAGGTATGATGAGGATGGCCCTGCCACTGTCGGATCATAGGCGAGTTGAGCTGGATATGAGTGTGTTTGCTGATTATAAGTGGATGGATAGTTGGATGACAGATTGTGATGAGTGGGAGCCACTTGTTGGTAAGGTGACTATTGTTGATAGTAAGGAGTGGGGGATGGGCCCTGCTGTTGTGTAGAATTTTGATAATACAAGGAGGTAGGACCCCCTTGTTGATGTGATGATGGTTGTTGGTAATAGGGAATGGAAGGTGCACCCTGCTGGTAAGTTTGTTGTTGCTGAAGGTAGGGTGGATAGGATTGGCATTGTTGCACAATGGTGGGATGTTGCGTGGCATATGGGGATGGATTTGATAGTTATTGGTGGGGATGATTATGTGGCTGTGAAGGATTGGTGTAAGGTGGTAATTGGGTCCGCATTTGGTTTTGAGCATTCTGATGAGGATTCGTATTGAGGTGGGATGGAACAATGTATGTGCTAGAAGGATGATAAAGGTAATTGGTAAGTGGATTATTGTGTTTTTGTGTAGGGATATGTACATGTTGCTATGGGGGTTGCTGATGTGGCTATTATTGGTGAGGTGGGTGAGATGAGATATGTTGTTGCTTGGGGACGACCACGAAAGGGCCATGCGATGGTTGTTGTGGCTATGAGGTAGTTTGTACTACTTGATGTGATGGTTATGTAGGAATGGTAGTGTGTTGCTGAGGGATCAAAATTTTTTGTTGTGGATGCAAGGGTTAAAATGAGGCTACAACGGTAGCAGTATGTTATGGTGGTGCTTGGAGTGTGGTGGATTGGTGTGGATTAACTGGAGGTTGTTGAAATGCAGGAGGTAGCAAATTGGTAAGTATAGGTGTGCCCCTAGTATTAGGATACGAGGGAGGAAGCGGTGGAGCAGATGGGATGTATGATGGCATGCCATAGGCATAGGGATCATTAGGATCTGGTGGTGGGATAGTAGATGTTGTGGTCAGAAGACAAGGATATTCTTGGACATGATGGATGACAACATTTCCAAATTCGGGGTGGTACCAGTTGTCCATGGGTGCACTCTCGGGGACATAGGAATTTGTTGGAGCATTTTGTGAAGTTTGCAGATCAATAGATGTTGGGAGGACATATAGTGAGGCATCAAAGTCAAATGGTGGTTTAACTCCCTTCATGAGTAGGGTGGTGAGGATCTTATCCCCATGTTCGTTGAGGAGATGATTCGTCATTTGGACATTGGTAGGATTACTAAGGTATTCATCAATGGTGACTTTGGGTTGATTGACCATGTTCTTGTCACTAGGTGGTGTGATATTTTGGATGTCGATGTTTGATTGGGATGAGACGTCGTTGTGGGGATCATGTGGATTGCTTGACAAGTTATTAGGATATTGAGGGATATTTGGTTGGGAACCTTGGGTTTGTTGGTCTGCCATTTGCTTTTTTGTTTGTGAACGGGTCTGAACAAGCATGAACATGCAAAACAACTAAGTGATTTTGAGATGCAACTTCTAAATGATGATTTGATTGATTGATTTGGATTGGATTAAGACCGTGGGATTGGATTGGATGATGGATCGATTGATAAGATGATGGATCAATTGATGATGTATCAATTAATTTGATGATTGGATAAGGATTGGATTTGATTAGATGATTAAATTTTGATCGGATGATGGGATTTTGATTGGATGATATTGGATTTGGGTAGATTGTATTAGATTGTTTGGATCAATTGGATAAGTTTTTTTTGGATTGGATGATGGATTAGGATTTGTTGATGGAAGGGATCCTAAAACCCAATTCGGAGATCACCCTAGGTGACTTAAAACGTTGGTTGATCGGATTAAACGGGTTGAACCAATGATCACGACACCGAATCCACCTTGAGATGGAAGGGGATTGATTTGGGCCAATGATCTTGAATTTCAACACAAATCCGCCTCAGGATAGAAGCAAATTGATTAGGTTGAAGACAATGATTGATATGTAGGATAATGATCAAACTTAATGCCTTGGTCAATTCAGGAGATAACTCCTAAAACACGGTTTAAGGGATTTTGTGTTGAAAGATGATGAAGAATGGACACTAAAGATGTCTTGATGGTTTTTATATGATGGGGGGTGATGTCGAAGTGATATTTTGGAAAGTGCAAATGTTTAGGTCACACATGGTGAAATGGTGAAACGGGTTCCCCTAGTTGTGAAATGAGTAATGTGAGTGAGAAACGAAGGTTTAGAAAGGTTAAATGGAGGCTTGAAATGGTCAAACAGATGTTTAGAAAGGTTAAATGGATGTTCAAAATGGTTAAATGGTCGAATAGAGGCTTGAAATGGTCAAAGGGGGTGAAATTATTTGTTCAGGAGGGCGTATCCGCTCCTCTGCAACAATCTGCAGGGCAAATCCGCCCCACTGCAGTAAGCTGGAGAGCGTATCCACCTTTCTACGAAAAATAGGGACTTGGTTTGGATGAAAATGACTATGGCAAGGATTTGAAATGACAACAATGAGGTTGACTTATCAAAAATTTATTAGTTTCTCACAAAAAACCACTTTAAACAAGCACAATCCTATGATTAGTGTTAAGGGTATGGCCAAAAGGTCTTAATCTAGGATGTACAAGGCTTCTAGGGAGTCCTCAATATACTCTCAGTATGTGAGGCCCAGACCGTGAACACCAGCCTGTCACAAGCGTGAGTCGAGAACCCCCAACGAGATATTGAAGGGCTCAGACCAACTCTTCATGTTATCTAGGTATCACTCTAGTTTTGACGCTCCGCCAGACACAACGTGACTTGATTGGGGTACAACTTTGGCTCTCCCCCTTTTTATACCCCGTCGGTATGCGTGGTTGGGATCATCCCTTGGGGTGATGAAATCTCCAAACAGGTCCCTCTAAAAAGAAGGCAGTAATCATTTCTAGCTACTCCCCAGGCTCACACAAAGTGCAAGGGGAAAGTGAAAACAAACTAATGTCCCCTTTGGGTAACACAAAAAACAAACACACCAAACAATAAATTTTACTTCATCCTAATTAAGCTATGTGCCTAGATGAAAACAACAATGAAAGGTTTTAAAATTTGAACAAACAGATGGCCTTGCAAGTAAATGTTAGATGTTTTATCCTTCGTTCTTTGTCAATTATGAAAGTATGCTACAAAATATTAGCAATAAATGCAACTATACTCTTAAAAAAATAAGGTTAGGGGGTTAGAACTTCAAAACAACAAAAAAATGAGACAAAAACAAAGTTAAAATGCTTATTTTTACCTTCCAAAACATGTTGTTTAGGGAAAATCTGCCCCTCTGCAGTCAAAACAGTGGGAACAATAGAGAAAATCCACCCCTCTACAGTCATATATCAAAAAAAAGTTTAAACAACAGGGCAAATCCACCCCTCTGCAGTTAAATGTCAGAAAACAGTGAACCAGTAGGGCAAATTTGCCCCTCTATAGTAAAATGTCAAAAAACAGTGAACTAATAGGGAAAATCCGCCCCTCTGCAGTAAAATGTTAGCAAACAGTGAACCAGCAGGGCAAATCCGCCCCTCTGCAGTGAAAATGTTAGCAAACAGTGAACCAAGAGGGCAAATCTGCCCCTCTGCAGTGAAAATGTTAGAAAATAGTGAACCAGTAGGGAAAATCTGCCCCTCTGCAATAGAAAGGATAGAAAACAGTGAACTAGCAGGGCAAATTTGCCCCTCTGCAGCAGAAAGTGTTAGAAAACAGTGAACTAGCAGGGCAAATTCGCCCCTCTGTAGCAAAAATGTTAGAAAATAGTCAACCAGTAGGGCAAATCCGCCCCTCTACAACATAAATATTAGAAAATAGTGAACCAGTAAGGCAAATCCGCCCCTCTGCAGTAGAAATGTTAGAAAACAGTGAATCGGTAGGGAAAATCCACCCCTCTGCAGCAGAAAGGTTAGAAAACAGTGAACCAGTAGGGCAAATTTGCCCCTCTATAGCAGAAACGTTACAAAATAGTGAATCAGTAGGGAAAATTCACCCCTCTGCAGCAGAAATGTTAGAAAATAGTGTATCAGTAGGGCAAATCTGTCCCTCTGCAGCAGAAAGGTTAGAAAACAGTGAACCAGTAGGGTAAATCCGCCCCTCTACAACAAAAAAGTTAGAAAATAGTGAACTGGTAGGGAAAATTCGCCCCTCTGTAGCAGAAAGGAGGGCAAGTCCACCCCTCTACAAGGCAAGTCCACCCCTCTGCGACCCGAACTTGCAAACAAACTCAACAACAACAAATGTGAAATAAAGAGACCCGTTTGTGGGTCCCACCGGGCATGTCAGAAATGTGATCCCTTAAATGTCTACCCTATTCTAAAGATGCAAACCTAACTATTATGCACTAATGAAAGAACATAAAAGATACACCTCAAGATTAGCCTAAGGAATGATAATGCAATGAAATAAGATAAAAAAAGAAAAACAAGTGATTATACCTTCTTTGCTGCAAACTCCTTAGTTGGCCCTTGATGTTTGGAAGCTTGTGTGCTCCTTGAATGGCTATTGAAATGGTGTATGCAAGATGTGCAATATGATCAATGCAAGTGCTAATAACTAAGTGGCTTGGCTAAATGGATAATATGATGCTTGCGAATTGAATGAGCAATTTGGTAACATAAGGGTGCAAATGGCTAAGTCTCCTAAATGAGAGAAGAGAGGGGGGTATTTATAGAGCAATTTGAATTCTTTAGAGAATTCAATGGTTGAGATTAAACCAACAAGGTAAAGATGGAGGGCTATGGTGAGTTGAGGACTCACAAGCCCTCACATCTTGACATGTAGAATGGTAGATGGCTTAAAATGAGATGATGTGGAAGTGAGGTGGAAGAAAGCTACATGATGTGGAGGAAGGACAAGTAACTTGGGGGATGAGAAGATTTCCTCAAAAAAGGACTTCTTGTTCCCAAATGAGAGTGAAAAAGATTTTGAGGGATTTTAGAATTCCTCAAAAATCTCCATGGGGAATGAGAAAGTAGTTGGAGAAATAAATGCGAATTAAAAATTCACATGCTTGAGAGAATCTAATGGATAAGAGAGAGTTTCCAAAAGAGTGGGAATTTGTCACATGTGAGTGATGTGACAAGACCAATGTTCTAGAAGTCTTTGGCACATGTGAAGTGACAAGTCACATGTTCTAGAAATTGCATGGGGATAAGGTAAACCTTGGAAGGATAAAAGGTGAATTAAAAATTCACATAGGCAAGAGAGAGACCTAAGGTGAATAAATGTGAATTAAAAATTCACATGGGAAAGAGGGTCAAGGCCAAGAAAGGCAAATGAAAAGGTTGACTTAAAAAGACATGCTAAATGTGGCTAATGACCTTGATTAAGGTTGTGCAAACACAAGATTATGATAATTAATGAAAGATTGGAAGCAAGTGGGAGATTATGGAGGATGTGACACTAATTTTGATTAAGTGGTGCACATCCAAATCATGGATTAATTTATTTAATCTGGATTAGAAGAGGATTATGGAGGATGTGACAAGGAGAGAGAAAATGAGAAATTAAAAATTGATTTTTAATCAAAAGATTAAGTGACTAAATTAAATAAATTGACATATTTATTTAATTTAGAGAAGAAAAGGTGTAAGGTAAAGTATTTAATTACATACTTTAGGAACCTTAGGCAGAAAATGGAATATTGATTAAATAAATTATTTAATCATTATCAACGAAATAGATGAATAAAGTAGATGATTTTGACCATGTGGAAGTGATCAAATTTAGATGTCTACACTAAAAGAATGGTTTTCTCGACACTAGGGAGAGAGGGTAAGTGACTACTTAGAGTTCAAGGCAGATGAGGCGGGGGGTGATTGGAAATGGAAATAGCTTCAAAAGGTGGAGATTTCAGATCAGCTTCAAGAAAGGATGCAAGAGATCTTCAGGAGTAGAAAATTCATGAGATGAAGTAAAGAGGATAAGGTGGTTTGGTGTGGGGCAACTGATGGAAGGTGTTTAGTGAAATTGAGGTATCAATTTTTGGATTCATAAGTTGATAGGGATAACTGGCTGGTTAAGTTATGTTGGGGGAAAGAATGACTCCCTAAAGCAGGGGATTTCTCATGGCTGGCAATTCGAGGGTGCATTCAAATAGGGGAATGGAGGAAACGTCTAAGTTTTAAAGGCCCAACTAGGTGTGTTATGTGCTCAAAAGCAGAGGAATCGAATGATCATCTCCTTCTTCATTGTAAAGTTGTAGTAGAATGTTGGGAGATGCTAAAATGGAGTTTGGAATGGTAGAGTCCTTCCCTAGACACACTGAAAAGGTTTTTTGAAAGTTGGCATTACCAAGAAGAAAATCAATATTATTTTGTGGCTGGAAGGTTAGCCCTTCTTTGGTGGTTTGGGAATTATGGAAGGAAAGGAACAAAAGAATTTTCGCAGAGAAATTTGAAAGTTTGGAAAGGTTGAAATGTAGAGTGAATCATGCCATAAAGGAAGTGGGTGGGGCTGCAACTTCCTTAAATTTTAATGCAAAAATTCCTTTCACTTCAGAAGATAAGCGACTTCAAGAATGTTGGCCTGGTATTTGTTTACGGCTTGTTAAGGGGCTGGGTTGGGTAAATCCAACTAGAAATCTTTGTAATGAGACACAATGGGAAAAGCCTTTGGAAGGTTGGTGGAATATCAATTTTGATGGAGCTATGAAGGGGAATCCTGGTCCTTCAGGGGTAGGATTCATATTTAGAGATTGGAAAGGTGATGTTTTAGCTTTAGGTGTAAAGAAGTTGATTGAAGGAACAAATAACATGGCTAAAGCTCAAGCAATATTGGTGGCGGTTAAATGTGGTAAGAAATTGAGGGCATCAAGGATTCATTTAGAAGGGGACTCAGTGGTAATTGTCCAAGCGGTGATGTCGGGAGTTATCCATGCTTGGTATTTACAAAATGTGATTGAGAAAATTAGAGAAGAGTTAGTTACCCTAGAAAGCTTTCAGGTTAGTCATATTCATAGAGGTGGCAATAGTGAGGTGGATGTTCTTTCAAAATGGGCTTTATCATTTGGAGAAGTTGGTGATTTAAATTTGGAAGATTTTAGGGAGATTGTGTTAGCAGAGTTAGATGACGTTGGGATGTACTTTGAATTAAATGAGCAGGATGGCGGTCGAAGGGAGCTAATGTGAAAAGACCACTGAAGAATTTGAAACTGTGCAGAGGAAGGCAAGTACTAGAACACTAATTCATAGCAAGAGTGAGGAGATGGATTTAAGTAGGGTGAAATGATGCATTCTGCATTTCTAAGAAGCAGTAACTTGGAAGAAGAGAAGGCTGTGAAGGTGGTGGCGGTGTAGAGTCATGGAGGCCAATTTCACCTTTTGGTCATGTCATCAACTAAGTCCTTTCTTTGGAGAGGTCTCTACGAAGAGGATGGAGGGTATGTTCCTCATTGCTGACAAAAGGTTTGGACAATGTGTTGAATGATACTCGATAATGGCTTCGGTGTTCTGAGACATAGACTCAAAACAAATTTGGATGTGTACTCAATGATTGTGGCCTGGGGGTTAGACCTTGGAGAACCAGTGGAGATGGTGCGAAAAATCATGAATAAGTTTGTGCATGAATACTTTTTAGTTAACATGGAAT
The DNA here is from genome assembly GCA_007115665.2 of Sequoiadendron giganteum. NCBI lineage: Eukaryota > Viridiplantae > Streptophyta > Pinopsida > Cupressales > Cupressaceae > Sequoiadendron > Sequoiadendron giganteum. Next base: position 384,586,935 of record CM021101.1, on the reverse strand, counting down.
CCATTCTAGAATGGGCTATGTCAGGGGTTGGACTAGATATTTCAGAAGGCATACTGGATGGAGAAATGGAATTGCTATATGGGTCTACAGGAATAAAGCCATTCATTAGATGGCTAGAAGGAAACTTTAAAGCAAGGTGTTGGGAGGAGGCTCATTTGGGATGGCAAGCCCTGAAATTATTCACAAAATTAATGGAGGTGGAGAAATTTCTTGAGAAGGCAAAGGCAGAAGCGCAGGAGGAGGATGAAAAAGTGAAGCAAAGGAAAAAGCGTTCGTGGAGGAAGCAGAGGAAGCGCCAAAAGAAGAAGGATATTCGAGCGCTGGGAGAAGGTTCATCAGGTGCAGATGGTGCATTGTAAACTTGGACTCTTGATGGGTATTCCCCTATTTTTGTCGTAGGAGTCTAAAAAATTAGGTGGAATTGTTAAGTTAATGGGAAACTGATATTGATTGTAATGGAGGTAATCAGGTGTAGGTTTTTGAAGTCTAGGTTTTTGAATTATTAGTAGCAGGGGTTTGGTTTTTTGATGGTTTTCTGTCATGTTAAGATGACTTTGATACTTTAGCTGGTGGTTAAATTTTTTTGGTAGGTGTTGAACTGGAAAATGGATGTAATTTCTTTATCAAACAATACAACTATTTTGAGATACCAACCAAAAAAAAAAAATCTCCATGCCCTGCTTCTATCTCTCTCAACCCTTTTGCTATTTCCTTAATCATGGGGGCATATTTTGGACTGTTGCATATTTTCTTTTAGTCACGATTAGGGAGTTTTGATTATTAACTTCTTTAAGACTTCCATACTTTTCCTTTCCATAATGACTTTTTCCTTCATAAAATTTTGTGCAACTTGCATTTTTTTCACTATCTCTTCCTCCGGGCCTTGACTATCTCCATCCCATACTGGGGGTTCTTGTCCAGAAGGATATCCTTTCTTTGCAAGGCCCATCTTTATTTGCATCTCAAGGTACATCAGAATTGTTCCCTCATTCTTTTTTTCTATTTTTTTATAGTTCCTTGCAATGTGCCCAACCTTACGATAATGAAAAAGCCAAATTGGGAGGCATTCACAATCGAGTTCCTAATACCATTCATCCTTGATAGAGAATAATACAATTAAATATTTAATAGGTTTGCTTAGGTTGATTTTCACACATATTATTGCATATGTAGCCAACTATTTACCACCTATTGCATTTGAGCAGTGTACATATTCTCCAAGTGTATCTCTAATTAAGCAAAATATTTCTTTTGATTGTAGCTCTTGAGGTAACTTATATAATCTAGTCCATAAGTGTGCATCTTGGATTATTTTTGAGCGAGGATCAAACCTTGATGTCTAGGCACACATATACAATCTGACATTACCCATAAACCATGGGCCTCCCTTGAGGACCTTTTCTATATCGAATTCACCCTAGAGCAAGAAAACTCATGTATGGATTGAGACCCATCCATTTGTGTCTAATCCAAGATTTGATTTTCTCTATTGAAGGCCATATACCCATGAATTTGACAACTATTGCATTTTTTCAACTTTTCCACCTTCGCATTGAGGAAATTATCTAGAATCTTAATGCAAGGACTTTCCTTTGAGATTTCAACATTAACATTCCCTATTACAATTTTGAAGGCCCTATCTCTTTTTTTGTTCGAATTTGCTCCAATATATAGGTCATGTAAAATTTCACCCAAAGCCTATGAATCATATTTCTCAAGGCTTGCACATTTTTGATCTTCTTCATTCCTCTTTTTTGTCTTGCTTGCTTTTTCACTATTTTTAACCTTTTCGATTTTTACTACAAGTCAAAAACCTATATATGTATGTGTGTGTGTTCATGTGTGTGTGTGAATATACATACATATGTACATGTATGCATATACATACATATGTATGCACACACATATATACATTTTATGTATATATATAATTTTTTATGTATATATAATACATGTATATACACACACACACACATACATACATACATACATACATACAACCTTATCATCACATGCTCATAATGTAAAATTGAGGGCATATGCCTCTCCAAGTGTCTTATATGCTTACACACGTGTTCTTGACCATTAAGGGTCGCACCCCTATTCCATATTGGCCATATTAGGGGCAAATTTCTCTTTATAGATTAATCTCCAATCCACATGTACTTGTACTATGGTTGATCATTTTACATGCTATACTTAACTATTACATGATGCATTTATATAGTTATTATTTACATGATTGACATGTTTATGTGTTTATCTTTATATTGCATTTAAATTTTATTTACTATTTCCCCCTCTCCTTTACTTCCTTGTCTTCGATGGATGCAACCAATTGAAGGAGCATGTGCATTGTCACTAACATTCCTATGTTGAGCTTTCAAGTAGTGACAAGTACTACATAGAGACTCATCACCATGACCAAACATATTATCATCACATGTTACACCGATTTCTCATGTGCCTTGTCATCATATAGCCATATATTGAAATAAAATATTATCAAATTTCAAACAAGTGAAATTCTCTCACTTTACTCATTTCCCATTTTTGCTATTTTTTAGATAGTTAAGAATAAATCTCCTAATTTTGTGCCTAATTTTCATTTGTGAGATGATACTCTATTTTACATGCTCCCATGGAGAGCACATACCAAAGGATGATCTCACACAATGATATATGTAAGGCCCATTACTTCATATAGATCCCATTTAATATCCCTTTATGTCTAGAGATTTACTTTATATACATGTTTGTGAATGCTACATAGTTTTACATACATGATCATCTAGGATCCACATGCACCTAAAAGTTGGGGCAAAATGTAATAGTAAAATTTGCACACCCATGCCATTTTCTATTTAGTTTTGTGCTCGTTTAGGGAGAATGTTTGATTGCATGTACATATTTACAAATTACACAATTTTATGGGAAGTTGGGCTCATTCCTCTAGATTTGACATATATCCCCATACACATGCCTTCCCATACATTTACCCACATCTAGACATATCCTAATACACTCCTAATTTATCATGACATTTATGACTCCGTATATAGCTATATATTCATCCCCCATACAACTACAACCATTTGCCTACCCAAGGACATTTTCATGATTGTGGAGTTGATCCTACATATGTAGATTCAAGCCAGACCTTTTCAAAATTCAAATTCAAGTTTGTTTGATTTTTTCCTATTTTACCAACTCTTGTGAGCCAATCAAACACACACTTGCATGATTTGATGCTATCTACTTGTGTTTCATACATTCAATTACCCTCTCTCATCTTGAAGGCTTTTAAGAAGCAATTACTAACAAAATACTTCAACTTGGTACATTAAAAATAGTAACAAATTTGCACATGATTTTAGGGTGCTTAATCGTTGTTTTCAATCTTTGGCACACATTTCTAGGGTTTACCTAAGTGAATATGTCCCCTTCTGATATAATGACAACCCTTCCAAGATATTTTTAAATACCACTAATCTTTAAATATTAGAAATAACAAAATAAATAGAGATCACTTAGACAATCTATAGAACATACATACTCACTAAGTAGGTTAAATCTACACATAAAAAAAGAATTCATTATTGTAAAACAAACTCAAACTTAAGAACTCAACTGAAAATATAATTAAAATTTAACAAAAAATAACTTTTACAACACTAATAATAATCAAGTTTACAATCTTCCCCAAATACTCATTCTTCAATTATAAAATTGAATACACCTATACTTTTTAGATTTATTTTTTAATTTAAGTAAACATTTATATTTCAATATCATATACACAACTAATCATTGAATTACTCTTAATTATTAATTATCATTTATGTGTATTCTTTTAGACTAAGCTCAGGTAAAGGTCAGTTTCCTCCACGCAAACACACAGAAAAGCCATGAATTGCATGTTTGGTGGATAAAACTGTGTATATTCGGAAGTAAAAACAATTTTTTTCTTAATACCTATGAAACACGATTGCTGCGTTGATTGCGTCAGGCACTGGCGAGCTTTATGTTGAAGAGTTTGACGCGAAGGTCGTTTCACGATATTCAAACTCAGGACGTATGAGGCCACAAACACAATTTTCTTCACAGTTTAAATAGACCTCCAAATCTCAGGTATGCAGCTGACTTTTTCATTACACATAAGGCCATGTATGAACCCTCTTAGATTGCAACTACCACATCTAGATTTCCATCAAGACTAATCAAATAGGTGAAGTTAATTTTAATTATGTCTTTCGGATCTGCTGTGAAATGTCACAATTTGTTCCTGTACGGCGATAATTTTAGAATTCCAGTTAAGATTTGTATCTCTGATAATTTCAAACTTGCATTTGTTTTTCAACCTCCTTTCGCGTCCAGTTCGTTAAATCTCAGTAGTTGCTGAAATCTATGATGCAAATCTCAGAAATCGAATATTGTAGCAAGCTTTAGTAATTGCTTAGCTATAGCGGCAATATAACCGATCCAATCGAAAATGAGTGAAATTTGTGACGAAATTTAGGGTGCTTTCAAAGCGTACATGAGTTATACATAGTTTAAAGTGAACAGTATGAGGTCATGTGGTGAACGCGTAACCGACTTTGTAGTGGAGCACCAGATTCAAATTCCAGCAAACATTACCAGCAGGTCGCCCCACGAAAATGGGAGATCACCAATTGAAAATAAAATTTATGCGCAAACAATTAACCGGCTGATGGGAATCCCTACGATTTGCTAAGTTAAATCTCGTTTTTATCTAAGCTTGCTGAAAATTGGCTCAAATGTGTACGGTGCTTTGGAACTGGGCCTTAATTAGCCGATAGGCTATATTTTGTAGCAGCTTTCACCGGGAAAGTTGTCTCACGCCGTAAATAACAATTTTCACGGAGTTAAGCATTCCTCGTCTCACGCCTTAAAACAAAGTTTAACTGGCAACCAATATTTTCGTGAAAAGACTGCAAAAATCTTGTCTCAAGCTCAAGAATCTAGTAGCTCTAAAACCCCGTATTTTTAGATCTACTTTTTGTTTATTGTGAATAGATTGAAGGAGAAGCTGTAAGGAGATTGGTTTTGGTTCGTCTCATTTAAAAAAAATTCTGCTTTGGTAGGGTTCCGTAATATTTTTCCTACAACTCTGCCTATTTTGTCTCACCGGCATCGTTGACAACAAGGCACAATTTGTGCAGAATCTTGAGGGAATTCACTTGCCATGGTCTCAGTGACTTTTCTGTTTCGGAATCTGTACGGCTGGATTTTTTTATGTTTTGTTTTAATTCATTCCAAAACAATTCTGTTGCTATCTTTTAAATGAAGGGATTGGTTCTGTGGCTTTAGCTATGGCTGTTTTCATATATGATATTAGTGCAATGCCTAGGATTAGATCCCTATTTGTTTCTTCACGTTGAGATATTTTGAACTGTGTAAGGTTCTTTCTGGGGTGACTGTGAGATGAGTTAAACACTTAAAATAATTTCTACCTCCCACGCTTCAAAAGATGAACTTTTCTAAGATTTAAAAATAATAAAATAAAGCATCCAACACTATTAGTTCATTTTTTTGACAAAATGTCCGGACTGTTTTCTCATAATTAGCGAGGAAACATGGTTTGTTGGTATGTGTAATTCTGGACTGAAGCAACTTGCATTAAATGACGTTTACCTCTGTATGTTTTTTATTTTCCTTCTGCCAATTCTGCCGTTTTGTATATTTTCTAGGCAAGGGAGGTTATTTGAAGCAAATGAAATAGAACAAATTTAAGATCTTGGAGATTCATTGTCTTCCATTTGAGTTTTCTTTCCTGCATTGCAAGCTATGTTCTACAGCAATGCATTCCCACTCCTATATGTACCATCCTGCTCTTTTTATCCCAATGTTATTTTAGTATACAAATATTGTTCCCCTTATCATTTTCCACTGCTCGCTTGCTCCTCCTTAAAGGCAACTTGGTGGAATGTAGATTGTGATATTCCTGCTTTTGCAGTATTTAACTTTCCTGTTTGTTGTTTTAGTAATCCAAGGCTTGAATATCTGTTTTGAAGATTCTAAATCTCATATTGATTTATGAAATGATGTTTCCTACACAGAGTAGGATGCAAATATGTATAATTGCATCGGTATGCCACTCTTTACTACATTACTTTTCATGATTCAGTTTATTTGAATTTCTGTTACTTTCCTCTCTATGGTAGAGGTTTCAATTAGGTTTTATTGATTGTTCATTGTGCCTTGCAGGCCTGTTGAGAATTTCTGGGGCAGATTTGTGTAATTTGGAAATCAATTTGGTCCTTGATCTACTTCGCTGCAATGTGGTGATGCTGAAAAAGGCTTACATAAGATATGGTGATGCTAGATGTAGGAATGAGCTTTAAGAGATAGAAGCAGAATTCAGTCCATAAAGTACATGCAGATTTAGGCATTTGGGAGGCAGTTTTTAGCTGTCATTCTCAACCACTGGTAATTTCAACTTCCAAAGAGTTTATTGGAGTTGAAAATATGACCCTATAAATATCAAACCAATTGTTTTGGATGCCTTGGGCATTAGGAATGGAATATTGCCTTTCTGTAAGCTCTTGGAAGGTTATAACTATTTTGTTCAGTTTTAATTTAGATGACATATCTTTGGAGATGTTAGTGACAACTTGAGCTGCCACTTGAAAGGTGACAGTTGGAGATTATTTCTCAGCAGTTGCTTGTGGAATCTAGCTGAGCCTCCAGTACCATGGTTTATATTTTGTACAGTATTCAATCAAGGGCTCTTAACAAACGTTGCTGATTAAGTTTCCATTAGCATTGTACATACTTATTCATTTATCTGTAAGTTGGTAGAACAGAACACAACCTGCTATATTGGAAGTTATTCTAAATATTATAAGTGTTGATTTCACTGCAAAAGGTAGCTTTTCTTTATTGAGAAGAAAGAGTGAATGGATAGACAGAACTGAGACAATGTTATCTAGCATTCCACAAGTGTTCCCCTTTTTCAAAAAAGGAGGACCTCTCGAAAGTACTTTATCTACAGTTAGCAGTTTGGAAAATGACGGTGTATCTACTCCCACATTGAGAGTGAGCACAGATCGGGAAGCTTACAGGCCTGGAGACTTAATCATTGCCACAGTGGAAGTACACAATGCAAAGTGTTTGGTTGAAAGTGGTGGAAAAATGGAGATTGGTGTAGATGTCAGAGATGCTGTTCAGATTGAAAAGATAATTGTTGAAGTAAAAGGAATTCAAAAGTTTGATACACAATGGATCATCACGCAAAAACCATCACCAGGATCAAAACAAAGACGTGGTATGATATACATCCATGTTTATTCTGATCTTATTTCTTGTTAGATATTCTCATGGATTGCTATCCCGTGCAACATTAAAATTTGTTATTGCAAGAACAGAAGAATATTGAAAAACAGCTTAATATATTCAAGTGCAATGTCTCCACTTTTCATTACCATGTATGTTGTCTGAGTTTTCTATAAAGAGAGAAAGCGTGATCTTAGGTATTATGAAATCTTGAGACTCACAGTTGATAAGCCATTGTTTTCTATGGTAGAATTGGTACCATTCTAAGGAACCATGGAATATGAAATTGGAAACACAAACTCAAAATGAAAATATGACGGTCAATATCAGTTAGGTGCTTGATAATCTTTATTAGGCTCCTCCAAAAAGTTAAAAAAACCTTGTCAGCATTTGGTCTCTCAAAATCTTGCTCCTTTTTTACTCAAATTATTCTTAGGAGTAAAGTCAACCCTCTTTTCTATCTAATTAATCTTTATCCATTTGTCATCTTGCTCCTTTTTGGTTTTCAATTGTTCTTAGGATTGTAGTCAACCCCTTGTTTAACTTGAGTGGTCCTAATGGTGAAGGTGTGGGTACTCCTTTTTTGAGGTCACATGATTGAACCTGGAGGGGGGTTATGGTTGTACACCATAATGAACAATATATAAGGTAAATGGAAAAAAAAAACAATCCTCTGGGTTTCTTGGACACTAATTCTGTGTCTCTCCCTCAGTGATAATTGTTTCTCATGTTCAACCCCTTAATATTTTCAGTTGATTTTTATCCATTTGTAATCATGATTATAGTCAATTTTTTATTCTTACTAGGTTTCCCTTAAGGACTCTCCAAATTTATTAATATTCTTGCTAAAGGTTCAAATTTGTCTCTTCTTAATAGCATGCAAATGATCCAAAAACACTGTAAAAATATGGTTGCACTTGACCTTCCTTAAGTGATAATCTTCAACAAGGGGCCTTGCTCGATCTAGAACAATGAGATTGTTACTCTTCTTTCAAATGTCTATAATATCTATCATCGACAATTTTCTCTTTACATTCCTGTTTACACATTCTATCCTTTTAGACTCTTCATTTTTCATCTTAAGTTTTTCAAATAGAAATTAGAAATTTCATATTTAAAACTAAAAGATAAAAAATATTATTGAAATTTAAAAAAATCTGGTTGCTAGTTAGAAAAATTACTGATCTAAATCCTACACAATAGGTTTGTTTCTGTACCTTTCCCCTATTAGCCAATGTATTCACTAGTTTTGGTCTAATGAATTGAATTCTAAAGGTTCAAGGGGAACTGATACATAATGGTTATTGGCTTATTGCTGACCAAAAGTTATTAATATAATTGTTTTTATCATTATCCATTTTGATAACATACATTCAGCCTATTATGTTCTTTAAAAGCTATGCAGATAACTAAAGTAACAGATTTCCGGCTGTATATAACAGCAGTGATTGAAGCAATGTAAGGAATCAAACACTGTGTTCCCTGGGTTTTTTCATGCATTTCCAGAATGGGTGCCACAGGTAGGGATGGCTGTCCCCGGGATGTCCCTGAGGACAGTCCCCTCTGCAGGGGGCATCTGGGAATGCTCCTTTGTCCTGGAGATGGCCAATGGATCCCATTGATCCAAAAAAAATCACATTTTTAAAAATTGCAGTTGAGCTCTGTAAATTTTCTTTTCCAAAATGTTCGTGAGTTTCTGAATCCTCATTACTACTTCCTGGGAAGCAGGTCAAGCAAAAACAGAAAAGAAAATAAATAGAAAGCATGACGATATTCCACTTCTTCAACTGTCCAACTGTTACCTTTCGCCTCTATGCCGTGCATTACACAACCACTCCCCTTAACCTTTATGCTACCCTGTTCATTCAGTCCTAATTAAAAAAAATAAAAAAATCTTTACCTTAAATTTTTTTTAACTATAATTTATATATAAAATAATAGAATATATTTATTATAAACTAATTAATTTAATAAAAAATATTTATATACTAATAATATTAAATAAATGTATACTAGCTATTATTATTTATTATATATAAAATAATAGAATATATTTATTATAAACTAATTAATTTAATAAAAAATATTTATATACTAATAATATTAAATAAATGTATATTAGCTATTATTATTTATTAAATTATTTATTATCTATAAATTATTTATTCATTGTTAATTTATACCTATATATTATTTTTTTTTGGTTATAAAACCTGTTTTAGGTCCAAGAACCAGCAAAATTGGGGAAACCCTATATTGTCCAACACAATCTGATATTGTAACTTCGGTCCAGGAACTTACATATATTGTAACTTATCCCTGCCCATACTTTCAGACAAAAACAGACTGAAGCCACTGCCTAACCAAACCCTACCTGGATCGATAGCATAAATAGACATAACATATAAACATAGATGGGGGAAAGGGCAAATTATGCCGGCTCATTCTCAACGTCCCTCATGCATTCATAGTTTCAATTTGTACATTTAACCTTGGTATTAGCAGCATTTGTTGCCTTATCTTTGACATCCTCTTCCTCCAAATCACAACACCCTGAGAAAAGAGGAATGGCTTCTTTGGGAAGGGAGACCTGCAACTTTTTAGCTAAAGTCTCCACAACAATCTGGAGACAAATTTGTCTCTTCTTAATAGCATGCAAATAATTGAAAAACATTGTAAAAATAATCTTGACCTTGTTCAAGAACATTGGCCTCGTCGTCATGGAGGAGAAAGGAACTTGCAGCAGTGGAAAGCATGTCTGCACATGATAGAGATTGAGCGGCATCAAGGTGTTCCACCACTCTTTGGTATATCCTGGGTCCAACAGCAACTTGCCCATTGCTTCATGAATGCACACACCAGGAGACTTGTCCATCCCCTTCGCCAGCTCCCAAATTTGAACCACCCATGTCCGCAGTGCAGGGTCTTTGATTTCTTTGTTGAGATAGATCATAAAACTCACCATAGCTTCCTCACCAAACACCTTCTTCTTCCTCTGCTTTGACAAACATGTATCGCGTTTCCCCTTGCCATGCACGCCACCCACCATTTTACCACCTTTGGAGCGAGAACCAGAAGCACGAGCCATTAGAAACAATAGCCACCATAACAACCAACTTGAACAAACAATGAAGAAATAGAGACCCCCGACACTTAATAGACAACACAAAATTGACACGACCCCATCTCATAATTAATTCTCACGCTTCACTTGCCGCTAGTGGTCCAGTCAGCTGTCAGTTCATCCTGTTATTGGGAGACCTATATATTAAATTTATTTTCAATATATTTCTATTTATTTATTGTTAATAATAAATAGACATTCTCCTACCTTTTCTTGCAGGTTTAGTAAACAAGTACAACTTTGCTGTGCAATGTATTAGTCTACTACCCTATACATTATCAGCATTACATCTATTGCTGCCCATATTGAGGAAATATGCCTATTGGCAGTTGTGTGTATAGTTTGCAAGTGAATTGACTCATGTGGTCCATTTTGCATTGTACCAATTGGGTGTTTATCTTATTAGCCACAAACTCGGCCCAGTTATACCTTGTACTTTTTTTAATACCCTGAATATATGTCATGCAGAAGAATAATAAATGAGATTTGATGAACTCTTTGAACACTGGGTTCATGATGGTATCGATGTCCCCTCCATGCTTTTTCATAATTTTTGCATGATCTCCCTTGCAGCTATCTTGTAAAAATTTCTCCTTTAGTTTTTTCTTAATATTTGACGAGTCACTTTCTCTTTGTTATTTGGAAAGTGAAACACCTTATTTATTAATTGTGGGGTGTTGAAACATACCCCATACTTTGATGAATCACAATCAACCACCAAATTTGTAATGCTTTGAGGGTCTACATGTACTACTAGCATTGTGATGACTTCCTTTAGACCTGCCTCCTTCGATTTGTGAAAGCATTCATGATCAGTCTCTATTTTGTTGTGTTATCTCAACCACAGAAACGAGACTTGCTAGGACTCGGCAAGTCTCGAGTCGAGTCACCCTGGCTGAGTCTTGGGGGCTCGGACTCAGTTGAGTCCTGCCGAGTTTGGTGAACTCTCCGGACTCGTCGAGTCTAGGCGAGTCTCGTCAACAGGACTTGACAGGCAGGTAGGGTTTGAAAAGTGCAAAAATCACATGAAATTTAAAGTTAAAATTTGTTTTTTTTTCTACTTATTGTGAATGCAAAATGATGTATGCCATGAAGGTTTGTATGGTTTTGGAGGTCTTAATTTGGGTTTGGTGGCGGGGGCTCCGCTCCTCGACCCCACCTTGTATCGCGACAAGGAGCGCGCCTAGGGCGTTGCCTCGGGACCCCACGAGGGGTGCTGCCCCTCGACCCCGTTGGGGGCACAGCCCCTAGATCCCCACAAGGGGCGTTGCCCCTTGAACCCACTGGGGGCGCTGCTCCCAGACCCCCACAAGAGGCGCTGCCCCTTGATTCCGCTGGGGGTTTTTTCCCTAGACCCCCACAAGGGGTGTTGCCCCTTGACCACATTGGGGGCATTGCCCCCAAACCCCCACAAGGGGCGTTGCCCCTTGACCCTGTTGGGGATGTTGCTCCCAGACCCCCGTGAGGGCACTGCCCCTAGACCCCCACAAAGGGCATTGCCCCTCAACCCCATTAGGGCAATTGCCCTGAAACTTGAGATTGTGGCTGCTGCATCATCTAGGACCTATCTTAGACACATTCATAGGAAGGATGCAGGCTCCTTTGAGCCATAGACTTCTAGTTATTGTTTTGAATCTTTTGATATTTCATATTTGTTTGGAACATTTGATGTCATGGATTTCATATTCCATGAGTTTTGTATACATTTGAGTTTTTGACTATATATCTAAGTGTGCCATTTCCTTTAGCAGCTCAGCTACAATTTGTGTTTATACTTATATGATTGATGTATACTTGTGTTAGTGACGAGGACCTTGATTGGGTTGATTAGGCAGATAGAGAGGCTGGGGCTGTAGCCATGGCAGAGGAGGAAGCTAGAGCACGAGCAAACACATCCACAATTGATGTTGGTGAGGGTGGCATGGAGTCACAAGCAAAGACTATGACTGCAGTTGCTACATCATCTAGGACCCACCTTAGATGCCTTCGTAGGAAGCATGCAGGCTCCTTTGAACCATAGACTTGTAGTTATTGTTTTGATATTTCATATTTTTTTGGAACATTTGATGTCATGGATTTCATATTCCATGAGTTTTGTATACATTTGACTATATTTATATATCTAAGTGTGCTATTTCCTTCAACAGCTCAGCTACAATTTGCGTACTTTATGCTTATGTGATTGATGTATACTTGTGTATGTGATCAAAATTGCTTCTATTTATTGATGTTTTTGATACGGAAAAACAGGTTTTGAAGGGACCTCGAAACCCTTTACAAAGGAAAAAAACTGCAAGAAAGACTAAACCATATGAACTTGCAGCATCAAGAGACCAAAAAGCTGACAACAAAAATTAACCAGGAAACCCGTCAGCAACCCAGAAGCAAAACATCAACAAAAAAGCAGTTCGAGCAAAAAACACAGCAAAGCTACAATATTTTTTCGAAATCATTAATCGAGGCCAAATTCTCCTCAATGACCCCCCCATGCATTTCCATCACATCCTTGAGCTCCTCAAACGAGATAGCAGCCCGTTTCTTAGTTTTACTCCTCGTTCTCAAACACGGGCCAACATCAACAACCTTTTGCACAGCAGGAGCTAAAGCATCATTCTTCTCCTTCAGGTTCTTGGGACAAACCTCCTCCATAGCCGTCTCAATATCACCCAGCTCCAAGGGATTACTAGTCCATTTCAAGGCAATCTCATTCAAAAAAGAGAGGCCATTAGCAGTTGACTTCAGAGAATTGTTGCTAATATTAACCACAGTCTTCAGATCATCAGACAACTTAGAAATTCTGTCCTCAATGTTAACAAATCTCTCTTCAAAAGTCTTTTGGATTGCCACTTCCAATGAAGTAATCCTCTCCTCATGAGAAGTGCCAAGACGATCAGAATTCACAACCAGTTTATCAATCATAACATTCATGGTTTTAACCTTACCTTTAATCACCCATTCCTTCTGATTACTATGCACCAAAGCCACACATACATCCTGCCAATTCTTAAGCTGCACATTGAGCTCCTTAACCTCCAAGAAGAGCCATTTAACCAGAGACATCAAGTTACGAGTACCATCCTCAACCATCCTACAAAACATACCCATATTAACCTCGTCCCAATTGACAGGTGGTAGAGCTTGAGAGCCCACATTATCAACAGGGACCTCTCGATCCTCCTCCTTATCCTTCATATCATCCTCCACCGGGGAATCCTCCACCTCAATCACATCAACCTTAACACAACTCTTATCCGATAAGTTCGCTAAGTTAGCCGAAATTTCCAGCCGCTTCGCCTTCACAACACTCCCTTTAACGTACTCAGAGTCGAGATGAGAGACATGGGTAACCTGAATAGGGTCAACCTCCTTGGAACATTTCAAACCCTCATTCCCTTGCACACTGCCCTCCATCGACTACACAGACCAAAAGATGCCTTTACCACCATCCAGACCATCCTTCTGAACAGGGGACTCCAAAACACCCACTTTACTTGCATTCGGAGAACGATTAATATCAGAAGCAGGGGCTTCCTCCACAACATTCAACACCTCCACCTTCTTCTTAACAAACTTCTTCTCTTTCTTGAGACATTTTTTCTTCCCCTTCACACTCTTATTCCCAGGGGTCACTACCAATTCTTAAACCTCAATGTCTGTTTCATATCCCTTCGACCAAGATTCAGAAGCCTCAGAACCCTCCACAGAGTTATTGATTTCCTCCAACAACTCCTCAAAGTCCGAATCATCATCATCAGAATTTCCTTCCCACTTCGCCACCGAATCACCCATCTCATAGCCAAAAGTTTTACCAACCTTCTTACGAGCATGAGGCTTAGGAGAAACAAGGATTAACTTCAGCTTAATGTGTTCAACCATTAAATTCATAAGGCCTTCATGGAGAATGGCCTTCCCGGGGTTCTTGTGATGATCCTCAATACTATGCTCCATTGACAACAAAAGATAAAAAGGAAACGAAACCAGAGCATTATGCCGAAAATGATTCAACAACATGAAATGATAGCTATAAATCACATAAAACCTACCCTCCAAAGTGAAGTAATGCATAATGGCCAGAGCAATATCCCTCCATAATGGCTTGAGAGATTTACGGGAATACCCACCACTACCAACCGACTTGAGCTTCTTCTTCTCATCATGTTCAAAGAAATTAGCAAGGGCTCTCTTAGCCGCACCTTTGTCTCTGTAGAATTTCCTTCCAAAGATAGGAAGACTAGTCACCTTCGCAACAAAATCCTCATTGATATTAAATTCCACTCCTTTAAAACGTAGAATCCTACCGCTCCACCCCTTAACAAAGACCTCCATCGCCCTTGGAACTTAAGCAAATAAGGGCTAACCCCACCCTTTTCCAGGTGCTCCCACACAGTTTCATTAGTCCGAAACTCCTCACAAAAGCTTGGCTCCACTCTGCAACGAGCACCACCCATGGCGGCATGCAGCGAACAAAACTCCATTGACACCTTATTCTTTTGTACATAAAGGATTAAGCAAACAAACCACAAAACAATGCAATAGAGACCCACAAAGCGTGTAAGCTTGCCATACAAAGTACCACCACTCCTAAGCTGCCAGACCATAATATCACGGATAACAAGGAGGCTATAATGAGAAGAGCAAGTCCAAAACATGACGTGCAAGAACCAGCTCATAACAAAATAAAAGAGCCTTTCCCCCACCTTAATAAGCTTAATGACAAGACACTTGGTCATTATTAGAGATGAACTTAAGATTAAGAGGCAAAAAATCATCCCAATTATAACGAAAAACCACGCCCCTATTAGCCACCCCATCAGCCAACGAGTTAGCTTCCCTAAATACATGTGAAATTTTGATCTCATCAAAAGAATTGATGATAGACAACGGATCATTAATAAGATGGCCAATTGACCAGGAAGGCGAACTAGTCAACAAAAGACACTTAATGATATTAAGGGAGTCCCCTTCAAGCCAAAGTTTGGAGACCCCAATTTTTTTAGCCAAAACAAGGCCATGATAGGCTGCTGCAGCCTCTACATAGTGGTTAGTTTGGGTTCCCAAAGGGAGCACCACTGCAAAGACAAACTTACCATTCTCATCACGTAACACTCCCCAACCAACAGGTCCTAGATTCCCCTTAGAAGCCCCATCAAAGTTGACTTTATACCATCCACAAGAGGGAGCCATCCACTGAACCCCCTCCCTAGAAGCTTTTATCTTCTTCATCGGTGTAGAGAAGTCACAAGAGAGATTCCATCTTTTACTCACCAACACATCATAAGAAGAAACATCCACCTTAAGATTACCAGAGGGGAGCTCCAAGAACTCAGAAAGGAAATTTTCCTTGATAGCATCACAACTTTTAAAGACCAACCTAGAAGGTGGCAGTTCCAACTGATGGAAACACGATTGTTACGTTCCTTCCAAACTCCCCAAGTCAAATGTGGCAAGATGAGAGACCACAACATAGATAGAGCCGGATTAAGAGTAGGAGCCACCCACTAAGACCATAAATCAGAGAAAGAAGCAGGAAACACCCAAGATAAATCCCACCGCTAAAGAATATGAGCCCACACATCCCATGTATAACTACGGCCAGCCACAAGATGAAAATAATCCTCAACTGCTTCTTTACATAGGAAACACCTGTTCAGCAAAGACATACCCCTCTTCACAAGATTATTGAGAGTTAAAATCTTGTCTTGACATAGAAGCCAAAAGAAAATACTGACCTTGGGCAACAACTTCACATTCCACAATCGACCCCAAAAAGGAGGAGGGCCAACCACCCGCGTCTGAAACAAGAAGGAAGAAGAAACATAAAACTTACCATTGGAAGTCAACCACCACACCACAAAATCATTAGGAGAATCAACAGGAATATGAATCAAAGAAAGGAATGAACAAAGGGGTTCCAAATCCCTATTCACCAAATCAAGCCTGATCCAACTACCTTCACGGATATAATCAACAACCAACTCACCTCATTCTCTAATACAAACGTCTTTGAAAGGGGCTGCCCAAGGTTCATCCTTTAGGGGGCCGTGGCCAATCCACCAATCATCCTAGAACAAGATCCTCCTCCCATTCCCAAAGACCCAACGTAGGCCAACATTCACAGTCAAACGAGCACGAAGCAAAGAGTTCCAAAGGATAGACCCCCGAGGAGGAACAAAATTCTCCCTACCCAAATCTCTGACTATGTCCACCCCTCTCAAGTCCTTCGAAGAGAAAATAGCAGTCCATTCTTTATCAGTAACAAGCAAATTCCACAACTGTTTAGCCATAAGGGCCAAATTAAAGTCTTTTAGCTTGTGCAGACCTAAGCCATCTTGGACTTTCGACCTGCAGACCTCCTCCCAGGACAGCAAGTGCAATCTTTTCTTATCCTCCACCCCAGACCACACAAATATTTTCTGAATACTCTCAATCTTTTCCCAAAACCATCTAGGAATTTGGAACAAGCTTAAGGCATAAACCGACAAATTTTGTAAGGTCGACTTAATAAGTTGAATTTTACCAGCTTGGCTAAGCAAAGCACCTTTCCAGCCAACCAATTTCGAATGAAACTTATCAATAATACCATTCCAAAAAGAATCAGGGACACCATTAGAACAAAGAAGAAGCCCCAGATAGGTTGAAGGAAGTTCCCCAATGCCACATTCCAAAATACTAGCAATCTTTAATTGACGATGCTCCGGCGTATTAAGAAAAAAAGCAGTGCTCTTAGGTAAACTCACCTTCTAACCTGAAGCCGCCTCATATTGATGAAGAATTAGGTGAATAGATTTAGCCGCAGCCATAAAAACCTCCGCAAGAATAACTGTCATCAACAAATTGTTGATGGGAGCAGCAAATCTGATTCGAAGAGGGGTAAAGACCTTTAAAGGCCTCGTTAGACACCGCCTGAAGAAGAAACCTGCCAAAGGCTGCACCATAATAATAAAAAGAAAAGGAGAAATAGAATCCCCTTGTTAGAGAGGAGATTAATTGCCACACCAATTGCATTGAGAAAGAAGGAGAGGAGATTAATTGCCACACCAATTGTAGAACCCGGTCCGAGAAACCAAAAGCCTTGAGGATGTTGATAAGGAAACGGCAATTCACCCGATCATATGCTTTGATCAAATCCAGCTTTAAAATAAGCCCAAGCTTCTTATTCACTTTAAGAGAATGAATGTTTTCATGCACCGTAAGAATAGAATTCAAAATCTGCCTTCCCAGCACAAAACCATTTTGTTGAGGCGAGATGATCTTAGAAAGCACACTTTGCAGCCTTGAAGCAAGCACCTTAGAGAAAATTTTATATAAGGAATTACATAAACTAATAGATCTGAAATCACCAAAAAGCTCAGCCTCGGGCTTCTTCGGAATTAACACTAAAAAAGTGGAATTCAGTTCCTTAAGAAGCTGCCTACTCCCAAAAAATTCATTAGTGGCATTACAAACATCCTTTGAAATAATGTCCCAATAAGTTTGAAAGAATAACATAGGGAACCCATCAGGTTCTGTAGATTTGTTTCCTTCAAAAGAGAAAATAGCCTTTCTGATCTCCTCATCCGACGGAATACCATTCAGGACCCTATTTTCCGCTTCCGAAACCAGGTTAGGAATAACATTAAGGAAGCCCTGCTGGCAGACATGACCAAGAGGGTGATCCTTCGAGAGAAGATCCTCAAAGTAAGACTGAGCTGCAGATCTTATATTATCATCCTCTTTAAGAGAAGCATTATTCACAAGAATTTTGGAAATCCTATTAGATGATAGATGCTTCAGAGTTGTAAGATGGAAAAAACAGGTATTCTTATCCCCACTTTGGAGCCAAATCGCTCTAGACCTTTGCTTCCAAAACTCCTCTTCCCTAGCAACAATATTGTGCAATTTAGCTAACAAAATACTTTCCTCCTGAAGAAGTGAGAGATTAGACCCAAAAGCCTACATTCTTTGTTGCATAGTATCCAGTTTCACCTTTAGCTCCGATTTCTCCATAAAAGTGTTTCCAAAAGAATCCTTATTCCACTGAATCAAGTTCTGCTTGACAAAAGCAATCTTCTTCACAACCTTATACATAGCTGAACCATCCACATTCAAATTCCACCACTCAACAATTTTAGACCGCAAATTTGGGTGGCTAGTCCACATCTTTTCAAATCTAAATGGAAAAGCCTTTTTACGACCAAAGAGCTCAACATTCAAAGATATAGGAAAATGATCCGAACCAAGTCTAGTCAAAGCAGAAAGAGAACAAGCATAAGAATGCAGCCAACCAGGAGAAATTAGAGCCCGATCCAACTTGACCTGAATAAGAGCATCTCCCATGCGCCTATTGGACCAAGTATAAGGCGCCCTGCCCAAATCCAAATCCAGTAGCTGATTATCATTAATGAAATTCATGAGATCAAGATGACTGCTATCCACCACTTGAGAGCCCCCGAACTTATCCGAATCATTAAGTGGAGTGTTAAAATACCCCATCACCAACCAGTTCCGTAACAAGAATTGAGCCTTAAAGGTATTTAAACTCCTCCAAATACGCTTACGAGAACTTTTCGAATTGTTAGAGTTTAGATCAGAAATGCAATAAGCAGAAAACTCAACACATAAGACAATGAACACAACAAGATACCCTAGGAAAACCCTCCTACTTGAGGGAGAAAAACCCAACAAGAAATAATCTCTCATATATATATATTATCAGATGAATAAGAGCAGAAATCTGCTTACAACTCAGGCCTCATACAGGGCCGAATCTCATACAATAAATAATAGCATCTCTCCTTGATGCAAAGACACAAATGAATATATTTCTTCTTGAAATCCGATCTGCTGCTAAGAGATGGTAATCTGCTACTGAAGGGCGAACTTCTGCTCTGTAGAAATGTGAATGAATGTGTGTTCAAATGAGATGAAATCACCTTCATTATATACAAGGATAGGTGACCTTTCCACTAGGTTGCCCCCCTTAGGAGATAAATACAAGATATAAAATATTAATTGCCCATCAAGGCCGACCTGCCTTGAAAAACATTTCATTTTATTTTATTTTAACTTAGGAGAAAATATCTCCCTAAGCTACAAACACTAACGCTCCCTCTTAGCTAGGGAGGTATTTTCCAGATATCCTCGTCATGGAGTGTTTCAACATGACGCCCACAATGGCTACACCCATTTGTGGAAAGTAGTTCATCACGGAGTCTCTCAACGTGATGTCGTCATGGAGTCTCTCAACATGACATCCACCATGGCTACTCCCATGTGTGGAAAAGAGTTCATCGCGGAGTCTCTCAACGTGATGTCATCATGGAGTCTCTCAACATGACATCTCATCTCAGTCTTAGAGATGAACAAGGGTTCGCACCTCATATTTCTCCGTCTCAGAGAAATATACACTACAAGGGCTTTCACCTCATATTTCTCCATCTTAGGGAAATATACACTACAAGGGCTTTCACTTCATATTTCTCTGTCTCAGAGAAATATACACTACAAGGGCTTTCACCTCATATTTCTTCGTCTCAAAGAAATATACATTACACAAATCTTCATGATGATGTGACTCCCTCTGAAGCTCCAAGTACTCACATCAACTTTTTGACCTCCTTGTCCAAGATTGCCTTTGTTGGTTTGTCAGACTCCCTCTGAATGTCATTTCCTCCTCTTCGAAGTAGCTTGTGCCCTCGAGAAATGTCTTCAGTGAAGAATCATGAGAGTTATGTGCCACCAACTTAGTCCCAAGGCTGCAAGCTATGTCTCCACGTGTGTTCATTTCTTCAGCTGGCATGACTTCCTCATAGGATGCATCGTGCTCTTCCTCCTTTGAATTCCTTATGCAATCTCTCATCAACTTTTGCTCCTCGATCCATCCTGGAAGCATCTTAGAGAGATTAATAATAGATTATAGAATCAAACTACCCCGAAGAAAAGCATACATGATTCACTATTCCCAATGTTAATGTATGAGTTATTATAAAATTCATGAACATTATTCAAAGGTATAAAATACTTATCTCTTTATTGTCTAATCTTCCTCACAATCCACCAATTGTTCTTTCTTGATCTTTGCACTTAAAGATTCAGATCTGCTGCAATGGTACCAGTTCATTGATTCTAACTCTTTTGATAATAATACAGCCTGCTCTTCAGCTTGTTTTAGCTCTTCTTTCCAGCTCTTCATCTGTAATTTGCATCTGTTGATGTCTACATGCAGCCACGTGAGAAAGACTTCCAGATCTCTAATGAAGATGAAATTTGAATGTAGCTTAAGATCTATTTAAATTTATATGTGTAATCGATTTAATTATGTATAAAAGATAAAATATAAATAAAAGTCAATTGTTTATGAGGGCCGACCTTTCTAGGAAATCACGCCTTTCTCCAAAAGGCGTGTTTCCTAAAGAGGTCGACCTCTCTTGATGAAGTGGTGCGATTTTCCCTGAAGACATTTTGGCTTGGCTGACCCCTCTCTCAAGAGGCATGTCTTTTCTCCTTGAGCGATTGTATAAATACAAGAGGATTGTATCTCATTTCATAATCAAGTTATCAAGTTCATTCAGCATTCTTCAAGAAGAAGTTCGCACTATTGCAGCAGTTCGAGTTTCTCTCACAGCAGATCGATTCAAGGAGAAACTTATATTATTTGTATCTTAGCATCTAGAGAGGTGCTGGTCATTGTATCTTTCAGGCATTGTGTTTGTACCTAAGTTGTAAGCAGATTGTTGCTCTTATTGTTATCAATATATAGGAGATATATTGGCTGGGTTTTTCTCCGTCAGGTTGGAGGGTTTTCCCAGGGTATTGGCTGTGTTCTTGTGTTGTTTTTGAATTAATTTTTGCACTCTAATCTGATCATATAAAACTAACACTTTCCAGCTCTTCATCTGTAACTTGCATCGGCATCTGTCTGCTTCCTTTTGTGTTTCATCCTTGTTAAGAAAACTCTTATCATTTAATGGCAAACTTCAAGGTTGCAGGGTTTTGGGCTCTTTGATAATGTTGTTACATCTTTTGAAATGTTCTTTTCTCCTTTAGCCACATGACTGTGAAAAGCTTCTTCACCGAGCTATCATAGCTTCGTAGGCATTATCATTTCTTAGTAACTGTCCATTCTTCACATGCTCAATGTTTCTTGATTTATCGTGGCCTTTCATGACTGTTGAAAGCTTGACATGCCCAGTTTCCTCATGGCACTATCTTACATTTCTGCCCATGAGCACTGTGTTGAGTCTCATGCAACTTCACCAAATTGTTATTAATCTGATGCCAAGATCATGCCATCTTCTATACATTGTCCTCTGCCTTTTAATCTCATGGCTGTCATACATTTAAACTGTCACTTCACAGTTGGAAGATTGCACAGTATTCATCATAGGTCTGCCCTTGTTGATAGGGCTGTCTCTTAAGGTTGCCATAACAGTTTGACTGTCCTCTTTTCCACAGTGCTGCACATCACTTTCACTGTTCCCTGTGACATTTGCCCCTTTACCACACCTAGCACTATTCCTGTCGATACTCACTTGCAGTACTAACTTGTCTTTGTCATGGCTATCCTTAGTTTGCTGACTGTCTTCAGTTTCATCTCTTTTTACTGTGTAGGTAGCTGCAACAAGGAAAACTAACCCTAGAAAACTTCAAAGGAAGACTTCTCATATTTTCCTTCAAAGTGGGCATGAAACTTAGTGAAATCAGAAGATGCATTCTTTGTTCCTGTTACCCTACAACTTGCTTAAACAATTCTGATCAGAGCTTTTCTTAGACCCGCTCTGATACCATGTTAGAGTTTAGATCAGAAATGCAATAAGTAGAAAACTCGACACATAAGACAATGAACACAACAAGATACCCCGGGAAAACCCTCCTACTCGAGGGAGAAAAACCCAACAAGAAATAATCTCTCATATATATATATATATATATCAGATGAATAAGAGCAGAAATTTGCTTACAACTCAGGCCTCATATAGGGCCGAATCTCACACAATAAATAGTAGCATCTCTCCTTGATGCAAAGACACAAATGAATATATTTCTTCTTGAAATCCAATCTGCTGCTAAGAGATGGTAATCTGCTGTTGAAGGGCGAACTTCTACTTTGTAGAAATGTGAATGAATGTGTGTTCAAATGAGATGAAATCACCTTCATTATATACAAGGATAGGTGACCTTTCCACTAGGTCGATCCCCTTAGGAGATAAATACAAGATATAAAATATTAATTGCCAATCAAGGCCGACCTGCCTTAAAAAACATTTTATTTTATTTTATTTTAACTTAGGAGAAGATATCTCCCTAAGCTACAAACACTAACACGAATTAGGAGCATAAATATTCAACAAAACCCATGAGAACTTGTCCCTGGCACAAGAAAAAGACGTCGCAACATGATTCTCAAAAGCAAACAAGGTAGAGCCATCAACAACCTTAGGATTCCAAAACGTTGCCACCCCCTAGAAGCACCATCAGAGTCAAAAGCCTGACACCCACAATCCTTCAAAAATCTATTCTGAATTCTTTCCACCTTCTCTGCACTCATCTTAGTTTCCTGAATCAAAATGATATCAGATCGGTGATCTCTCATGATGTTAGCGAGAAGATCCTGCTTATGGGGATTATTTAATCCTCTTATATTCCAAGAGAGGATCTTCATAAAAGATTCTACGAAGGACCATTCAGGCCCAACTCAAACAAAGTAACCTGCAACCCATCAACAATGTCACATTTACTTGCCCTCTCCCGAACTTTCTTCAGAAAAAGGCCTTCCTCTACCCCTTGGCTCTGAACCACAATCCAGCTTGAGACGGTTCCTAGTAGCCATCCCCCCCACAAAGGGGTTTAGTTTCTTCTTATTGCGAGACTTAGAAACAAGGGTACATACCTCCTCACCCTTGGGAATACAAGAGAGACCACCATTGACAAAAGAGGTGAGCACCAACTCAACTGACTCCACCTCTGGCTCAACATAGACCATTACTGGTTCCACCTTCAAAGGACCCGAAAACTCATCCTTAGAAGACAAAATCAAGTCCTCAAAGATCATCTTCAGAGGGGTCACCTTCTCAGGCTTTGCAACCACAAGAGCCAAAGAATCGACACCAACCAGCTCTGCCATAACCCCACCATGCTCCTCATCGCCCGGGACCTTAATCTCACCCTCCTCAGAGGAAGCTTCCTCTACAAGGTAGGGACAAACCGTTGAAACAACCAGTTCCAGCACACTAGAATCACCAATAGGTTGATCCTCACTCGACATCTCCTCCACATGCTCAACAGAACACGTCTCAACCCCCTGAACAGGACGTTTCCCAACCTCCTTCCAAACTTTGGCCTCCTTTTGAGAGGGACCCGAAGCCTTTTGAGGTGGAGCCTTGGGCTTCAGAGGACACTTTTTCGCCCAATGACCCACCTTCTTGCAATGGAAATAGGCAAAGGGGATAGAATCAAACTCAACGGCCTACTCCCATACTCCCAACTTAGAGTTAATCTTAATCATCGAAAGAAGATCTGTAGCCTGGTCCAGTGTCACACATAGTCGAGCATAAACAAGCCTATGCCTAGAAGCTCGTAAGATTATCAATAAAAAGCAAGCGACCAAAAGTAGCCGCAATTCCTTTAAAGACTTGCTCATCCTAGAATTCAAGCGGAAGCCAGGGCAAACAGACCCATATAGGAGCCGAGTCAAAAGAACAAGAACTCGGGGAGACGCTTGCCTCCTATTTCTTCAACACTAGAGTAGATTTACCTATAATCCAAGGCCCACCCACCAAAACCTTCAACAAATCTTCTTCACACAAGAAGGAAAATGAGAAGAAGCCTTTTGCAAGAGCCGCAATCTCAACTTGGCCTTTCAAATGCCATCGATTCTTAGCTAGGTTGCGAACCATCTCAATATTGGGCTGTGGTCCCAAAAACTTACCAATAAGGGATTGCTCCATGGAAAGAATACCCTTGTCAATAATACAGTCCAGAACAGAGACAGAGTAATCACCAATTGACGGGTCAGCAAAAAAATCCACTGGGGGCGATGAGCTCTTCTCCTTAAGCTGAGCACCAAACAGGTTTGACCAAGACTTACCATCCACCGAGGCGACAACTTGCTGAACAATATCAGAGATGACAGCAGCCTCGGGAGCCACATAAAGAGACCCCACTTTGTCCAAAGGTGTACCATTCGGATCCAAACTGCTAGAGGAAGGACAAAAGAGTTACCCAAATACAAGGACCCACAAGATGTCCCATCCGAAAGACAACCGTCAGCCGGCCTCCTCATGTCAGCTTGAGCACCGCCATTAACGCCAGCCCCTGGAGCAGAGTTTCCCGCCTTACCAAAATTTGAAAAATCCTTACCATTTGAATTTGCCAAAGCAGCTCCACTCAACGACGCACCCATTCTCATGTTTACTCTATTTAATGATGTTATTGTGTCTTTAAGGTTTATTTAATAAAGGGTGATTGAAACAAGTTTTAAATCCTTAAAAATCTCTCAATTTCTAGGGTTTTCTCATTTTGCCGAGTCTGCGCCAAGTCTTGAGTCCTGCGTCGAGTCACCCTAGGTGAGTTCGAGCCGAGTCCGAGTCTCGTAACTATGATCTCAACAAATAGCAGACCCTCCTTCTCACCCTTTTTCTGCTTGGTAGTTTTTGTGTCAACTGTCTCAAACAATTCCAACAAATGATTTCCTCAAATTACTGGTGTGTATGATTATTGTCTTTTGCTCTACATTTGATCATTTTGACCTCTTCTATTGGCAGTGTTTGCCTACCCATTACCAACCAGCTTAAAACCTTGCATTTTATGGTATGGACATGCATGATGGAGGTCAACTTTGAATTCTTTGGTATTGTAGACTTGTGAATGAATTTGGTTTTCCCTCATCTGTATTTTTTCTAATTTGAGTGTTATTGTCCTTGTGAGGTGCCATTTGTTCTTCGTGTAACTTCTCTTGATCATTAATCCTGATTGATTTCTATGTAGTATTGTCATGCTTACTAAAAGCATGTTGATTGGTTGTTGCCAAACATCTTCCTTTATCAGCAGTCACCGATTATTTCTTTTAGACTTTTATTCAATTAATTAATTATTTTGGCAATTGGCATCCATTCTTAGGTTCCTGCAGCTGCAATTGTTGAGTGTCCTTTGTCACCTCGTAATGTTTTTCCACGTTTGTCAACGAACCTCCCTATTTGCTGATTGTCTTTCCTTTTACTGTCTCTACCTTCTTTGTAGCTTTTTCTTGGATGGTGTTTGAGAATGATTTATTGTTACAACTGATTGGCAAACATAATATCCTGAAATGCTGTGGCTTAAGGTGTATCTTAGTTGCTTTTCTTGGGTTTTGATCAACACTTGCTGGATAATGCTGTTAAATGACAGAATTCTTCCATTTGGGACATTGCTTGACTTTTCTCATCAGTATAGGAAGCTCAATCTCAAAAGTTATTGTGATATTTCTTCTCATGCTATATTTCCATAACTTAGATGAACAGTGTTGGGTATTCTTTTTCACTATGCCTTCTAATTGTTGATTCATTATTGAACAATTCTAAAATTTGGAAGGGCCTTTCAACTAGATTATCTATCATCATTTCATACTTAATTTTCTGATGTATTTCATAACTACCATTTGTGGCTTGAATTGCATTTCCTTCTTGTTATGGCAGTACTTTTGCCTTCTTTATTATGTTTTTATTGGCTGTTGTGCTCGCATTCACTTTTCATTAAGTTTATTGAGTTTGAAAAACCTTTTCTGCAAACTTTTGTTGTTGCTTAGTCAGCTTTCTATTGCCACCCTCAAGCTGTGTACCACAAATTCCATCAGTACGGCTTCTTGCTTATAGATAAGATGAAATAGTATAATCTGTTTACTGTCTTAAAAATTGTTTGATAAGACTATAAGGTCGCTGGTTGTTTTTTAGCACATTTTTGCTTTTCTATTGTACACGTATTACAAATAATTGCTATTGGGAACTTATTTGATGCTTTAGCATGCCTGATCACCCCAAGATAAATACTCAATGGTCTTGCTATGTTTAAACTTCAATATTATTATCATTTCTCTTTGGTTGCTCTTTGCTCTTTGGGGTTCTTGTCCCCCTTCTTTGCTATTTATACATGTTCCTTATCACTTGGGCTGGTGGTCCCCTGTTGTTTTGTATTTTTAACTTTTGTTCTTCCCCTTGGTGGGGCCTTTCTAGGTTTCTCTTTCTATTGTAAATTGCTGTTCTCTTGAGTTCCATTTAACAACTATGGCTATCCATGGACATTAATATAATTTCTTTCTTTCCTTTTTATCTCCTTATTTGTACAATTTGTTCTTCCCTCACTTGCTATGTGCACGGGGCATCTGGTTTTAGTTATAACATGTTCATACAAGAAGTTTGTTCTGCTCTTGCTGTGCTATTAGGCAATGCCTTTGTTTCCTCTTGTTATGTTAATAATCCATTTCTATAGGCAAGTACTTGCATCCACCTTTTCTTGACAGATATTTGGATGGTCCAACAAAATTTTTACCCCAATTTTCAAATAACTCTTGTGGTCCATGGACATTAATATAATTTCTTTCTTTCTTTTTTATCTCCTTATTTGTACAATTTGTGCTTCCCTCGCTTGCTATGTGCGTGGGGCATCCGGTTTTAGTTATAATATGTTCATACAAGAAGTTTGATCTACTCTTGCTGTGCTATAAGGCAATGCCTTTGTTTCCTCTTGTTATGTTAATACTCCATTGCTACAGGCAAGTACTTGCATCCACCTTTTCTTGACAGATATTTGGATGGTCCAACAAAATTTTTACCCCAATTTTCAAATAACTCTTGTGGTATTATTGGTTTCAATTGCTGAAAAGTTGCCTTCAACGGTCCTCTGATTTGTTGACACCTATCACAGGTTTTGGCCACCACAACTCCATTAAAAGTATTTTTCTTGTTGCATCTTCAACAGTCTTAAGTTGTTCTGCTCGACCCTAATGAGCTTCCCTGAAAAAAATTCCATCTTCTTTCTCTATAACAGACCTTAAAATCTGATCCTTCCCTAAGTGATATAATAGCCCACAGATGAACTGAAATGGTCTCGAATTTACACTGATTTATCTTTGTTGTGCTTATTAGTCTTTTAATTTGCACCTCTAAGTGCAACATAAAACAAAACAACATGCAATGTAGAACTTTTTCAAATTGTGAGGGGAAGTTCCCTTTTGAGAAGAGTGAAGGAAATGATATGTTTCCCTATTATGAAATTATTAAAACCTTGAACTTGTGGGATTTTAGGTATGCAATACAAACAAACTTAAAACAAAAACCTATCTTTTTGTTCTTTGGCTTAGGCCTTAGACAATTTAACACTTCTGCATTAGACAAGAGATTTAATTAACGAGATGAAATTTCCAGAGTCCCCGATATCATATTCCATGATCTTGCTAATTGATGCCCTTCATGGGAGGGAACTTTATTCTCTTCTTTGGCTCTAACTCATCCTGATGATGGATCATGGAGTATGATCCAAAACGTTGATGTCGAAATTGTCACACAGCGAAAATATAGACATCTCATTACAAGAGATTTAATGTTTTCTATCTATTTTAAAACCCAAAAATAGCTAATGAATGATTGGATAGAAATAAAACACTGATACGAAGAATAAAGTATCAAATACAAAGGATTGCATACAAATTTACTAAAAATTGCAATATAAATCTTGCATTAATAATTAGATTTTACTTAACTCACAAGAGAATTGTACATAAAGTAAGGAACTTTGTGAACAGCAATTTTAGCAACAAGTAGGCTGGAATATTACTATTGAAAAACTAAATGCAAATGACACTAATTTATAAGGATTACAAAATATTGAATAAGAAATTAAAAAAAAGGTAACTAGAACTTCCAAGTGAATAATAGTTTGCTTGTGCTCAAAGGAAGCCCAAAATATTACTTTTTCCAATAAATTACTTTTTCCAATAAATTATAATATAAAATAAAAAATAACTTTTTGATTAGATAACTATAACTATAACAGATCTGCTAAATGAGGATCCATTTCACATCTCTCAGAATAAGAGATTTAGAAATAAGACTCTTAAAAATAGAAAATCCTCAAAAAGCACATTTGGCAAAAAATAAAGACAGCTAAAAATAGATACTTAACAACGCCACTGGATGGCCCTAGTGCTGAAGCAATGTTCTGGATGCTTTGAAGAAATTGACCAGTGTTCCACGGGGACACGTCCCCCCCAAAAAACCCCGCGTTTCCTAGAGGGGGACGTCCCAGAGACTTGGGGACTTGGGGGAGACGTCCCCCCACAAGGCCATCACCAGCGCCACCATCCCACCACCAGTGTCGCTGTCTCCAAGATGCTGCTAGAACTTTGAGGTGTCCTCAAGACGTTTAGGGGACTCCTAGTTGTCTCCAAGATGTATAATTCTTATACTTATACATCTTTTTATAACTTTTTTTTCAAGTACTATATGTATTTCAGCACCCTACCGCCCCCTTGCTGCCGTCCCCCAGCCGTCCCCTTGCCGTCCCCAAACTTAGGCCCCCCGTCCCCACGTCTCGGAAATGCGTCCCTTGCCGTCCCCTCGTCCCCGTCCCCAAAACCCCGTGGAACACTGAGAAATTCATTAACTTTGAATTCACCATTTACAACCACTAAATCCATCTGAAGAATTTGTGTTTGAAGTGCATATCTAACCTCTAAAATTGATGCCTCTGATTTCATTGAGTTTTCTTTTCCTTTCTCGATGTGTATCACAATTTTGGATAACTCATACATATTGCTCACATGTTGAGCTTTCCAATATTTGTCTTTTATCAATTGCAATTTTATTTGATCCTCATCCAGATCAATTTTCATAACATCTTCGTCAACATACTTATGTTTTTCTGTTTATATAAAGTAAGGATGGATTCATCTAGCATTCTCATAAGAAACTTGTATTGCTCCTTTCATGTAAATATCAGTTTTTCCATCTCTGTGATTTCATCTTACCTGTTTTGCTATGGATATCAAAGCACATAACTTACCCAACAACTTAGTACCATGCTGGCATATATCATCCATCCATTGCTCCATATTCTTTCCATTTGTGACTAACTGATCTAATCACCTTTCCTCATTAGTAGAGTTTAGAATTTGAATTACAAACCTTGTAGGGCTAGCAATGGGTTGCAAGAGGCAAGCTACGAGTCCTGAGAGTTGCTTAATTTCAGCCTTCAAGGCTGTCTTGTCTTCTTTGTCCTTGAGGACTCTTTCTTTGATGTCCTTAGTGAACATGTTTACATGATTATAATGTGTAGTGACCCCCAAATTAGTCTTGGCTATCTAAAAACCAGCTGGATTAACATCTTATGTAGCTTGCGGAGGAATAGCAGTCTCCACAATCAAATTACTACCTGAAGATCTCTTGATTCTAGAGTGTCTTGTAGGCTTCTTTTTGTTTGTTTCTTAAATGATGGCAGAAAGTGTAGAAAAGTTGATTTGGTAGGGTGAGATTTTCCTTTTCCTAGTATCCATGGATTTCATGCACTTCAGAGCATCTTTTCCTCTTTCCTACATTCTTTGAGGATATCTAGTGGGAGAAGAAATGTTGATGGCAGGGGGTGATTTAGGAGAAAGAATGAGATTAGGGGATAGTGGAACTTAGAAATTAGGTAGAGATGGACTGGGAATTGATGTTCATGCAATATCTGTAGGAATAATAGGAGAATTTGGTTCAATAGGTGATGTAGAAGAGGATCTAGAGGGAGGAGAAGCAGGAATAGGAAACAAAGGAGTAGAAGATATAATTTGTTGTTCATCTAGGTTGAATCATAGGAAAAATGCCAACACTCTTCTTAGCAACCAACTTTAATTTACCAATCTTCGTGTTTGCCTTTGTATTATCCACCACTTTCTCTATTTCCTTTCCTTTAACATCAAAACTTTGTATTTTCTGTAACGTCCATCACCTACACATCCGTTTAACCATAAAGTGCTTTCTCTTGATTACTTGTCCATTTTGAGCATATCATTGCTTCTGGCCACCTGTCAAATCTTGATACCACTTCATACTAAAGCTTTGTATCGACAAAATTTCACTGATCACTTCGATCTATTACTCCTTTTTGACATTCTATCAAGTTTATGGTTTACCCTATTTCCAAAGCCTATTTCAGCTTAATAGAGTTTCCAACCTTTCCTTTTCATATAATGGTCTAAACTTCATTGTTGAAGTTTTAAAATCGTTCAAGATTTAATCTACCATTTTCGCTTACTTGACTATAATAATATTTTGCACATTCGCTCCACTGAATGTTTCATAGTATGATCATGGTTTACACAACCCTATCATTATTTGCTAAACTAAAATAACCTTTCAGGATTACTAAGTAACTACTTGCCCACAATATATTATTTAGGACCAAAATCCTATAAGTCAAGTTTCCAAAAAGTGTTGGTTTCTTTGATGAGTTTATCCACTAGAACATTATGTTAGTTCTACTAACATGGATAGATTAATTTGTCTTGTGTTCTACCATTTTCCTTCTGGAATCTCAAGAGAGTTACATGTCCTACTCATGATGACATCTGGTCTTCATTTCCGAGTATACTAGACATTGCCTTGCTACATTCTGTGCAACTTCTTACTCTATCTTCTTCCAGATGATAGTGGATCCTCATCCAACAATTCCCTTTGTCATTCCAATGTCCTAACTTTGACATTATTTTCCTTGTTCCATTCTCGAATCTTCCAAATATTGGACATATAGGTTCTTTTATATCCAACAATAGTCTATCCTTTGACTAAATGATAACCTATTTTGATCTCACGCCATTATTAATTCCCATAATGGTTGTAAGTTTTGTGGAGACAATTTCCATTTATTTGAGGACATCCATACCATGGATTTCTTCTGTCCTCGGATTATTTTCAAAGATGTAATTCATCTTTTAACTCAATCTAATTTTCCCGATATAATCTGGTACTAATTTTGAGTATTAATCCCCGTTCAATCAAGTTGATTTCTAGATAATAACAAATTTAATTGCATACTTAATCATCAAGCATGAACGTTTAACTCCATGATTTCTTAATCATATAGGAGAGTCTCAACTTTGATATATCCATTTTGAGCACAAGTAACAATTCCGATGTTCTTCTTCGTAAGATTTTCAGCATTTCTTGCTAAGTGAAAATTCTATGATGTTCCATTATAACAATAGACGCTTCCTTTTGAAAGTGTATCTCTTTTAATATAAGAGCTACTTAAAGTAAAGTTTTGTCAATAATATGACTTCCTCTAACTTACTGGGCACCCATCCTATGTTTCTATCCATATAGAATTTCATTAACTCAAATGATATTCAATCGCATGGGCAAATCTTAAACCCAATATTCCCGTCCAATTCTTAGGATAGAATCCTCAATTGTTGACTAGTCCGTTATTATAGATTTCTCCACTCTATATGTCCTAGTCAAGACCAAATGTACAACTCAGCCAAATAAGTTATTTCCAACTTATATGTGTGTAAGAGTAGTCCAGTACGTAACCCAACTTAATAGGTTTAGTCTCATCATAAGGTCTCTCTCTTTATTTGAATGAACTTCTTGTCCCAATTAGGTTATTCTTTAACCCAAAGTTTCATTCAAGAGTAAGGTAGTGATCAAGTGATTTAATCATTCTCATTAAGAGATTTTGATGTGGTTCACATAACATCACATCTTACCTTATCTTTCACTCCATCTCTATGGCTTAAATAGCTAAACCTTTTTCATCCATAGGTTTCTTAGCATAGTAAGCTTCAGTGTCAAGTCGTTTTACAACATGGATATATTTCATATAGAAATAACATTGTTATCTAAATTCTCTATATAAAGTATATAGGAGTATAGAGACACTTTCTTCCAACCACGAGTATCTTAGATCTTCCCTTGGCAATCCCATAGACAATGATCTTCCTTATCATGATCAAATTATCCGCCTATCCTTTTCTAAGGCATTGATAATAATATCCTTTGATCTTTTAAATCAGATAATCATAAGGTATATAGGTCATAGTCCTTAACCTTTCCATTTATCTTTTTCCCTTGTGGTGTAAGATGTATGACTTAATTGTCCGTATGACTTGCAAAGAAGTCATTAGTTCTTCCACATTGAGAACATAACCAAGTTTTTGTTGGGTGGGGTAACTCGAGTCAATCCACTCTCTTCCTTCCCCCCTTGGTGTTTTCGCAACTTTCATTCTACTCACGTTAAACTCCTAACAATTACTTGCTTCTTTGGAAAAGGTTTTTCATTCCCTGTTGTTGACTTTCCATTGCCTTCTCTTGCCTTAATGACATATTTAAAAAAAAATACTTTTCCCAAAGTTAGATTCTTCATTGCTTTCTATCTCACAGATTCAGCATATTGGATCATCCAGTAGGAGATCTAATGAATAATTAGCAACTTTAGGATTTTAAGAAGCACAATAATATTCCCATCTTCTTTCTAATATCCTTTTTAATGGAGGAATATCCATGCTCACAAACCTCATTTGTTGATGTACTTCTCAACTCAGAGTGTTGCTTTCCTTGCAACTTCTAGTGTTCTGACACATAGTGTCTTATTGTATTCCATTTCCTTTTGGAATCACAAACGAATGTTGATTTTCACTGTCTTGTTGGTGAGTACCTCTTATACTCCAATCTATCTATGTATTATCCAACTCCTTGATCAAACAACTTGATTTACCTTTTCAAGCTTCTTTCACATACTCACCTTTTTATGTGACCTTATTCCAATGCTAGGAATTTTCATTCTCTCTTAACCTTTTAAGATACCATATTTGTTTGATTAATTTTTCCATCTTTAATCAAAACTCCAATAATCTCATTGATTTTGGTTGGTGGAACCTTGCTTACGTCGTTGATTGTTTTAATTCGGACCATTCTGGTCTTTTCTCATTTCTTAGGTACTAACTCTTTCCTTGCAAGATCCTATCTTTACACAAGAGTTTAAGTCATGAGTTCTTCAACCCTTGTGGATACTTCCTTCGTTCATATCCTACTTCAATGTAATTTATGCTGACTTGCATACATAGATTCGTAGTGTTTTCACTAAATCCAAGAGTTCCTGACTCTTTTACAATCGTAGGTTGCTATAATTCAATTTATCTCATTCCTACTCATTCTCTTACAGTCTTAAAACTATTTCATTGGATAAAGGTATATACTGGTTATTCTTCTTAACCTCCCTACATAACCTGATTGCATAATCTTCCGCAATCCTAGGTATTGTCATAAGTTGTTGGTTTATGAATTCCGATTCCAGGGACGAATCTTTAACTAGCCCCAATTTACACAAGTTACTAAGGCTCACATCTTCCTTTTCACTTCCTTAAGTTCTTTTCTCTTGCCATTGTGGCATAAGAACTTTTCAACCTTTATCTTCTGATAAGGTTTACGCATTGTTGTGTAATGAGCTTATAGGTTTCAGTGCATAACCTGGTAGCTTTGATACCACATGTAACGATCCGACCCTTTGGTAAAATAAAAATTTCCAAATTTACATCGAGTAAATAAATGTGCTAACAAGTCATTGCAATATAATTTTTCTTTCCTTTATTGA
This sequence comes from Sequoiadendron giganteum, assembly GCA_007115665.2. Lineage (NCBI taxonomy): Eukaryota > Viridiplantae > Streptophyta > Pinopsida > Cupressales > Cupressaceae > Sequoiadendron > Sequoiadendron giganteum. The sequence continues at coordinate 384,552,938 of CM021101.1, read as the reverse complement.
TAATATATGATCGTGATATCATTACAATAAAGATTCCATTTCATTACAATAAATTCACAAGTACAAGTAACGATAAAACGTACCTTATCTAACATAGCTCCAATGAGCTTTAGAACAAATAGTAGTAAGAAAGTCCAGGAATCTGTCCTTTCAAATCTTGGTGCGCTAGTAGCTTTCAGAGGAGGAGAAGCATCACTCGGGCACTTTTCCGCCAACCACAGACTTATAATGCGGTCCCTCGCACATCTATCATTCGATAGATGGCCCTCCCTTCAACGAAGAGATTGGTAGGGTAACCGATATTGTTTACCAACTGAGCATAGTGCTGTGTCCTAGTCACAACTAGAACCTTGCTATTTCACAATCTCATACTAGTACAAGGATCATGATGAACTGACAGTGTAGTCTGAAGCATCACACAGTCTAAGTGGATGTCGTACATTTCACTACTTTGATCAAAGAGTTCTCATTCAGTACTTTGAATAAAGGTCATCTATCATATACACTACTCAGAGCCGATTTGACTTAGGGCTATCTTACACTACGCATAGGCTATGTCCTTCAATGGGTATTCAGTCACCTCAGACTACCTACAACAAACTATCTACTTAGAAACAAAACAGTGTACAAGTGTTTTGTAACATAACTCTAATCTGAAAATCTTTATCCTAGGAGTGCTTAGCTTGGCTCAGTTAACCCAATAACTTAAGCTTAAGACCATACTTGGTTCTGCCTTCATTTCGACCCTAATAGATAATAACTACTTCATTGTATTCCCCATATATGGAGATCATACAAAATATGCAATATTCATTCTAAATACATTTTCAATCCCTTCCCTTATCTTCTTTCACATTAATTCCCTTTACTTAAATTCCCTTTTAAGCATTAAACATTTTCCTTTCCCCTACAACTACATTGCATTCAGGAAATACCTTTCAGCCTTTGCAAACACAACAACACAAAGAAATAGAAACATAATAATTCATTCATTCTTTCACACAGAAAAACAGCTATGATTGACTTTCAACCTATGCACAATAGTAAACACAAAGATTCCTTTTCTTTTGAATAATCAATAACAAAATGGATAGTAGAAGAATATCCGATGCTTGTTTTCAAAGCTTTCCTTTGAAGAAGATGTCTTAGCACTTGCAACGACTGGCAATTTTTCTCCAAATTGCAGACTTCTCTTCTCGTCTTATCTCACAAGTGCCTCTTCTCACTCAATTGTATACACTCAGAAATTGATATCCTCAACTCCCAGAATTGGTGAATGATCTTAGCAAATGATAATCTCACAGTAAAAAGAAAGCTCACAGCAGTATGGATGCTCTCAGAAAATATGAAAACTTAGAAAATGGAAAGAACTCTCTGTGAATATGATTCTCAGGATTATGAAACTGTCAGTAAATAGAAATACTCAGAAATATGAATGAGCTCTCAGAAATTAAGAGTAATTTCGAATTTCCAAAAGGTAGTGAAGAAGAGTGGCCAGGGCGGCCTTTTATAGAATCCTTTGTTCAACAAAATCCTCATTCCTAGGCATGTAACCTACCAGAACTATGTTTTGAACAATTCCAATTGAAATGTGGCGGATTTCCACACTCACACACAACTCAAATGAGGTGAGTCGACTTCCAGCAATACAGAGAATGTTTCAAACCTTGCACATGTTTAAAATGGAGAATCGACACTTACAGGTGTCTCCAGTAATGGCGCCAATGCAGCAATCTGTTTGATGATTTAATTCACTGAAATGGTCAAGGTTAATTGCTCACCACTTTGCCTAAATTCCTGGTTCAATTGACAAACATCCATGGCTGTGTTTTCATTCACAGAGACCTGGTCATTGCTCCGTGCGCCAGTCCCGTGCATGTATTTTCTTCAGCGCATCATTTTCTTTTATTTCAAAAGTTCACTATAGTTATGGATGAAATATTTCCCCTTTGCAAGCTTGGGGTCATTTATCTCCAAAGGCTCGATTCAAATAAAAATGATTTAATTTTCATCAAATGAGAATAGCTCGACTTCCTTATATTCGGCTGGAAGATATTCATTAATTTTCCATTATTTAACTTTAATATTTACTCCAAGTAAAATATAATCTTTTAAATTTCCACTTTAGAGATTTAAAATATTTAAACTATATATATTACTCATTATTCATCATTTGAAAGGTCTTTGGGCACATCCTCTACAAATGTACTAGAAAATTGTTTTACAGTCAGTCATGATATAATCCCTTTTTCAAACCTCAAATTCATTAGCATCAATTAGCCCAATAATCTAGAATATTTGGATGATGCTTGCATTTTCCTCCTAATCTATTAGCCATGAAACATTTCATATATAATGTGCTCTTCTAATAAAGAGGTTTGATATTGAAACTTGCCATTTCACCATTGATGAATTTGGAGCCAAGGGATTTTTCGCACTTATATATACTGCATTGGATTGTAAAACCAACCCCAACTTATGTCGCCCCCTCATTAGAAAATGAACCTCATCAATCTGTTGTAGGTGCTTCATGACGATGACTTAATTGCTTGGATATCATAGCAACATGTAAGGATAGGATGAAAAGCCAAATAATCTAATGTATGTGAATTGAAATCATCATCCTAGTGTGCATTGAAATCTGCCCATACATTAGATTATGTATTATCTGTACAAAGTGCATTAGAAAATTATCATTTGATTTCCTATTGTGTTTGATAGTTTCACCATACTCCAACTGTGGCAAATGCTCGAAAATGCTTGTTTGTTGGTGAGGTTCAATTGTGTTTAATTTTATGAAAGTTCCTCTTTTTGCCATTAGATAGCATATGTATGAGGTCATGTGGAACTCACGAGTTCACTCAAATTCTATCAATATTTATACCAACACTCGCTAATCAAGATAGACTAGTCAAAATGTCCCTCTCTTTTCCTTCTGGTGCTCGTGAGTTAAAACATCCATTGTGTGACTCAGTTGGGCAAGGAGATCATGATGGAAATTGTCTTTGAATTCACCCCATTCAGAATCTTTGACATGTGTGATTTTTTTTCCTTTAGCCACTTCTTGCTGATATGCTTTTGACACTCCAACACACTACTTTTCCAAACTTTTTCACAGTCCTCAAGATTGACATCCTGCATTCCCTAAGAATTTGACCATTTATTGATCTTATCTCCGCTTTTTAGGATCATAATGCTTTACACACGAGAGAATGAATTCATGGTTTTTTATTGAATTGGGGGGGAAACACCTGCTTGAATAAGATCACCATCCATTGGCTTTTGTGTCGACTTATTTCCATTCTTGATCTTTTCATTTAAATTAAGTTGTAACTTGTTTTACATTGACATGGCACAAGTCAGTATCACAAATCTTAGAAAATTTGTTGACAAGAACTAGTGCAATCTCAATGGATTGGAAGCGGTACTGCATATTGGAAAGCTATGGTTTGCTGAATTTGTTTGTTTTGATTGATGAAATTTGATCAAACCTTTCACACTGCTGTTGCAAAATTATTATGACGAATGACAGCCATCAAAACCATAGGAGCTCAGCCTCAATACACGAAGAAATTCTTCTTTCAAATTTGCTGCTCTGCCGATTTCTACTTGTAAACTTTGCTGAAAATATGACAGTTTATCCAATTTGTTGGCAGATAAGTCAAATGTTTAAAGATAACAAGGACTGAAAATTAACCCCCAAACCCTAGGTGCAGCTGGGATCTTAAATCCTGATTTTGTGAGATTTTTTTGGAGGTGAAACATTGCCCTAAAAAAAATTCAGTTTGAGTGTGAATGAAAACCACTTGATAAATGTGCATATCTTGCTGAAATCTGGCAGTCTTTATTGAAAAATTGAGGAAAATCACTCTGAAATAGAGTCACCTCTGCTGAAATGATGATGATTGATGTCAAAAACCCTGCTGTAGGTGAATGAAAACTTCATGAAATTTGGTGAAAATTGTAGGTGCTGAAAATGTTGATCACTGCTGGTTCGATGAAGACTTACTGCTGATTGGAAGTAAGAAGTGATGAATGAAGAATGGGGTTGACATAAACACACAAAACATCTTGTATTTCATACCTTTATTGCCTATTTGTAGAACTTCCTTTTCTGACATTGTCTTGCTATCTAAAACCGAGTTTCCCTTTGAACTGATCACCTCTCTATAAATAGCTGCAGTTTTGCTTTTGAAAAACCATGTCCATCAATTGAAAAGCACACCTCTTTATATAGCACTTATAAATGTTACAGAAAAAATCAGTCAGCTGTTTATATAGGTGTGCGCTGGTCTATATAGGTGCAGAATTTGTTTGTTTTGAAACATTTCTTCCTGCTACCTCTGTAATTGACTTACTACAATCTTTGACTTTGAACAAAAATCTGTGCCTTTAATCTTATTGATGCAGGTTTCTGACTTGACAAATTTTGTATTCCCATTGAATGGCACATGCTTTTCTACCTGGATGTATGCTTTGTTTTATTGAAAATCTTGTCTCTTTGTATACTGGCGTGCGTCTAGCAATGTACTTGCAATTTGTTTTTAAAACTTGAAACATTTTATTGCTTTTTATGGTGCACACTTGACAACATGAACTGTAACTTTGATGAAACTAAAACCTGCTATGTCTTTACATGGTACACGACTATGAACTTGAACAGATCTTTTCTGACTGAACAAAAAAACTTGCCCTTCTGAACAGTGGTGTCCACCTACACAGGAAACAGGAAACAACAGAAACAACAGGACAAACAAGACAGGATTTGAAATATGACTCGTGCTTTGATGAAACAACAAAGTTTTAGCTTGAATTTGACACAGTACAACAGTGCTAGACTGCTAGTAATACTTCTGGTGCAAAACTTACTACAGAGAGATATTCTCTTATTTCTCTGTACCACTTTGGCAATATCACAATGTGGAATAGTTAGGAATTTGGGTAATTGTCTCTGACTTCTTCCAGTTCACCATTCTAATTCTTGACAATTGATCTGCCATTACATGAAATTTTTGTTTCATCACTACTATTGAGAATATGGATTACTGTACCTGCAGTAACCATTGTGATATTCTCCCATGTATCAGTGGCTTATTGATTAGGTACACTGTACAATAGTGCATGGTGATCCACAAAGGATGCAAATGGGTTTGTTGACAGATAATGTTGGACATTTGTATTGAATAAAGAATTCCTAGTGCCACCCTTGTTCTATAGCTCTTTTCAGCCCCTGTCAGCAAAATACGATGGATAATCTAATTTTATGCACACCTCCTTGTGCTAGTGCACATCCTATAGCATATTTATATGTGATGTTGTTTCTGGATTAGATTGTGTGAGAGTTTTTTGCATCAACATTTCAGATCACACTCCGTGATCCATCATCAGGATGAAAGAGCTCAATGAGAGAAAGAGTGATCACTTTTTGATTGGCCGGACCCCACTTAGTTTTCTTTTCCCATCCTTTGTTCCCATCCATCCAGTGATCACTCTTTCTCTCCTTGAGCTCTTTCATCCTGATGATGGATCACGGAGTGTGATCTGAAACGTTGATGCAAAAAACTCTCACACAATCTAATCCAGAAACAGCAACATCATACAATATGGATTGTGGAAACTTGATATCATTAATATTTATATGTGTCAACATGGATATAAAACCCAATTTAAATGTGAAAGGATAGGGATCTCATCAACATCCGTTGTAGTTTCTTGAAGATCTATTTTTTTTCTTTCCATTTAAACTGGTCCTCCTTTCTTAGTGAAAAATCCAATAGGTATGTTGGCCTAGCAAAAGTCTGTATGAAGCAGTGATATTAAGTTTTAACTAGTGTATTCTAGGAATGATTGAACTTGTGTAGCATCTTTGGGACTTTGCAACTTATTTATTACTTTGATATTGTCTGGGTCTGTTTTCTTATTGATTTGTAAACCACATCTAATAGTTTCTGATTTCTCATATGACACTAATCATAGTTTACATACTCAGAATCGGAGAGTACTCGGCAAGCCCAAAAATTTTGACTCGGGAAAAACTCGGGAAATACTCGACAAATACTCGGAAAATACTCAGCAAATGTGTGTGGATATTTATGTATGTGTATACTTAGGACTGCACTGTGCACACATACATATCTATAAACATACATAGGATGCCAAGTTTGCATGCAGATACACACATAGACATATTTATACACACACAAACTTGCCAAGTTTGTGGGTTTTTTGCAAGCTACTGTCGATTACTTGATAATTTGACGGGAGAAAATCCATCTGCATACTGCCTGAGAGTAAAAGCAGAATTACTCGGCATGCAATTTTTTTGGAGATTACTCGACTACTCGGAGAGTAATCGGAGAGTATGTAATCTATGACACTAATAATTGACACTCCTTTGGATATAGAGATACTATTGCTGCCCAACAAAAACACGTACTCTGCAGTAAATCTCTTAGTTGTTTGTATTTTTGCCATATAACCACCAATGACACATAAAAGTTTTCAAATCTCTTGTTGACATTTCTTGAAATATAATTATTATAGTTATTTGGAATGTGGCTGGTGTGTGCATAGTTAAAAGGCATTTAATCATGTTTACATTTGAAATTCTGATATGACAGTAGTTTTTAACTAATCTTCTTTTGCTGTATAATTTAGTTGTAACCTGAAAATCAATTGGAAAAATGAGTACAGCTCACTAAATGCTACTTCTTCCGAAATTATATATGTTTAAATTACAAAAATCTCTGCACACACTTAGTTTGCTTGTATTTTTTTTTGGTGCAATCACTATTGAGGATAGCCAATCACTTGTTATTACCTTGACTATTATGTTTGCCTCTAACATGTATCTTTATCCTCTTGAGCAACATGACTTGTGTTCATTTTGTTAGGTCATCTCCTTACTTGTATTGCTCTTGGAAATGGGTCAGTATAATGCACACGCAATGCTTTAGGGACTCCTAGCTCTGTTTAGGTTCATGCAAACATTTGTTTATGTTCTGCAAAAGTGTTTATTGTGGCCCACCAATACATGGTCTAGATTTTGTTCTCATTGTATTATTTTTGTTTTTCTTGGATAGTACCCTGATTGATTTCTTGTGTAGTTGGACTCGTCTATTAGATACTTATTGACTTTCACTGAAGAATGGTGGATAATCACTACTTTTGATCCATTAGGGTTGGGAAAAGAAAACCCCTTAATCAGTCAAATAGGAATTATTATATAGCAGGGTTCAAAACAAAGTATTTCTTATATGGGGATGAAACCACTGGTTAAGTGGCTGTTGGTTATGAAACTGTCAGTTAAGGCAGGTGGTGGTTTTGTAACTGTCGATTTGAGCAATCAATAAAGTCTTGTTAATGAAATCGCCAGTTAATGCAAGTGGTGGTATCAAAACTGGCAGATTAGAAATGAAACCACCTGTCTGCAGGATTTTTCTATGAGAATTGTGTAGTGTAAATGTGAGTATTGTATGACAGTATTGTGCAATTGATTTTAGAAGGAAGGAATTTCTGAGTAAAGAGTGGCTGTAGGAGCAAACCATGGATATAAAACTAGGTGAGTCCTTGCCAGACTTGTGAGTTTTGCAGTAGGGTGAGTAACTCACCCATGACTTGTGATCTGAGTCAATTACAAAAATCATGAGTGACTTGGTGAGATTTCTACCAAGATTCACTCAGGTCTGATGAATTTTATAGGCAGACTTGACTATCATGGAAAGCGAAAAGTTCCACCTAAAATCCTTATTCTTTTATTTTGTTTTGTTTTTTGGTCTTCAGACATTTGGATCTCAGCTATGTGAATTGACTTTGGGTGATTGGAAGGATTTATTGACAGTTGGAATACAATTTGACAGATATTTGCTTTATTTTTTAATTCTTTTTCCCTTTCCTATTGCAAAATCTTTCTGCTTTTTTTTTTCAGTCTAGAATCTAGATTCTCTATAGTGTTCAATGCAAGGCACCATGGAAGGTGAAAAGGACTTTGCATGGGAAAATGGCACATTGGGTGCAGTCAAGGGCTAAGTGACCTGCAATTATTACAGGTTTAATATGGGAGAGGTATCAATGGCTTGAAATAACCACCTTGCTCAAATTGTTGGCCAAGATGTCCAGTTCTGTGGCCAAGTGGAGGAAGAACTGCAACAAAAAATGAATGTTCTACTTCTAGCTACGAGGAGAAGAAAACTGAAGGGAAGAGGATGAGGGAAGCAATTACATTAGTGATGAATTCCATGACTACATTTGATTCATTGGGATTCTTTATTGGTGTGTGGATTCAATGTTCCTCCACTCACATTGAGGGAAATTCAAGCATATAAATTCCCCAAACTTCTTCGTTTCTCACAATGTTCTAGATGTATAACCTTTGCTTGAAGGTACTGTTCGGAACCAAGAGAAGCACCATGAGGTGAGGATGATTGGTGGCTGCAAATTTTTCATATTATAATAATATACATTTAATGTGGCAAGCGACTCATATTGGGATGCATTAGTAAATGTATTGGCCACTACTGGTGCATGGTTTATCATTTAAGACACTAACTTTGTATGATTTTATTGGGTCATTCCTAGAGGAAGTCATAAAAACTACATGGCTAATACTGGAAGACCAAAAGGGAATATGGTGGAAAAAGGTATGCAACATTTTAGCTGATGGGTTGAAAGGAATGGGATGCTGATTAACTTCCTAGTGGATTGGAGTGGCACATGCATGTTCTTGAAGTCCGTAGTTTTTTTGTATGAAGTCCATAGTGTTGATTTTGTGCAATTTGTTGGAGGCAGTGGACTAGGAGGTGGGGGTGGAGAACACCATTCAAACTGTCATCAACAACATAACCTCATATATAGCTGCGTGGAGACTTTTCAGGACAAGCGTCCTATTTTTTGGAGCCCTTTTGCTACCCATTGCATTGATATATTGTTTAGGACATTGGGAACTTCTTCAACTGCACTTTTGACCCATCTGATCAAGTTGGTGAGTGGGTTTTGTCTAATTTCCATCCACTTGCCCATGATGATGTTGCATCCATATGTCATCGACATGATCTTCATCTTCTCTAATAGTAATTTAACCTTAGGTTTCTTTTTCAAGATTGTTCAACAAAGTTAAATCACAATGTGTTACTCCACAAACATATTGGTTAACAAACATTTTTTTATAAACACTTTAATACAAACACTGCAGAGTGATGAGTGGACATATCTAGAGGGATGATGGGTTGGCTTGCAAATACTCCTGTTACTCTCTTTTCATCTTGCTCTTTCTTTGTTGCAAAGGAAAAATGTAATGGGCTTAGAGTTTAGACAACTTCAGGGGAATGGATGGGTATTTGCTAGAGGTTTTCTTTGTGTGGGGATCTCTCCATAGATGTACACAGATGGTGGATGCATTGCTTTATTTTACCTTTTTTTGGAGACAGTAAAGGGATGTTTTGTCCTTGTCCTAAGTTTTTTGGATGTCCCAGGTGTCCAAGATGACCCTGAAACCCCAAGGACATGTTTCTTAAGTATGGCCTTTTCAAATAACTCTTAGTAATGCAAGATGGTAGATTTAACTGGCTAAGCATTGATTAAAACTCAAACCAGCAACAAAGCTAGCTAAAGCTTTTTTTGAAGATGAATTATAAAACTTAAATATAAAAGTAAAATGGTGCATTGGTTGCAGTCTGTTTTAATAGTTTAAGTGAATAACATATATGAGTCATTATTAATGTCAAAAATAAATCCATTCTTGCATGTAAAGATTACTCATTATTTGTGTGGCACAGTATATATAAAACATTGTTTGTAAAGAGCACGGTTTTAATGTGTATAAGATGAAGCAATAGACTCCAATGTAATGAAGTATGTAAAGAAAGGAATAATTCTAAGCAAATGCTTTATGATTGTTGATGGAATGCTGATGTAAATATTTTCATTTTTGTAATTTGGCATTGCTAAATAATACTATACGGACTGATAACAAGCACAATTTTAGTGTGTATAAGATGAAGCAATAGACCCCGATGTAATGAAGTATGTAAAGAAAGGAATAATTCTAAGCAAATGTTTTATGATTGTTGGTGGAATGCTGATGTAAGTATTTTCATTGTTGTTTAGTTGAATTTAGCATTGTTAAATAATGCTATACGGAGTGACAATAGTGACGACCTTCTCATTTTAGTTTTGAACAGTAAATTGTCATGTGCATATGATTTTTGTTGGTTTTCTTTTGAAATATTATAATATTTTGGGGCACTATAATTTTTTCTGTTTAAATAAAGCCAGTTTAGCATGCAGCTCACATGATACAAATAAATGCCATGAAAGTATTCAAAATATTCATTTATATTTGAGTCTCATTGCAAACCTTTTTAATTTTCTAATCTTATGTTATTTATTGGTGGATACCTATATAGGGGAACATGCAATCTTTGCTTCGACTCCTACTTCCATTGTCTCTAACATGACACTTGGTCCTGGATGCATTAAAACATGTAAGTTAACTTTTTTTTGTATTCCCACTATGACTTGCTTGTTATTATATACAATCATTGCATGTTTAAATTTAAATATCAGAAAAAGTTTCTGTTGTTATTGTAAATAACTCTTCTGAAAATTAAAAAAATCTGTTATTGTAAAGAAATGACTGGTGAAATGTTTCTCACATGCACTGTAGTCATGCTTGCAAAAATATGAAGATTGAGAGGCTTAAAAAAGGAAAATATGTCTGAGCAAGAAATTGAAAAATTGACATATTGATTTCCTTTCAAGAAAATATCTTAAATCATATAGTCTGTAAACAACTTCCTTAATTGTAGAATTTTCAGTTTAGGACATTAGAAGTTGAAAACTGAAGTTGATTAAGATTGTAGGGTGAGTGGGTCAATGTTGACTTATTATCTCAAAAATATGATTGCTATGGATATGTGTATATTTATTTTTTATAATCTCATTTTAATGTTAATTTCCAAATTTAAGATTAAGCCTATTAAGATACCTAAAGAAGAAATTAAGTTTGTGCCTCTCTTTCCCTCTCTATCTGTACAACTTTTACATATTATACCTTGCTCCATTTCCACATTCGTCACACTTTAGTACTTCTACAAAGATATCCCTAGATTTCCAAGCTAGATATTCATTTGGACGGTTGATAATATTTTATTTTCCTTTGACCATGATGCTAGAATCATGTGATAATCTTTAGCAGTATGTATCTTGTTTCCTGTCTGCACAGGAGATAATTTTCAAAATAGTTAATTTATATTGTTCAGACAACATTGGACAAACCTAACATGATAAGTTGTCAAATCTCATCATAAAACGCCTCAACACTTTGGTGCCATTGTCAAAGCAGAAATATTATTGTTGTCGTACATTAGATGGTCATATATATATTTGAGAAAATATGTGTCATACATTAAAGCTATGCTCAGATGAGGTCATGGGTCAAAATATACTGTAAAGATTAATTGATATAGAATGTGTAATTTCACACTGGTAATTGAAAATATAGATTGGGGTATCACATATGTGAATACAAAGTGTCAAGCATGATCCTGAAAGGTTTTGGGGTTTAGAGGAGTGTATGATGTTTTAATCTTTCAACACTAAAGGTTTTCTGACAACTCACACGAATTAAAAGGTTAAATAATTCAGTGTTACAGAAAAGGTTATCAAAAGGTTCAGTCATTGAGTGCAATTTGGACTAACTAAATTTTCATGAAAGTTAGAGTGAAAGAATTAGCGAGGTCTGGTGAAGGGCCCACATTATAGATAATGTGGAAGTCATCAAGAATAATAATTTGTATGAAGCTGACAAGAGTCACTTTATAAAGAAATAAAAACAAAATTTAAAATATTAAAAAAATAAGTTACAAAAAAATCACAGCTGCCGACTAATTTGGACTAATTAAAATTTTCATGAAAATTGAAGCAAAAGGATTATTAAGGTGTATAGTTTATTAATAAAATGAAAGTCATTAGGAAGAATAATTCATTTGAAGCTTATAAAGGGTCATTTCATAAAGAAATAAAAGCAAAATTCAAAACTTTGAAAAATTAAATTTTCAGGTGGACCTAATTGAAAAGGGAAAAGATAAATATATCTAAAAAAATTCTCTAAAATGACTTCTTGAAAATCAAACAGTATGAATTCCAAAAGGTACTATTTTGTTGGTCCATATAAAATCAACTACATAAAACAAACGCCAATTAATAATTCATCTACCCATTAAAGGAGGATAGTGCGAAGAAGATCTCATAAATATATTGATTTTTTTTTTTACTTCAACAATATTTCATGAAGAAAATTGATAATTTTTCAAGGGAACAGGGAATTTATTTTGAAGGCGTGTATAGAAAATAATAAATTTATTAAGAACTAGTAAAATATAAAGGAACTACAGAAATTGATGATTTGGGCCAAGTTTGATGACCTTGTATGATGTGATTGCTCGGTTACTTGTGTGTTTGGGTTGTGCCTTATGACTTGCTCAACTTCTTCTTTCCTGCTGCAATCAAGATTTATCTTGGCTTATTGGAGCTTATCTCCCAGATTGGTGTGCCCAACAAAGGTGGAAACTAAGGATGCAAGAATTCTGTGTTAGTATGCAAAATACAAACCCAGATTTGGGGTGTCACCCTGTCCTTTGCCTTTTCCACATTCGTCTTTGCATTCACTACCAACACACTCATCTACCTCCTTTCCATCCATTATTCCTATACCTGTTCCTGTCACTATCCCATCAACGTTAGCAGCTTGCCCAACGCATCCATCTAAACCCACTACTATTCATACGAGTCATTCCTCTTTAGATCACCGTGAGGAAAAGCAGAAAGGAACCTAGCAACAGGTCCCAGAGTGGTTAGTTGAGATGATAAACTAAAAGTGGAAAATAGTAGAGACCATGTCACTGAACATCACATTTATCTCTTCCTTACTGAGGGGTTCTCTAGCAAAGAAGGCTGAGAGCCAAACAATGTTGAGAAGAGATGATCAGTGAAGTATTTTGCTCAAAGAACAGTTCTCCACTAGATATGAATATCCGAGATGTGCAACCAGCAAATTATATGGTCACAGAAACTCCTTTGGGCAAGGGCAATGGACAACTATATCTTAATCTATTGGATAGTATTACAGCTTTAGTGAAAGAAAAATACAGGAGGGAAAGGATAAGGCCACACTAATAGAATATATTAGACAATTGGCAGCTTATATAGAGCACTCTGTCAATCTGATTCTAGGCATTTCTTCAGTCCCTCCAGGTGTGAAAGATACCATAGGTCCAGAATTCAATAAGATTGCATCATAGAACAAGACAGTGGAGTCTTGGATTTGAAAATTGTTACTAGGGGACTAAAGTTGATTGATAATTCAGTGAATTTGTATGGTAGATTTGACACCAAAAAAGAGATGAACAAGCAATCAGAGAAGGAGACGGAGGCTGATTGGAAAGAGTGGGTGAGAGACATCCTTGAGTTGAAAAACATGGTAGAGGTTGAGTCAGAGATTTTGATAAGCCTTTGCATCTTTCCCACTCACCAGGCAAATCATTCCTTTGACTGGCATAAATCTGTTAGGCTCTTTGTGGAGACAGCACAAGTTGTTAATTCTTTGAAAGAAATGATGAATAAATAAATTCAAGGTGATGAAATATGAATATAATTTTTTCCTCGAATCCATCTCCTATTTTCCAAAAGATGCAGAAGGCAACATAAGGAAAAAGGAAGACATGGCAAGCCCTATAGATTTTAGGGAACAGAAAATAGATGAGTAGATGGGATTGCTAAAGATAATTGAATGGAGTAGCAAGGACAACAAAGGTATGAGAGGTTGATTATTAAAAATGTCAAGTGCTCAACATCTGCAAGTTGAGGTTTTGGATAATTGCTTTACTAGTACCAGACGAAATGAAAGTTGTGCAGTACTCAAACAATTTTTTTGCATTGTGTTAATTTGTACACCAAAATCTAATTGTTTCTCATTTGTAAGTCGGTTCAAGTTCTTGTTTCTAATTTTTGTCATTGCCAATTCAAGCTAACACCTTTGTAGGCCCTGTAAGAGTAGGATTTTGAGCACGTTGGACAATGTCAATATGAGAACTTGGATGTGAGGAAAGGTAGTCAACTGTCAAAGTAGAGAAATGATCATTGGGGTTTCTTTTTGAGGATTCAAGCCAAGATAGGATAAACAAGTTGTTTGGGGAGCATGCCAAAGAGAGAGAATATCATACTTGGAGGTAAATTTAAAATAAAATGACATCCAATGGCTTTGGTGCACTCTAGGGAGAGAAAATATCAGTTTTTGGGAGAAGGTCGCTTAAGTGTGAAAAGCTTATGCACTTTTAATGTCCGACAAATTAGATCACTTATGTCACTTAACATGTATATTATAGTTAAGTGGTAAATGTCAAAGAGAAATTAGAAGAAGCAATTCTTTTTCAATGAAGTTGCAAAACACAACTTCAAATTAAAATAAAATGTGAACTATTTGGATAAAGAATGGGTTTTAAGTTAAAAAGGGCAATGCCAATGACAAATTAGAACATGAAATCACATAATTGCTCAAAAGTGCATTTTTTCACTCAAGTGACAAAACTTAACATCAAAATAGACCAGGAAATCACACTTAATCCCTTTCGTACCTGCCTAGCCACTTCAATGTCAGAATGTCAAAACTTGCAGAACACATTAAAAGTGCATCATATAGTAAGTTGAAAATATGAAAAAGTGCTTACGTGTGCCCCTGGGTGGTTGGATGTCAAGTTGTCAAAGAGAAATTACAAGAAAAACTGAAAAAGTGTATTATGACCTCTAGGGGCACCTAAATTCATTTGAGTGTCAAAATATTAAAGTGAAAACATGAAAAAGTTCTCCCAAGTGTGCAAGTCGTGCTCCAAGGAGGTTGGAAAACAAAAGTGAAAGAAGAGATATAAGTGAAAATTGGTCATGCAGGTTCCAAAGTGATAAAGAATCACTTGAGTGACAAAGTGAATGCCAAATTCTAAACAAAAAGTGCAAGGCGATTTCAAAAGCATACCCTCTACATGGATAAGTCTAAGTTTTTCCTTCAAAACACAAAAGGATGCCATTGGAGCAAGTTTCTTAACATCTTGTTGACTGGCAAATCCTTTACATTTATTTGCACTTGTACAAGGATCTATTGGATCTCAAAATTGTAAACTCCCAAACCCTAAAGACAAGCTAAAACCCAGCCCCCAGGGGATGCCGACTTAAGGAAAAAGACTTGCTGCAGTGCTGCTTATGATCAGCTAGGGACAATTAAAAAGAAATGAAAATTCAGATACCAGACCTTGAAAGTAAACTATACCCTATGTCCTGGAAAACCCCAAATTCTGTCACTAAACTCCAAAATTCTAGTTTACCACTATCAAGGCTATAAACCTCCTTTAAGAAGAACAAAGTTCATGCAAGAGACCAAAGATACATCAAGTACTGTCCCCAAAGATGTATTCATTTCAGGATTATAAATCATACATGACTGTAAAACAAATTACAATGTACATCTCTTTGAGAATGATACAAGAACAACTCTCCTAAGATATTATATTGCTAAAGCAATGAGATGTGCAATTTGAGTAGGACTCCTAATAATAAATATATTTTAAACGATCTTATGCTTTATGCTTATGGTATTGGTGTGATGAGAGGCTAAGTGTCTGTAGATTGGTGCCTTGATCCTATTGGGCTATAGTGTTGATTCTTAAAAACAAAGATAATGTGTGTGCAATCCAAAATTTTACAATATAGAGATGACAACAAGGACTAAGTATTGCATTCATAAACATAAGCTAGGCTTTATGTATACAAAATGACACAACATAAAGAATGGCCCTCACACTCTTGGCAATTATGCATTAGAGAACTTCCTTGAATGGATTACACAGTTGCAGTCATAGAATGGAATTGACATTCAAACTTACAAGAGCATAAACGAGCCTTACGTTTATTAGAGAATGACAAGCACCCTTATTACAATATTTACCCCTTGTAGCCAGCCCATGAACAGCTTTTTCAAACTAAGCAATCAATTATATATGCCAGCTTCAAGGAGATTTAACACATTGTTTGACAGGTGGACAAATCCTCCTTGCTCAGAAATTTGATCACAGCCAGTTCTCCTCTACCTGCAACAATAAATACCCTGCTTTGGGCTTGGATATAGATTTAGACAAAAATTATACAATAGTCACATCTTAAGACTAATGAGAAGAAACCCTGCTACCAATAAATCTGAGATCACCCTTTACAATACAAATTGCCTATATAAAATTGTAACTCATGTTTTTACAGCATAGGGGTCCGTGTCCTCTTGTTTTACAATTGAGGCTGCCCTTAATCGTTCTTAGCCAGCATCCCATTTCAGACATTTAAGACATTCAGGCATAGACAATATCAAATCAGCATATAATCAGCCTCAGAATGCTAGAATGCAATATATTGCTTGCAGGGTATATACAACCACTCAGAATGCAATATATTGCTTTTTATGCTTGCAGGGTATATACAACCACTCAGAATTCAATATATTGTTTTTTATGCTTGCAGGGTATTAATGTTATGGATTCAAGCATTAAACACAGTCTAGCATCAATCCAAGAGGCAAATGTCATGCTCTCTAGGCCATTCATCATGCTAGAATCAGATACAGCCATGAATAGAAGAATAACTTTTACAAAGAGGTTCATCTCCTTATATAGAGACTGGAGAAAAGAATCCAACCAAATGGATAAACATCACATGACTCACTTAAAGCTAAAAAGTGAATCTAGGACAAAACAAAAAGAAAACACTTGCCACTAGGTGGCTTTATTACAATTGGAGGCCTTATCTTTTAATAATTTGATATTAATTCTAATACCCTCCCTTAAGGCTTACCTCACTGAAAACAAGGCATAACAAACTAAAAACACCCAAAACCATGAATATGCCATTCTTTAGAAGATTTTCTTTGAAAACAGACCATACACCGAGTAGAACTCCATCAAGCTGCCTCGAACCTTTGTAACGGTGTAGCTTCCAAGCTGAATTACCAAGTTCTCAGATTACCACCTCCCCGAACTCCCGAATCACAGATCGCCCAAACCATTGAACAACAATCCATCTTGAGCTACTTTACTGAGCTCCATTAAGTTGTCTCATAACCCTCGTAAGGGTATGACTCCCAAGATTACAGACTCCCAAGCTAACTAGGCAACCATCCATTTTGAGTTTTATCTACACTGCCTTTCTACTTGTCTTCAAAGTGTGGACTTCTTAAAATACAAGCAATTCATCTTGGCATAATAATCCTTCCAGACTCTCCTGGAAGTGCATCTGGAGGATCTTCAGCAATGTGACAAAGTGTGTCGTTATTAACTTCAAGAAGTGCCTCAACACATTTTACTTCAAGATGTTTGTAGACAAAGCACATGGTTGTCCAACCTTCTAAGTTTGCTTCATCTTCATTGTGCTGGTCATTTAGAGTAACTCCAACGAAAAGAACACTGAATGATGGATTTATTAGAGTCAATGCTGCTACTACCCTCATTGCAAAAGTAGAACTCATTCTTTCATTCAGATTGACTTCATTAGCCAAGAACAAAATCTTTGTCTCCTTTTGCCACAAGCCCATTGTGGCCCAATCAAACAGAAATATCTTCATTCCCTTGCACACATTTTGAGGACATGCTACAAACTATAGAAAATCTGCATAAAAATGTCACATAGAACATCCAGTGCAATGCACAAGCTAGTCAAGCTAAAAAATTATAATACAAGAAATACTCAGAACTTTAAACACCATGAATCCTTCACATGCAAGCACATGCAGGCAACATGCAAGTATATGCAACTCACATGCAATTACATGCAACTTACATGCAAGTACATGCAACTAACATATATGCACATGCAATTTATTTTGCATGAAAATTCCTACACGATTCTTTGAAAAAAGCGTGCCCACACTCAAGAAAGCCAATCCATGATTTAGCTTTGAAACCTTCACAAATTTTTCCACAAGATTCAACTTTGTTTCATATGACTCCCTAATCTGATACTATATTACAAAAATTAATAGAACACAATATTTTTTTATTATATTAATTAACAAGATAATTATTACAAAGAGGTTCATCTCCTTATATAGATATTGGAGAAGAAACCACCCAAACGAATAAACATTACATGACTCACTTAAAGCTAAAAAGCGAATCTAGAAAAAAATGGAAAGAAATCACTTGCCACTAAGGTGGCTTTATTACAACTGTAAGCTTTATCTCTGAATAATCTAATATCAATTCTAATATCCAGAATATCATAAGATATGTGTATCTTGAAGAATACCCTTAAAACTCCACATCAATATTTGATAATTCATAATATGAACAAAATTGCCTACAAAATAGTCAAAGGTGCCATGCATTCATTTTGACATGTCCATCTTGACTGCAAAGAGAGAAAAGAAGACACCACAACCACCATACAGCTATATAGAGAAAAAAAGGCCTATAAAATAGGGAAGACAGGTTCTAATTGCTTGGCAAACAAAATGAATTTCATGTCTTAGACACCCTTCTTTATGTGCATTTGTTTACCCAGATATTGGACAACAAAATTTTCCCCATATACCATTTCAATGCCACATTTGTTTTGCAAATAAACCAATTTTCAATGCCCATCTTCATGGTGAGTTGGAAGGAAGAGATTAGACATGGTGCCTTGTCTCTTTTGAAATTTCAACATCACACACATATGAAAGCTTAATATAAGTTGTCGTTGATTGGTTCTCCACATAGGGCTACAATCACATGGAGGCACAATGAAACTTGTAAATTTTTGCAGTTTTGGGCATGGGGCTAATAGGATCAAGACTTTTTTCTATACTAAAAGCATCCAAAGCAGTGGATGTGATAATTTAATCATTTCCTTCCTCTTCATTCAAGGCAGTTCAAGATGGATGGTTTATCACATAAAAGGCCTTTGTCATAGATAAGGTCCAAAACACTCAACACATAATTACAAAAACATTGAACATTGAATTTTACAAGTGTTTGAGGAAGGAGTTAGACGCAAATCACCAAGATTACTTGGTGAGTCATTGATGGTTATTAGTTTCAAGGTTTCTTCAAAGGATACCTGTGATCAAAATGAGGAAGCATATCAAGGAGCCGACTATTAGATTGGCTATTTTTAGCCATCTCTATTTTTGGGAGATAGCTATTTTGAGATGATCTTTTGAAAGATCTATTTATTAGATGACCTTCCAAAAGGTCTATAATACAGGGATATTTGTTCTTATTAGAAATCTATTTAAAGATTTAGTTATTTGCCTGTTGAATTTGTGGACCAACTTTCTATGTAAGGCTTGTTTTATGAGTAGGCGTTCCAATTTGTACCTTGCAAGTCCAATGGACACACCTCAAAATCTAAACCTAGTGAGAAAGTTGGTTCAATAGACATGGTAGGATTCATGATCAAACAACAAGTAATTTGGGCTAATTGTAGTGCTCCTTTTCTAGTCCATTCCAACATTTTTTGAAACTCCAACTTTCCTTGAGAATTTTTTTTTTTATTGAAAGGGTATTCTAATAGTGACAGAGAGTTCTTGGAGCCAAGATGAGTACAATGGTACTTTTTCTGTGTGGATCCAACATTTTGGCAACACTCCACACTTCTTGGAGAAGTCCATCATCTTGGGAGAGTGCCAACTTTCATATAGACTGATATTCTATGCATATAAAGTATTGCCGGTGTTGTCAGAATTCATATTTGGGCTATTTTAATATTTTCCATAACTTTGGTGGTTGTGCAAAAAATAATTAAATAATTAAATGGTTAAATATTTAAGTTATCGAAAAGTGGAAAGTTAAAAGACAACTTATATTTATTTATATAAAAAGGTAATTGATTGAGGGAAAAGGTGAATATTTAATAAAAAGTATTTTTAATTACATTTAAGTTGGATGAAAAATGAATCAAAAGAGAATTGTTGAAAAAAAAGGATTCATTCTATCATTATCAATTTCTAGAAACTGTTGTTGTAGAGCCTTGGTTCAACTTCTTTCCTTGAGGATGAAAACCTTCTCGGATTATCTAGGAATTGGAAGACTAAAACCTTCCAATTCTCTTTGTTGGCTTTATTTAGATGTCAACTTTGGGCTTACAAGGAATTTCAAGTTATCACAAGTTTTAGCAGATCAAAAAATCCAAACAATGTATTTAATTTGTTTTGCAGGTATTGTTATTCCAGAATAATTTAGAAATAGTCATGTTATTTGCTGGAATCGATAAAAATATATCAGCCGTACTTTTCCTTGCTGGAGGAGGTCGCCATACTTTTCCGAAATTGATGTGGGAATTGTTGAAGACTTCATTGGGTTTATTAGCAAAGTAATTCCTTCCTTATTCTATCCGCAAGCTTCCAGGAATATACTCGCCTTCCCTTAGAAATTGCAGGTTGCATATTCGAAAGAAGGTGCACTAGTGGAGACAAGAGTGTTGAAAATTCATAGCAGGTGGAATTTGAATTGAATTGCAGCTTTTGAAGACATGACATGGCAGGTTGGAGGTTTATGAAATTATTGTTTATGTTATTTAAGGCAGCCGCACCATAAGAAAGGAGTTGTGGAATTTGAAAGGGATTTGTAGCAAATAAAAAAGAAATCACAACATATTCAAAAAGGCAATGGTATTAGTTTTAAATGGGAATCACAACATTTGCCATGTGACATGGAGGAATTACAAGGCAATGCATTTGATAAAAGGGTTGCAGTTGATGAAGAAAGATGAGGTGGTTGGTGAAGCAGCAATAACAGATCACCTTTTGACTGGTCACCCTCATACGCTTTACCAACCACATTTAGAGGGAAGAATCCAACAAAAAAGGGAATCGTTGATGCCAGGTTTCTACATATTTGAATTCTATTAATTATTTGTTAAATAATTCTCCTAATCATATTTGTGTGAATATTTTGTTCACATTTATTAGCACCATTTTGATTGCAATAAAATTCAATCAGCATTATTTATTTTTTGCAATTGAGGGGAAAAATCAGAATAGTTGAAAACATTAAAAAATAATATTTCAGTGGGTATTAGAATTAATTTTCTAACAGTTGTGAGGAAATAATTTTTGTAAAATTTTTTAACGTCGTTTCATGCACAAAAGGGATAGGGAATTGAGGTATTACTAGAGGGAAAGGAAAAGAGATCCTGATTAGCTGGAAATCAGGGTACGAAAATTCCCAAGAAAGACAAAGAGACAATGGGTCACAATAATAGGGACATAGATGATTCTCGGTTTCAGGGACTTGTTTAGGGACAAGAACAATTAGCTGACATGATGGCACAATTGGTCTCTACAATGCAAAATAACTACATATTGAGGTCACACAATGGTGAAGGCAATTCATTAGGGGAAAACATTCACTAAAACACTTAGAGTATAGTTGTTGGTGCTGTTGCAAGACCTTTCTAGCCCACCTTCATCCATAGGGAGGATGTCATTGAGCTAGAGGTCGAGACATCTATAGTAGATGACTAGCAGCCAATTATGAGGAGTATAGGCTCTTACTAGCTGAAATTAGGGAGGCAATATCACTCACTAATTTTATGGGTTTGAAGAAAAATAGGGGGTGGTCTATTAAAATATTAATGCTCATCTTAGCTTTAGTTAGTCGTTTGTTTAGCTTTAGTTAACTAAGTTAGCTTTTAGTAACTTCTGATTACGCTTTAGTTTGTTTTAGCATCTTTCCGCTTTTAGCTTTAGTTTGCTTTAGTTAATGATGGTTTCTTTTTAGAAACATCGTTTTGTAATTTTCTTTATAAGGAGCTTCCGTCTCCTTTTGTAAACATGTAGTTATGAATATCAATTATCTTTTCATGGTATCAAATCTTAGGCTCAAACCTGATTAGTTTTAGCCAATTTTTTTTTAAAATAAAAAATCTAAGAAATTTTTAGAAATTTTGAGAGCTGATTTTTTTTCTTTTTTCTAATTGTCTTGGACGAGATTTTGAGATTCGTGGCTGCTAGGCGTTTTCTTTTTGGCTGTGTTTTCGTGGAGTTTTTTCTCCAATTTTTTGGAAGATTTTTGGGTTGCTGATTGAAGTTTGTGTGTGCGTTAGTTTGTGAACGAGTGTTGTCAATTTTTTTGGGTGTTTCAATATCCTTTCTAGGCGTTTTTGTAATATCGTGTTCTTCATTGTTCATGGACCTGATTTTCAGATTTCATGGCATCTTGAAGAGTTGATTTTTGAGCAATTTTGACAGAATTTTTTTGGGAAAAATTAAAATTTCTGCAAAGAGTTTTTTCCTAAGTTACCGGGTTCGCACCCACAGGCCTCGAACCTGGTCCGGGTACGAACCTGGTACGGGTTCGCCTGTGGGTACGCCCTGGGTACGCACAGGGTGCACGCCCAGCCCTGTGGGTTCTTTCGGGTGCATGCAAGCGCGCACCCAGGCGAACCCACAGGGCTGGGCGCGCACCCTGTGCGTATCCAGGGCAAACCCAGCCAAATGGTTCGTGGACCCAGGAGTATCAGCCACGTACCTAGGTGTACCTAGAAGAACCCACGGCCCAGCACTCAAAAAATCATGAAAATTAGGTGCACCATGAAGTTTTGTATGGTTTTAGAAGCCTTAAATTGGTGCCCCTCGACCCCACTGGGGGCGTTGCCCCCAGACCCCCATGAGGGGCGCTACCCCTCAACCCCATTGGAGACATTGCCCTCAAACTCCCATTGAATTTAATTGATTTTCTAGGTACTCTCCAAGTCCAAGTTTCCATAGTTTGCCTACAAGTCTTCATCTATAATATCACATTTAAGGCTTTTGAAACCATACAAAACTCCATAGCGCACCTCATTTTCATGGGAAAGAGGAAGATGTAAATTTGTAAAATATATTAATGTAGTATTTATTTTCATTTTGTTTAAGAATATCAACATCAACGCATTCCACATGAGGATGCCATTTTGTACCCAATTTGCTTTCAAATCAATCAAATACAACTATCAATTGGCATTTAATATTTATCTTTGGCATTTGGCATTGATCAATGATTAAGTATCATACTATGAAATGATTCAGTTTTACAATTCTATATATTTCTCTTATTTTTTTGTATATATAATACATATATATATATATATATATATATATATATACACACGTACCCAAAACCCTAAAAAAAAATTTCACGTACCCACGTGCCCACGTGCCCACGTACCGGGTTCTCGTACTCGAACCCGAACCGGTAACTTAGGTTTTTTCGATTTTTTTTTTTTTGAAAAGAAAATTGCTAAAGTTTTGAAAATTTTTCTATAAAAATTTTAGTTTTTGAGGATTTTTTGAAAAATCTTACTTTTCAGTTTTGAAGATTTATTTTGAAAAATCTTGCTTTTCAAAAGTTTTTGAAGATTTATTTTGGAAAAATCTTGCTTTTTCAAAAGTTTTTGAAGATTTTTTTCCAAAGTTTTTTGATGATTTTGTTTTGAAAAATTCTTGCTTTTTTAGAGGTTTTTAAAGGGATTTTTTTTTGGAAAATTCTTGTTGTTCTTGAGCCCCATTTTAGATGATTTTTAATCGTGGGAGTTGTGCCAGTTGATTGTCCAGTGTCTTGTGCCGATTGATCACATAATTTACCTTGTTTTTCGGGCTTTTGGAAAACGGGAGGGATGGCTACTTTGACCAATGTAATGTTTGAAAGTATGTAGAGGTTCAATAGAAAGAGTTATAATACCTGGAACCAGAGGAAGCTCACAGTTTTTGAGTGTCGGTGTCTTGATTTGATTGTTATGCAGGAAAGGACTAGTAATCGCGAGGCAGTTATGCTTTTCCAACTATTAGTGATCAATGATATATTTCCGAAAGATCATGGATAAACTTGGTTTAGTTAGTAGGATGACCATTAAGGGAGGGTATTAAAATATTAATTGTAATATTTAATGGTCAGCTTAGCTTTAGTTAGTCGTTTGTTTAGCTTTAGTTAACTAAGTTAGCTTTTAGTAACTTCTGATTATGCTTTTTCTTTGTTTTAGCATCTTTCCGCTTTTTAGCTTTAGTTTGCTTTAGTTAACAGTGGTTTCTTTTTAGAAACATCGTCTTGTAATTTTCTTTGTAAGGAGCTTCTGTCTTTTTTTGTAAACATGCAATTATGAATATCAATTATCTTTTCATGGTCAAAGAGCTAAAGCAAGGCCACAAACAAATTCAATAGATCTCCAACACACATTGAGGAAAGTGACACTTCCTACATATGATGGAACCAATAATTGTACAACACGTTCTTGGATACAAAAATTGGACACCTATTTATCATTGAGGCCTATGATGGAGGATGAAGCCATCAAATTTGCCACCCTACATCTCAAAGGTGTAGCACATGAGTGGTGGTGTCACAAATTGATCACTCAAGGACACAATCTTATACATACTTATGCTGAGTTCAGTGATAGGTTGATTGAGAGATTTGAGAGAGTTGATCTGGAAATACATTTCTATAAATTAGCTCAACTCAAGCAAACCTGTATATTTCAAGCCTATGTTGCTGATTTTCAGAAGCTTTTAATTTTGATGTCAGATTTGTCAGAAAGGAGACCTGTAGTGTTGTTCATGGAAGGCTTAATTGAACATCTTAAGGGCTTAGTGAAGGCTTTCAACCCCACCCCTCTACAGGAAGCCATTGAAAAGGATTTGAATCTTGAAACTTCAATCACTAGGGGAAGATTTATACCTTTAGGACAGCAAAGATCAGCACCCTGTGGGCAGTCCAAATTAGTTCCATATGGACAGCCAATGACGAATAATTATTGGCAGCCAAAATCCACTAATGCTGGGCAGCAAAATAAATCATTTTAATAGGGTTATCGAAACAAAGAATTCCTTAAAATCATTGAGGAAATTGAAACAAGGACTGAACTCCGGAGAAAGAAACTTTGCTTCACATATGAAGAGCCTTGGGGACTAGTTCATAAGTGTCTTCCAAAAGGACATTGCATTATATTGAGGTATTTTTCGAAGACGAGAAAGAAGTGGAAGAACATGAAGAATCAAGAGAAGAAGAAAAAACAGAAGTGACTGAAAGGGAGAAGATTTCTAGTAGTACCCTTGCTACTGTTGATGTTCATAGGAGCGTCGGTTGTATCCTTCCAGCGATCTCCTTTCATGATGATAAATTAAATAATAGCCAAGGGCTATTTAATTTATAGAGACATCGTTTTGATGAAGAGGCACGATCCATGTTAATTATATTTAATTATTGAAGAGGCACGATTTAATGAAGAGATGCATTTTTGATGAGGCCGACCTCATGCTTCTTGGACGCGATTTTTGAAACGGCACATTCCTTCATGATGGACGCGATTTGAAGAGACACATTATTCTATGCTGGGCCGACTTAATACTTTGAAGAGTTGCGTCCTCCCTTTCATTATGTATAAATATTCGATGGAGTTTCATTGTTGATTTTCATTCTTAGTTCATCATAAAGTTGTCAATCATAGTGCGAATTTTGTAGGAGTGCAGATCGAGTTATTGGTAGAAGGCTGAGATTATCATTATCAAATTTCTTCATCTTGTTGTTGTATTTGCATCTGATTGTGGTACTTGTTATTGGCCTCATTATCGGCCTCTATTGTAAAGGAGACTCTCATTTGTGATTCAATATATAAGTGATATATTGTTGCTGGGTTTTTCTCCCTCAAGTGGAGGGTTTTCCCAGGGTATCTGCTGTGTTATTGTGTTGAATTTTGAATTAATTTTCTATGTCTCTAATCTGATCATAAAACTAACAGCTACACTCTTAGGTGCACCTTGGTATCTTCCATTTAGAATCTGTGGAGTGTTGAAAGGATATAATGTGACAGTATTGATGGATAGTGGGGCAACCCACAACTTCATTAATGAAAGCTTTATAATATAGAGAGGGCTGCCAATAGAGGACTTACAAGGATTTAATATTACTATGGCAGATGGATTTACTATACCATGCACCAAGAGGGTTAAAGGATTGGACATTACTCTTGGTAAACACAAAGCTATTGATTGATTTCTATGTAGTAGGCATGGGGAAAACAAACATGGTTTTAGGGGTGCAATGGTTCCATTCTCTTGGAGAAATATCACAAAATTACAAAACCATAGAGCTGAAATTCCAACACGAAGGTAAAGAGGTTATGCTTCGTGATATGTTCAATGGAATTCCTACGTCAATTCCAACTAAGGAGATGGAGAGAGTTTTCCATAAGGGAAAAGTAGAGGGGGAAGCTCATTGCTATATGAGAGATATATCTACATCGAATGATAAGAGATTTTATCCTGTGGATAGTCAGTTTATTGTGGGCAAGCAGGTAGTTGATGAGTTTTATTGGCTTCGAGAAGGATTTCTGTTAAAGCATCTTCTAGAGAAATAAAAAAATTGCTTGTACAAAGATGGATCAACAAGAAGATTGGTTGAAACAAGAGGATAGAAATAATTTGCAATCTTTAATAGATAACCCACTTTTTGAAGTGGATCGCCAAGATGATCTTGTTGAGAAGCATGCACAAAAGCAAGGTTCCTCACCAAGCAGTAATGTTGGTTTTAGCTCGCTAAAATTTTCAGACTAGTAGTTGAAGGTAAGCCATTTGATTATCTTCTGAATTAGAGTTCAAGGCATAGAAGCATAAATTGGAAAAAAATCGAGGAAATTGCTATTAATCATGGAATGGTGAAGTTCCCAATTTTTTGCCTAAAAAACGTGATTTTTTAAAAATATCGCTGATCATTGATTTTGATTAGTTTTTATTGATTTTTGTCAGTTTTTTGAAGTATAATCATGATTTATTGGAGGCATAGATTACATACTCTGCGATTTATTGCCGAGTACTCTCCCATTTTTTGCTTGGGCGAGTACTCTTGGCTCAGGATGCAAAAAAAATTGCTGTTTTTTTAATTTCAGAAAACTTGTGGAAAACCCTCATAGTACTCGCGAAAAACCTTGGAACAAATGAAACACGCTTTTCATGTGCTTGTTTTTGCATGATTTCGACACGTTTTGGATGTGTGTATGACACGACTTGGTGCTTATAAAACCCCCATTTAGTGGGCCTTACAGACACTACATCCTTTGATGCGACTTTGACTAGGTTTTTGGCACGATTTGGACCGGTTTTACTGTTTACACTGCAGTGTTACTGGTAACACATTATCAATATACACAAACCTGTCGACTGATATTACACATTATCATACACAGTCAACAAGTTTGTGTATATTGATAATGTGTAAATTTTAAAACATTAAATAGTTTAATGAACATTATCATAATGAGTAGTTTAAGTTTGTATATAGTTATACATAGATTTTAATGGTATTACCATATTATTGATATGCATATTTAATAGTTAAATAGTTAAACTTAATACTGATATGCATACATGATTGATGATAATATGATATCATGATACACTAATAAGTGAAGCAAGAAACTGTGTGATTGTGTGTGTATAGATATGCTTGTGTGTGTATATGCATGCAAACTTGGCATCCTGTGTATGTGTATAGATATGTATGTGTGCACAATGTAGTGTGTGTATAGGTATGTTGTAATTGAATTTTTCAAAACAAAAGTGTTTTTATAAGAAATTTTACTACTTTTTAAGTTGCAGAGTAGTTCCCGAGCCAAAAATTTTGGGCTTGTTGAGTACTCTCCGAGTCCGAGTATGTAAACTATGATTGGAGGGTTTCTACTTGAGATTTTTGGCAGGGTTTTCTCACAAGTTTTGCAATTACCATCTTGCATTCTTAGATGTGGTGCATCATTTTGTAGTGACAAAGTTATTATTCAAGAGGTGCACATTATGTGATCCTTTTCTGTTCTTGTTTGGGGAAGGAACAACTATGTTAGTAATTGGTCACATAGAAGAAAACAATAAATCACTTAAACAACAATGACCACTAGTAAGAAGTCAATGATGAAATTTAACATAAAGGCACATTCAAAGGCAAATCATTTTGGCCATAATTAAATCTTGCTGAACTAGTTCACCAAGGATTCAAACCAAGATTTTGACCAAGGCAACAAACATGAAGATACAATATAAGGCAAGGAACATATTGCATTGACATATGATTTGAGGGTTGACCAAAGCACTACCTAGGGCCATAATAAGGGTATCTTAGACTAGTTGTCCACAATGCAGTAGCAAACTATTGATAGCATAGGATTTGAACTTAGTGCTTTATTTATTTATAATGCAAAACCATTTAAATATGTGCCATTTTAACTTAGATTTTTAATGGTAATTGTTACACTTGTTTTTAATTGAAATAATTGTTCTAGTTGTCTTGTGTAAGCTTGTGTTTGTTGATTTGTCAAACTAGATAATCTTTCTTGTAAAGTACAGGTTTTGTAGTGTAGGCTTTATTGAAGATGTTATGGTGGCTTTGTATATGATAGTATCTAACTAGGAAATGTTTTGTTATTGTCATCCAATTCTTGTGTTGTAGTCACTATATCTCGTCTCTTGTTTTAGCTAGAGAGTGTGAATGTTCGTTAACTATTGTAGGTGTATACTTTGAAGAAAAGATATAAAAATCTCATCTTGAGTAGAAGTGTTGAAAAGCCTTTTGTCCTTAGCTAAGAACAAAAGACAGGTAATTTTTGTAGTTTGTTTGCAATGGATGTTTAAAACCCCAAGATTTAACTTGTATACAGTCTAAAAGTTAGAAGTCATTTCCTTAGGTTTTAGGGCTTAGTTTAGTTTTGTGTTACAGGGGAGCTTTGCCTTCTAATATGAAGAAAAGTTTATCCTTACACACTATTCCATTTTGTGTTGCACGAAAAGGTGCCAATTAAAATGCTAACAAGTTGCAGTCAAGGTATTCAATATAGGTTGAAAGAAAGGAAGTGATCGATAGGAGTCCATTTTACCATTAGAACAACCAATGCAGTCTTCTTAGTGATTATGTCTAAGAATATAATCAATTAAATTATTAAACTATATTTAGAGCAAGACTAGTTTATTCAGGGCAAAGCTATTTTTGATTTTTTGAATATTTCTATAACAAGTTATTTTTATTTTAGCAGAGGACTTATTTTTAAAATTTTATAGGATAAAATTTTTAATTTTCATCCAACTTTTATTTTAAAGCAAATTAAGTTTTAAAAGACATGCAATTGTGCAAAGAGATACTTTGAAGCCCTATATATATGGTTACTGTATTAGAGACAAGCTAATGGCAAATTTTGCTATACGTTTCAAAGTTTATTATTCATGCTCTCTTTGTGCTTGTGTTATAATTGTTATGCTACATATAATTTTTTCATCTCCATTGAATATTGTTTTGAGTGAAAGATTTCATTTATTGAATATAGATTATCAATAATTGCAGGCTTTGTATTGTGGGTATTATTAATTTGGGTATTTGTAAGTTTGTTATAATATTTGGGGTATTTTGATTGAAGAAGTCTTCTCTTGTGTGTATAATCAAAATTTCAATTCATCTCATGTGCACATACTTTTTGGTGTCTGCGTTTCAGCTAGAAATTGTGTGCTTGTGTGGTAATAGGTTAGCTTGTTCGTAGTGCCCCAAAATATACAAAATCTCTCAATTATGTTTAGATAAATTGTTAATTCCTGTGTGCATACCTGAGAAACAGAAATAGATGTGTTTGATTAGTTTATTTTCTATTACATGTTTAAACCCCCAAAAGCATGCTGTGTACAGGTGAAAATTGTAAGTTTGTCCATAAACTTGTCTTCTAGGGTTTTATTTTAGTTTTAATTTTATAAGAGAGCGTCTTGTTCTAATTTTAATAAATGCTTTACCTTGTACCATTTTTCATTGTCCTGAAAAGGATTCATTCAAATTCTGACAAAAATGAATTACAGTTTTTAACTTATATGCCAAAACCCTAAAATAAAACAATTTATATATGGTAAGTGCAGGAAAAAAAACAGCAATTTCTATCCCATTTAAAACCTAAACAAAAAATGTTTATGAGTATTGTTATACCCAAAATAAATTTTTGGCATTCTGCTTAAATTGAGCTAAATAATGTAAAAATGCCGTCAAAAGTATGTTTTAGGTCAAACCAAGCATGAGGTCTTTATGGGTTTCTATCAAGGAACCTATGGTTAAAATTTTGAAAAACTAAAAATTAGGGTTTTATACCCTATTTTTAAGGAAACCCTAAAAAATAGGACCTTCCCATAAATGATTGAAAATGATTTTGATTGGGTTAATTGACTTCACGATCACATTGATCAAGTTAGAATCATCAAAAGATATGTTTTACTTTGGTGGGTCTATTCTCGTTTTTCAGGAACAAAGTTAGGAGCTCCGCAACAATTAATGGTAGATTGGCCAATACCAGGTGTTGAAAGCTAAACTTCAAGAACTCCAAAGAAGAAGCCATGGTGGAAAAGGACTAAAATGATGCCGTTCAACGAAGGAGATTCTCAAAACGGAAAAGGCCAAAATTTGGCTAACTCTGGAAGGTGCACGTTTTGCTACCAAGGCAAAACAGTTGCCAAATGCCAAAAAAGGCGCCCCTCTTGAAGAAAGGCGCCCTTGGATCTCAGAGGGCAAATGTAATCACCTTGCATCTTCAGATCATTCATCTCCTTCACGTTTGTGCTGGCTCGACAACGAATCTATTAGTTAGATCATCTGATTTAGGAATCATTGGCGAAGCGTCAGCAAAGTATGGAGAATCTATAAGCAATGAAGATGCCAAATTAGAGAGCTTCAAGATAAAAGCGCCCCTGCTGGCCAGGTGCGCCCCTCAGTTCAAAGTATCAAATGAATCCATCAACAACTGCTTCATACATGACATCTTTTCAGCTTCCTCCCAACTACGTTATCAATTTGACAACACGTTCACTAGACATGCCAAACGATCACACGTTGAGATCAAGCAGAAAAAGCCAGAACTGGAGACTGAAAGGACAAGCCAAAAATTGGCTAAGGACATAGGAAAAGTGCCCCTCTTGGAGAAAGGCGCCCTTTCTTTAAGGCATGCAGATGCAACATGAATGCTTACTGCTCTCCAGAACAACCTTCTCAGCCACGATCAATCTCGACAACGAGACTATCAACGAAAAGATCTGACAACCAAATCATCTAATGACAAAGATCAAAGCAGGCAGTTTTCAGAGTAGGCAAAACCAGTCAACAAGCTAAAAGCGCCCTTGCTGGCCAGGGGCGCCCTTGAGCTTGAAGGGCATAAACTCACTGTCATCAACTAAGAAGTACGTCATCCTGAGCAGGACCGAGCTGGCTACTTGATACATTGTCAAGCAGAGTCATCCGACTCATCTATCAACGGGAACGTCAAATCAAAGCACAAAGGGCTTGAAAAGGCCAAAACGAAGAACAGTCAATGAAAATTGACGAAGGCATTCCCAAAAGCGCCCTTCTTGAAGAAAGGCACCCTTCATTCTGGAGGCCCAAACTCGGT
Source organism: Sequoiadendron giganteum (assembly GCA_007115665.2). NCBI lineage: Eukaryota > Viridiplantae > Streptophyta > Pinopsida > Cupressales > Cupressaceae > Sequoiadendron > Sequoiadendron giganteum. Next base: position 384,521,504 of record CM021101.1, on the reverse strand, counting down.
TTTCTGAGTTAATCTCTCCGAGTCATATCTCATTAGGCTGATCCCATCTCAACAACGGATTCGTTAGCAACTGCCGAAGATCAACTGAGCAACCGGGATCGAAGATTAAACAGAGGCACTTCAGCCTGCAAAATTGATAAAAAAGATCAAAACTCCAAGGATGGACGCCTAAATAAGTCAAAGCAATATGTTGACTTGAGTTAGCAAATTTTGGAGGCAAAAAGAGGCCAAACACTCCACAATCAGTGGAAATCACCTTTTTGAACTCCAAATTAGACCTAAATCACGAGTTGGCATCCATACTTGGTGGATCTCAACTCAAATCATCATATATTCATGCTAGGCATCCCATTCTCACTTATTCTTTTGCAGGTTGAAGGATAAATTAACAAATTGCTCCCAAGAACATATTTTCAAGATCTGGCAGAGGTTTTGGACGGATCTTCCATTTTTTTTGAAGATCAATGGTAGTAAAAGTTTTCTTCTCTGAGGATTCTTCCAAAGGCAGATTTTTGCAAAGTGGCAGTTTATAACTTCCAATCCACCTTCTGTTTACTTCCTCTATTTTTGTCTAAAAGTTCTTTGCATGTCACAGGAAACGATAGATTACCTTAGATCTGACCAACTGGGTACAATCAGCGCATTTTTCCAGCGAAACCCATCTTTTCAGATTTGCCAAAATGAACAAACTTGCTGCCCCTATTTTTAGGGATCTTTCCGGAAAAGTGTCCAGATCAAAAATCCAAGGAATTGGGTCTGTTCAACTTCCAAGCACGAACAAAACCCACATGCTAGATTTTTCCCAGAAAAATACTTCTCGGCAGGCGCTATTTTTAAGGGTTTCGAGAAAGTGTCAGAACAAGGTCAAGTTTCCAGTCAATCTTTAAGTCTTTCAGAATGCAGTACTCCTAGGTACAATACAAGACCAAGACGGTCTTGTACCATGATTATCTGAAGACGACTTACACGGACTTGTGGCAGAAAAACTCGGAGGTCAATTTTGAGGACTTGGAGGGTATGAACCAAATTACATTGCAGAACATTGAAGAGTCTGGCTTGCTCCAAGCTGCATCCATTCCTATCACTTTACAGAGCATAGAGCTTGTAACTGCTTGCATAAAGCATTACAACCCTACTACAAGAGAAATCTTGTCAGTGGACGAAAAGGTGATCTGTAGTCTAAAGACGAAGGACATAGAGACATGTTTTGCAATTCCACCATGCCCTACCAGTAAGGTCATATCTGTGATGGAATGCAGAAAGGCATTCGAGGCTTCAAAAGACAAGTGTTCACTAATAATGGCTGAACATTGGTTAAAAGTGAAGAAAACCAGCTTGCCCAAATTGGTTGGGCGAGGAGAATTCAAAGATGAGTACACAGTGTTAATCACTCTACTCAGCAGAGTCACTGGACAGGAAGAGGGAAATCACTTCCAGCCATGGATGTTCTATATCATTGGCAAAATAATCAGCAAGAAAAAACATTACTTTTGGGCCTCTCTGATCAGTGACACTTTCCACCAACAATTTACTAGGTTTCTAGAAGAGCATAGTTTCCACATGTGTTCCTACCTGGTATACTTGATAGCCTTCTAAGGCGAATGCAGAATACTAAACATTGTGGGAACCTTGGGTGTGCAGAATGTCCAAGAATACTTTCCTCGCCTTGAGTTTGCTCAAGCGAAAAGACACTTCAAGAAGATGACTGACCTCTTCACCATGCACACTATGCACGAGCTAGACCATGAGATGCATGTACGTATTTCACCAACAGCCAAGGTTGCAATGGTGGACTGGGCAGATTGGTTTATCCAATTCCCTACTTTCACCTACATACGCGTGTACGGCTACAATGGCCACCCTGCCATGATGCCACACTACCCTTCAGACAAGGTAGTGTTCATGGAATTCCTGAGGTAGTTGGCCAAGGTTCACTCTTACCTTCGCCAAAAGAAGTCAGCTGCAAACTTTCCCATTCAGATGGGACTCTATAGATGCAAGCCTGCAACCGATGCTAGGTTGATGAGCCAGGAAACAGTGAGATTTAATCTCAAGTACCTCATTGACAAGAGGTCATCATATGATCCAAGAGGACTCTTCGCAGCACATCTCGAGCAACGATCATCACATGAATCTTCCATAGAAGATTTTTGGGTCAACTATGATGATGAGTTCGAGGTACAAAGAAGGAATTATAACAGGTTCAAGCTCTCGCAAATTGTAGATTTTATGTCAGAGGACATCAAGGGCTTATTTGAGGATGAAGAAGTCATTCTTCCTTCCTTCTTCATGGATCAAGTGGATGCACAACCACTCGGCAGAGTAGATTGGTACTTGAAAGAGAGTACATCTATAGAGGAAAGAACTGGTAGAGTAGTCAGACACAGTCGACTCTACCTTGACAGCAAAAGGACAAGGAAGGTAGTACTTCCCTAATCAGAGCCGCCAACGGTTCAGTCTACACTACCTTCCACGTCCAGGAAGAGACCTAGACAAAAGAAGATGAGCATCCTTCCCGAAGGAATGCGAATGTCAGGAACCACATGGGGGAGAAAATGAATTGCTGGTACAAATCAGCAAGAGGTACAGGTGGAGGCAGCCACCAATTTACCTGAGATTGTTGAGACCACTGCAGCTGAACCAAAACCAGTGATTGAAATAATCACTGCAGAGATGGAACCCATTGCAGAAGAAGTTGCAGCAGAAATGGTGCCTATAATAGAAACAGAGCCGCCAACTTCACCACCATCACAGAGGTCGCAAAGTCCCATTGACTTGGACTTGCCACCACGAGGCATTGCCACGAAACAGTCTCGTTCTTCCAGCATTCAGGGGGGGGCCCACGTTCCTCTTTCCAGCGAAGCTAGCCGAGATTCTATTTGGCTTGAGATTTCACTTGGAAAGAAGAGAGAAAGACCTTTCTATCAACTTGACTTCACAGAGTTCGACCATGTCCCTCAAGACATGCCGACAAGGAAGTTGAAGAAGCAAACACATGTAGAGAGGAATGCAGAGAGCGAGGTCGTCATAGAGACTGTTGCCCCACCTGAAGATAAAGACATACATAATGTGAGGGTTGAGGATTTCACGCTATCAAAGGTGAACCTTGGAAAGACCACTCGTCAGGTGGAGGCAGACCTTCTCGGAATTGCCTTAGCGAGCGTCCAAGAAAGGATGACGAAGGATGGACAAGACAAAGCAGCTTGAAAGGCTGAAAACTGGCAATTAAGAATGTACATTTCAAGCTTAATGCATGACACTCCCAACTCCTCGGCTTTGCCTCAAGAGTTGCTAGATCTCCCAGCAGAGAGAAACCATCATCAGTTGATCACATACGGCAAACACTTGAGACATCAAGTGGATGAGTTTGTTTTCAGAGGACAGTGTGTATTGGTAGAAGCATACCAGCTGAGAGACAAAGCACATGGACTCCGAGCAGAGATCCAACAATCAGACTTGAAGGCAGCAGAAAAGAGGCTCGTAGATGAAGCGACAGTTGCTGATCTACAACAAGCATATCGGTCAGTTACAACCATAGAAAAAAAACGCCATCTTTTTGATTGGAAGGAACAATTGGCGTACAAGGTGAAAAGCCTATGATGCCAATTTTGTGGAGCTGATTGATTATAGGCATATTGTCGCAGATATTATCAACTTCGCAAGAACGTTGGTAGTATCCTTCCCCAACTTAGATTATCAGCTTGAGGGAGGAGAATACATTGAGCTAGGAACGGTGCATAAATAGTTCCAAGACGTCATCCATAGTTCGTTCCTTGATGACCCCAAAGGTTGCAAGTTAGCCAAAATTGCAGCCATGTCTGTCAATTTGGATGAAGCAGCTGCCAAATACCTAAACTATCAGCAGCAACTTGTAACGGGTGAAGAGATGCTGAGATGCCACACAGTCATCTTGAAGAGCATTAATTGCCCAGGGGCCGAAGAGGTGAACGAATGGATTGAGACTTTGTTGACCAGTGGTGAAGAAGTGTAAAGCACCAAGGAAGGACGTCCTACCCTCCAAAATAGCAATAAATACGACTGAATTCAACTTGATGCCCCTTTCCAAGTTGACTCTAGATCTCCACAGATCATGCATGTTAGATCCCATTGATCTAGGATGTCTAATTGACTCCCACGATTTGTGGATCTCAGATCTCCTTTAAAGGTGGATGTCTATTTTGGAGACACGTATGTAATTTAAGTTCACTTTAGTTAGGTGTCAGTCAATTGAGGTAGACTCCCAGTTTGACTTTTGTTTAGTTTTAGTTAACTGAAGTAGATTTCCAGTTAACTGCTTGCTCACCTACTTTTAGACATAGGAATAAATCTTGTTGATTGGCAAGAACTAATTGTTAACTCAAGGAGATTTTAGGGTTGCCTACCCCTTTGAGTTTCTATAAATAAGTTCCTTAGGCTCATTATTTGTTTAACTTTTATTTACCAGGCAAAATTGCTGCGCCATTGTTGCCAGAGTTTGCTTGTTTGTATCTGTTCACTCTTGGATGAGAGTTTGTTGGTTGATCGTAATTGTGCATGATTTCGTACCTTTGCTGTCCCAACCTTTGTAATTCTTTGAAGAAACCTGAAGAAGAAAATCAGATGGCGCATGCTTGCTTGATCTAAATATTTGAGTTCTTTTAAAGTCTTGTTCTAAAATAGTGTATTGTTTCAATCTCCTCCTCGGATAGGGGTTCCTCCTCCTTGGATATTTTGTTATCGATCATTATCGTTGGATGTTGTTTAATGAATTGTCTTTCAGCCTACACTTTGGACAGGTGTTGTCACCTCCTCGGGAATCCTGTTAGTCGAATCATCGTACCTTGTTGTTTCCAGTAAGCTGCTTCCAAGCCTATCCCTCAAACAGGGGTTTCTCCTCCTTGGCAAGTCTCAGATCCAGTCTACCGTAAAGAGTGTTTACTTGCATAAAACCTTATCTTGGCATATATCCGAGAGTTCAGAGCCTCGGCCATATTCTACAGAGACAGTGGATTCAAGTAATCCAACCCATCCATTTTGCTCCTACACCCTCATGCTCTGTTTATCTTGAGGAGGTAGGATAGTCTAGAAGCTAGTTAGTCATAGTTAAGATCTGTGGAAACCAGAGAAAAGCTTAGCTATGGCGCATTGTGTTTATGCACCCTTGTGTCCTACCGCTGAGTAAAGAAAGATAGGAACCTTAGTACACCTTTTTTACATAGAATAATCAGCAAAGATAGATCTTCCTCTCTATAATCCAGAGAGTAGTACTAACACACTTGCAATAGTTGTCCATTTCCAATAAGCACTCCAGAGGTGCTAATTGAAACGCCAACAAGTATTAAACACATTGGACAAACGGATAGTGAAAAGCTTATTGTCCAGTGTTTCAATCTGTTGAATAAGATTCTAATTGTTAAATCATCAATCACAATGTGCTTATTGTTGATGTTCAACAATCTTGAATTTACAAAAACAAATTTGAAATTTCAAAAGCAATTGGAGGATCAATCACCCTGTGGAATGCTTATAAAAGGCTGACCTTGTACACCAAATTGGTGTGTTTGCATGGCACTGACCTAAAAAAACTACTTTCACCTTCACACTATTTGCATTCATAACATAGTATATGAAATCTTAGATAGAGACAGTCAAACCTTATATAAATAATTTTAAAACAAGATGCCACTTGTCTTGTAATTACTCATTTCGTTTTAGATAAATTGGGGTTCTATATGGGGCCCACCCTTAATAAAGAGACCAACACAACAATTATATACAAGCAAACCAAATTGCTATAAATGAGTACAAAAATGCTGCGATAAGCTAGGCAACCACCACCAAACAAATCAAACCTAGACAAATCGCACTACCCCAAAACTAGACCTAAAGCATAACATACAACTAATTAAACATTGCACAAAACTAAACAATCCCCAACATTCTTGAGATATAGTCAAAGCTTTATGCCACATCTACTATTTCTTCTATCCATTGCGCTGCATATGCTGCGTGTTTGCCTCTATGATGGCTTGCTAGGGAATGGAAACCTCACACCGTAGCAATCTCTTTGCGTTGACAAGACTTGTGCACAGAGGGCTGACATAATACAAGATTGTAAAATTGCTTCCTACTTCAAGCCTGCCTCGGTGATGGTGAACATTCAAACCCATTGGTGCTTTGCCAATGTCACTGCCGAAGGCTCAAAGTGCACCTATTTCTCCCCTTAGCATCACTATCTCATCATGATTTTCTATATTTTGGACTAACATGGATGCCAAGCTCTCACCTGCCACACCTGTGGCTGCTGCATTCTATGCCAATTCTGCTTCCACATCCATATTTTCCAGCTGTCCCTTTGAATTGGTTTGCAAAAATTGTTTTAGTAAACCAGAATCCTAAGGCTGCCGGCACATCACATGAAAATATGATTTTGTAGGCATCTGTCCAATATCTTTCACTGTGGCACTGCCTCTGCTGCTTGCTCTTCATTTTGTATGCCATCCTCTTACACTTCTTTGCAAAGAACTTTGCCAAAATATAGACCAGGAGAAAGCCCATGTGACACTAGCAACTCAACATTGCAATTCCAAATGACCAAAGATCCTTATTTAATCACCTCCACACTTCATAGTGATAACCTTTAATGGAAATGATGCAATGCACTCACTCCAACAGATTTCCTTACTACATAACAACCTCTGTATCACCAACTTCTACAAATTATTTTGAGTCAACATGTGTGGACATCCTTTGAGCCTTACACATCAATTTTATAGCAATCTAATCATGATCTATTTTTTTTTATATCAATACCAATAATCCCCATAGCAAATTGAACGTTTGCTATATTGCTTACAATGTACTAATATCTTGGAAGGTTTATAGGAGAGATGAGATTCTAAAATTTTCCAATCGTGCTCACAATGGCTGAATATGGTTGTAATTGGTTCTTGATCAATGCCTTCATTGGCAAAAAATTCTGCCACTGAATTAATTTTTTCTTACAATACCTGAGACTGATAGGCCCAAATTTCTTCTTTATACGTTGAGCCTCTTCAACACGATGATTTAATTTCCAATTTGGACTTATGTCTTTATTTATTGCATTGATGACTACCCTGAGTCCTTCAACCATCAGCTAAGACTGATTTTGGGAAGCTGCAGCCCCGAGACTTTCAATCAAAGATTCTCATTCCGCTTCATTGTTAGTACAAGTACCAAAAAGAGGGATCCACTGTAAATAAAATTGTTTGAGTCGTCCTTAGGCACTATGGCATCACCTGCTAAACCAGGGTTCCCTCTACTGCAATATTTAAATTTAGCTTAGAGAAGCCTACTGGGGGAGGTGATAACCTCTCTTCTTGAGGGGCTGCTGCATGGTTTCTGATATGTTTCCTGTTAAATTATTTTCACTATCCCTTGAATGGGAGATATGTCTTGTAATTATTACCAACATACATAAAAAAAAATGTTATTAATGTATCTACTCCTCATGGAGGTCATCTTGAGATGGCTAAATACATACATGGGTCAAATCCCACAAATTTTTTTTTTGTAATAAATTATCTAAATTTTAAACCAATGGATATACTTATACATGTGCTACAAATCAACTTTGTCCAAAGGACATTAGAAGTCATTAATCATGGAATATTACAAAATCAGTGATTTAAAGATTCAATATACAGATTGTGGTTATCTCCTAAGATATCTATTTGATAATTGTTGGTGTGAATAGGGATATTACCTAACAAGTTCCACTATTAGGTCCCTTTCACATCCTATCACTTAAGTTTACTTAGGTTTCACATAGGATCTTATCACTTTATGTCATATATCATAAGATTAAGACACTTGTCATAATCTTATGTTGACTTTTATCATTATGTCCTAGGTGATTCATTATCAGTTGTCTCATGTCATAGGATTAAGACACTTGTCATGATTTTGTCTAATCCTATGTCTCACCTTGGCTATATAACCAAGGGTCTCTCTCACATTGTACAATCAATTCTATTTGCATTCATTGGGTCTCTCTCACATTGTACAGTCAATTCTATTTGCATTTATTGATAGAAATACAGTTTATTCTTGTCATATTGATCTTTTGAGTATTTTGTACTTTCCATAGGCCTTTAGATCTTGGGTGGCTATCTCCATAGCCAAATCTTGCAATGTATTAGAGCAAGTTGAGTGCCTTTGGTTAGTTTTTTAGGAGATCTTGAGTCAAATCTTGTGTTTTCTTGAATCATTGAGTATGTTTTTTTCTTACATCTTTGGATGATCTGAAGAATTAGAAAGGTGTGATAGAAATACCGGATTTTTTGGGGGGGGGGGGTTCCTCTTTTGGTTTTGTATTGTAGGTGCATTTTGGGAGCTTGTTGCATTAGATCTGAGTTCATCATTGCGTCCGAAGCTCCCAAGAAAGTCAGATTTGCTTTTTGTTTTGTCCCAGTTAGACATTAGAGGCCAAATTTGCAAGGGTTTGAAGATTGAAGGTGGTTGTGAGATCTAGGAGGTAGCTACCACTTCAGAGCATTTTGAGTCCAAAAGAACATTGCCATTGCGCTCAAAAGGTCCAAAAACATATAGATTGACTATCAAATCGTCGATTTTGGAGAAAATTGCCCTCTGAAGCAAATTTTTTTAGCAGGCTAGCCGTACGGCCCTAATTGCGTCGGCGGTACAATTATTTTATTTTTTTCCTACAATTTTTTTAAATAGAATTTCAAAAAGATTTTGTTTTTTTTTTTTTTATTAATTGCAGTTTTTTTTCAACAGTTTGCAAATATTTTAAAAATAAAAAATAAAGAAAAAGTTGAGGGTACCCATTAGTACCCTGCACAAGGCCTGTCAGGCTCTGTGTAGAGGATGCGAGCCCCTTATTAAGGAGGCTGCAGCCATAAAAGGGCTGTGGACCCGCTTTGGGCCATGAGCCCTTTAAAACAGCTTAGCCTCTTTAAAAGAGGCGTGGGGTGTGGCCCCACGTGGCCCCCCACAGTTTTTTTTTTTGATTTTTTTTTTAAACAAATTATTTTCAGAATTTAAATATTTTTCAGAAAAAATATGAACTTTTGAAAATACATTTGAAAACCCATATTTAGCTCTTTCACCATATTTGGTGATGTTTTTAGCCAAGCTCCAGATTTAGCAGTGTTATGCTAAATTAGCAGAGATAAATTTGGCGGAGGTTATAAACTATTTGGTGGACTTTTATTTCGGCGGATCGCTAAGTTTGGCAGTTGTTCCACTAAATTTGGTGGAAGGAGATTTTTTGCAAATTTTATCCCCTCTCTGTTGGCATTTTCAAATTTGTAGTTCAACTTTGAAGACTCATAACTCTGGCTTCCGACCTCCTTTTTTAGAGCAATTTTTTGATTTGGGATAATTTTTCGCGCTCTACGCACTTGTGCAAACAATTTTTGATTTTGATGCATAGATTTTTCAAAAAATTCAATGTCATAGGTGTTGTTGAGCAATTCCCATTTTTGGAATTTCTGGGGCTCCGTTCAGGCTCATAAAGACTCCTTTTCAGGTGCAATTTTTTAAAAAAAGTGCATAACTTTTCGAGCACTTCACAGTGGTGCTATTATTTTGTATTCATTGTGAACAAAAATTGTACTTTCAGCATATAGCCTTATTTGGCACATTTTGGCAATAATATTGCATAGATCATAGTTTGATGTTTTGCATGTTGATCACAGTTTGATCTAGCCTTATTGTTGCAATTGTAAGAATTGAAATCAAAAGACCACTTAGCTTTTTCTTGCAAGTGGCAATTGTAACGCACTAAGTATAAAGTGCCAAATCATTTGCTTTGGGGGGGTTCTTTGATTAAGTGAATTTGGGGGGGTTGTGTTGTGTGATTGTGCTTTGAGTTCTCTCTTGTACTCTTCAAATTTCAGCCATGTGTCATCCTGAGTTTTCTCTTTTAACTCCACATAACTATGCAACATGGAAAATAAATGCATGGAGTAAACTAATAGAAAAAGGATCAATTAACTACATTGATGGATCCATTCTAGATGCAACTGATCCAAATTTAAAAAGTGAATGGCTCATTAAAAGTACTATGGCTCTTGGAACTCTCAAGAAATATGTTTCTCTTGATCTTATCTTTCATATTGATAAGTGCAAAACAGCTAAGGATGCTTGGGATAAACTTGCTCAATTGTATGACAAAATTGATAAGATTAGGGGATACAAACTTGATAATGATCTCACTAATCTAGATCCAAAGAATGTTGATACAATCCAAGACTATGTAACTAAGGCTAATGAACTAAAAGCACAAGTCAAAGATTGTGGTATTGATAAGAAGGATGCATAATTGGTCTTCAATTTGTTATACAAGCTTCCTTCAGAATATGCAGCTTTTGTTTCCAGTTTCTAGACTTATCGGTTGACTATGGGAAGTGCCTATAGTACACCTTTATTTGGTTCATTTATAGAGATGTTGATGCTTGAACAAACAAAGTTGATAACCATGGGTATTCTCAAGTCATCCAAGTTACAAGCTTTGGTGGTAGGTCATGGGACAAGATCTAGCAAGAAACAAAAGCAAGCTAAGAACAAGCCACACAAAGATAGAGCACAATCTTCTCCTCAACAAGGAGACCCTTCATCATCTTCCAAGAAAGGAAATTCATAGAAGAAGGAGAAACCGACTTGTTATATTGCAAAAGAGTCGGTCATGATGAGCATCTTTGCCATGCTAAGCAAATTGATAAATTGACTAATCTCCTAAGGAAGAATCACATCAATTTTCCATCTTCCTACAAAATGGAAGCATCTTCTTCCACTTCTTCACAATTAAAGGAAAAGGATAGGAACTTGTTGTAGCCACAGGATCATCACAACAATGGATACTTGACTCGGGTGCTACACATCACATGGGTTCTGATGGAGAACAGTTTTCTTCGTTGGAGCTTTGTACAATACCACACATTCTTACAAGTGATGATACATAGGTGGAAGTAGTAGGAAAAGGTTTAGTTGACATGGATGATGAATCATTTGAGAATGTTCTTTGTGTTCCTGACTTGTGTGCCAACCTTCTTTCAGTCTACCAAATCACTCATCTTGGGAATGGAAAGAAAGTTGATTTTCTCCAGATACAGTTGTGATCAAAGATCTTGAGGATGATGCTTTGGTTGCAGTGGGAAATGTTGATCACGAGTCTTGACTATATCATTTTTCTCACTTTGTGCCACGATCTCCTTCTATAGCATTGCTCACTCGTTCAGATTCAATGAGTAAGCTATGGCATGAGTGGTTTGGCCATCTTAACTACCACTCTCTTCAACAACTCAACTCATAGGATATGGTCACAGGTCTCCGTTGCATCAACTTTTTAGACGGTGTAGTCTAGGTTGTGCTATGGGTAAGCATCCAAAATCTTGGAGGGTTTTAGAAGTTCTTCAATTGGTTCACAGTGATCTAGCAAGCCCATTTCCAGTTTTGTCCTTTAGCAAAGCTCGTTATGCACTCACCTTCATTGATGACTACTCCAAATTCACTTGGGTCTACTTTCTTCGCCAAAAGAATGAAGTCTTTGCCAAGTTTCAAGCTTTCAATGCTCATGTTGAGAAGCAATCTGGAAAGTATGTCAATATTCTTTGCGCTAAAAATGGTTGAGAATATGTGCACCATAATCTTGTGCAATTTTGTACTCTTGAAGGGATCAATCTTCAGCATTCAGTTGCATACACACCACAACAAAATGGTGTCGCTAAAAGGAAACATAGGACCCTCAAGGAGATGGCTAGCTGCATGATACATGCTCGTTCTCTTGGTCCAAAATTTTGGGTTGAAGCCATTAATGTGCTACACACATTCATAATTGGGTTCCCCACAAGGCATTGAAAGGTATGACTCCTTTTGAGGCTTGGTGTGGTAGGAAACCAATTGTGCGACATTTTCAAGTTTTTGGCTCTCTAGCTTGGGCACGCATTCCTCCAGATAAGCACAAGGCTTTGGAACCTCACAACAAGCCTTGCATCTTTGTTGGATATCTAGATGGTGCAAAGAGTATCGACTCTTGGATCCAGAGACACATGAGCTCTTCATTGAGAGGAGTGTTCACTTTGAGGAAAGCTCTCCTAGCGTGACCTCTAATCCTCCTCATCCTTCCTCCATGGTGGACTCAGATTATAGTGACTTGAATGATTCTACCTCACCTCCAACTCGCAAGGTAACACCTTCGTAGGGTTCACATTCCGAGGTTGAGGATTCTCATCCTTCATCCCCATCTTCTTCATGACCTCTTTGGGCTCGACAGATTCCCGAGTCAGTAGGCACTCTTGTTAGGGATCCTACAGACACTCGAAGGACTCAATCACAATATCAACATCTTCCACATGTCTACATTGCTACTGCTTCAGATCCACAATCATTTAAGGAAGCATTAGGAATTATTGAGTGGGATTCAACAATGGAGGAAGAGTACAGTTCCTTGATGAGGAATTGCACATGGGATTTAGTCCCTCTTCCTAAGGGAGGAAAAATGGTTCGATGTAAGTGGATCTGTCAGACCAAATATGCAACGGATGGAATTGTGGACAAGTTCAAAGCATGACTTGTAGCCAAAGGTTTCTCACAGGTTCCTGGTGTTGATTACACAAAAAACTTTGCCCCTGTTGCCAAGATGAACTCCATTCACTTGACTCTTGCCATTGTAGCAACTCATGGATGGACTGTCCATCAGATGGATGTGAAGAGTGCATTTCTTCATGGAGATCTTGCAAAGGAGATTTACATGGAGTAGCAACAGGGATTTGTTCAAGATTCTTCTTTGGTATGCCAAGATGGACTCCTTTATTCTCTCAACAGGATTCTCTAGGTGCCACTCGGATCCAAATGTCTACATTTTGTGACAGGATGACTCTCATTTGCTTCTTGTTCTCTATGTTGATGACTTGATCATTACCGAGAATTCATTATCCATTGTTGGTAGAGTCAAATCTTCTCTGCATGACTGATTTGCTATGACTGACTTGGGCCCTTTGCACTACTTTCTCAGGATTGAGATCACACATTCTTCTTCCAAGATCACTCTTTCTCAGCCCAAGTATGCTCTTGATCTATTCACTCGGTTCCACATGGTTGATTGTAAGATTGTCCCAACCCCTTTTTTGTTTGGAGTCAAGCGTGAGGCCAAGTGTTCTACTGTACTAGTTGATCCACTTTGTATCGTTAGCTTGTTGGGAGCCTCATCTACTTGACTCACACAGGCCTTGACATTTCTTTTGTGGTTGGCATGGTTTCACGCTTCATGCAAGAACCACATGAGCTTCATTGGAAAGCCGCCAAATGCATCTTGCATTACATACAAGGTACTTAGCATTATGGGATTCACTATACAACAAGTACATGACTCAACTTGGTTGGATATACAAATTTTGATTGGGCTGGCGATCTTGATGATCGTAAGTCCACTTTTGGCTACAACTCTCATCTTGGTTCTGGCCCCATTTGTTGGTAGAGTAAGAAGCAACATGCAATTTCTCTCTCTTCGACTAAGGCTTCACAATATTGAGGCAATTGCATCTTGGTTAATGCCACTATTGAGGCCATTTGGCTTCAAAATATTTTGACTGAGCTTGGCTTCACCATTCCATGACCCATTGTCCTTCATTGTCACAATCAAAGTGCCATCTAGATCTCGAAGAACCTAGTTCAACATCAATGGACAAAACACATCGAGATCCATATACACTACATCAGGGAGCTGATACAGGAGCAGATCATTGATTTGCAATATTGTCCTACAACAGAGCAAGTTGTAGATATCTTCACCAAACCCTTCACTGAGAGTAAGTATCACCATTTGCGAGCTCTCTTCAAGGTGCGAGATGTTTCTTTAGGGGGGTCACTTGACCTTCTTCATTATCTCTTATGGGGGGACTTTTTCCTCACTCGAGGTTTTGTCGTCCTCATCCTTTTGAGAGTAGTTTCTTGTTTTTTCTTTCTTTTGGGGAGTAGTTTTTTCCCACTGGGTTTTCTCCTTTTGCCCATTTGTGAGGAATTGCATTGCATTTTTACATGGGTACCTCCTCAGGCCTAGTTGTCATGACCCATCTTTGCATGTTTTATTGTTCCCCCTAAGTTGCACTTAAGGGGGGGTGTTGGTGTGAATAGGGATATTACCTAACTAATTCCACTATTAGGTCCCTTTCACATCCTATCACTAAAGTGCAACTTAGGGGGAACAATAAGATCCTAGGTTTCACATAGGATCTTATCACTTTATGTCTTATATCATAAGATTAGGACACTTGTAATAATCATATGTTGACTTTTGTCATTGTTTCCTAGGTGATTCATTATTAGTTGTCTCATGTCATAGGATTAAGACACTTGTCATGATTTTGTTTAATCCTATGTCTCACTTTGGCTATATGACCAAGGGTCTCTCTCACATTGGACAATCAATTCTATTTGCATTCATTGATAGGAATATAGTTTATTCTTGTCATATTGATCTTTTGAGTATTTTGTACTTTCCATAGGCCTTTAGATCTTGGGTGGCTATCTCCATAGCCAAATCTTATAATAATGATTGATAGATTGTATTTTGTATTTTGAATATCCAAAGTTACTAAATTTAGCTTGTTTTTCCACTTCAAATTTGAAATATCATGTTTTTCTAGTTCTACACAAAAATGTGGTTTTTGTATTTCCATGATATAATTAAACAAACTAGGAACTCGCATGGGCATGCTCATGGTGTACACTATCGTGGGGTCATTGAAATTAAATGGGGTTGGAGAATTCTCGAAAACCTTAAGTGAGGCAATGAAAACATCTTCAATTTGATGAGTTTTCTACACACTTATTCCAATGTTTTTCTTAACTTTGCATCAAAATTAACTTCAAAGTCAAAATCCTAGAGAAATTGTTTAGAAGCAATGATGAAGAAAAACATGCCAGGTGTGAAGTTTTCTGGAGGATTCGTTTCAGAGTGAACATATATTGGCAACATGTTCATGTCACTTCAATCTGCTTCCACAATCTTGTTAAATTTTCAATCCACACCCTGAGAAAATATAATCTTTGAGGAATTGGTAGCTTAGTGGTAGAGCACCCTGGCATGCTGATGGTAGGTTATAGGTTTGAGGAGTAGGCTTGTAGCTGGTCCATGCTTTTAAACATGCTATTAGAACCTATCTATGTGAGGTCAGGCTGGCATGTGGCATGAGAGAAGGGGGTTAGGAGAGGAGGAGGATGTTGAATGGTCAGTACACCCTTCAGTAAAAATAAAACCTTGACGGGTTGGTAAACTTTCTTCGACATCATCGGTCATATGGCTTAGGGTCAGCACTGGCCAATATTAGACATCACTCATAAATCAGCAAGTTGAAGATGGCAATCCAAGCAAAGACAATAATAAATAATTATCAACACAAATTTAGTAGATCTCTGAAACCATTGTTTGTCCTGACTCCTGAGTGTATTTGACTTCATATAGCAAGATAACAGTTGTTACATGTCCTGAAAATGTCCTAGTTGTTCTGAAACAGATTGGTTGTGGTAGTTTAGGGTGTATTAGAGTTTATCTCGGTTCAACTTCAAGAATTGGCCATGGACTTTTGTTTTCTATTCTATCTGTGAGGAATTAGATTTGATACCTTAACATAAAAGGAATAGCTTTTTAATTACTAGTTTTGTAGGGCTTGAAAAGTTAATCTCATTTAATTGGTCTAGAGATGGATCAGTAAACCTTGGTGACTTTGTTTTCTTCCTAATGTTTTGAATGCATGCATGATTATCCGTTGAGAAGTTTCTTGTTAGCTCTAAAGATACACTATATTACGTTCTGGGTTTGAATTGACCTTGTTCTCAAAATTTTGCAAAAAGTCACTGCAAAGTAAAGCCTAAGAAAAATAATCATCTTTTTTAAGCATTGGTAAATTTTTTGATTTGATGCATTGTTATGCAAGCTAAGCATCTGGTGATACTGAGATATAAAGTTTCAAGATAATGTGGATGCTAATCTGTGTGCAAAGATAGTCTGAAGACAGTTATTCCAATGAAAATATGGTAGGCCAAAAGAGCAATGCAAAGTCTTAATCTAAGTGCAAGTTGCAATAAATTTTTAAAAGCATTCTTGAAATTTTCCCATGAGTTTTTCATCAACATGCTTCAGATTTGTAATTTGCAACTAAACATTAAAGTGTTTATCAAAGTCTATAAAGGTAGCACCTTGGATGTATGTTGAATGTTCTTTCCCTTAAGTTTTGGATCATTTTGATGTGTAAATAATTTAACTGAAAAATGAGTTGTTTGCAACTTTTTAGGTGCCCAATATGACACTGCTTTTGATTTTAAACAATATATATGTGTGATTTGTTCAGATATGATACGCGCAGCACTACCAAATGTTATTCCACCATCATTCAGGGGTACTGTTGTGCGCTATTTATACTATCTTGTGGTGACTTTACATGGAAGGCATGTTTCCATTAACAATGATCAAAGTCCCAACCACTCAAGATCACTGCATGTGGTAAGGTTTTGAAGCCTTTCTATTTTGCCTCCAAGTTTTTTGAGTTTTGTTCCAATTATTTTTTCAGTATTGTAAAGTTTCAATTACTTAACATATTAGTGCCGAGGAAATCTCCTTATAATAATTACTTTTTTTTATCAATATTGGGATTAAGAAGTTTACGAAGGTATATGCTCAATAAGAGCATCCGATATAGAATGAATATTACAAGAATAAAGCTTCAAAGAGCAACGTAATATCCAACAGCAAAATTGACCTGGAAGTTTAGTAATTTATCAAATGATTCAAGATAGAGTTAAATTTCACTCAGCAAGTCCTTTAGATAGAGAAACAAGTCCCTCAATACTGATACTTTGGACCAATCCCTAACCGATCCCTAACCCTCAGGGTCCAATTGATCAATGGTGGCTTGAGCCTGAGTCATCAAGCCCTTAACATGTTTTTCCACAGTCTTCCACCCACTTTGAGTATACTCTACCATAACCAGAAGAAGGAAGGGGAACTCCAACATGAGAAGACTCAGACCTAGCTGGAGAAACCTTTTGTGAACCATCATTAGTACCAACAGCAACCTGATCAGGAACATTCTGAACAACTTAGGTTTTGGCGAATCCTTGCAAATCATCAATGTTCCTCAAAGAAGAAATATGAGCAGAAGTGACAATATGTTAAGAGTTTTAATTTGTTGCTCTAAAAGTGTTCTTCCTTCAGCAGTGCAGCAGTCCAATGAAGTTTCTTATCAGCAGAGAAGTATACCCAGCAGCAACCTTGGTATTCAGGTGGGTTGAGGGGACAGTCAAGATCCACATCAGTGTGGTGCAGCAGTGATGGCATAGTTCATCCTGGTTTATGCGCAGCTGAGAAATCAGAATGGAGATGATATGATACAAGTATATAGGAGAATAATGCTCAGTTATGTAGGGAGTCTTCTTTAAGATTAGTGCCCAGTTAACTTCTGAAGACTTGAGTGATTTGTGAATGTAACTTAGTCTCATCTACTCTAATTAGGAGTTAATTGTCAGACTAGGTTGATTGATTAGTCAGACCATAGAAGCACATATCTTTGACACAAATATCTTGACAAATCAAAAGAGAATTATTTTCAATTTCTGGGGATTATATTGTGAAAATATGGGTAATCCAAAAAATGCAGAAAAAAAAGAGTAATAATTGATATTTTTTAATATTTTATATTTTAGGGCATCCTAATTTTAGAGAGTGAGAAAAAGTTGTACACCATTAATTTTGAAATATAGATTTTTTTCATTAAGTTTAAAATCTTTATTTATAGTGCACACTGCATAGTGTGTGTTATTTCATAGCCACACTTAAAAGTTTGAACCCTCAATATCAATCAGAAACCACAAATTACAAATGACAAGCTACAAAGAAACACCGGGCAAACGGAGCCAATAAGGTTGTCTATTATGAAGTACAATCCACTAGGAGGCTGCAGTTCTTAACGATCAATTTTCAATGTTATGCTCCCTCCTAAGCTGATTCAAGCACTCTTCATCAAATACATTGACCTCTCTCAATATCTTGAGGTCTTCCTCATCAAGTGGCTCTTCTTCATCCATGAGCCATTTTGAGTTTAGATTGATCTCGTCAAGGTCAATTCGTTGAAATAGATTAATTTATTGATATTTGATAATCATCATAATGGTAGAATTTTTTAGTTTTAAAACCACAATCACCTATAGATGACAAAGAAACTAGGAGAGGAATCCCATTAATTTAAAAAACATAGTATTGATTTGCTTCACATTCTTACCTCTTTCTGATCTGATAAGGAAATTTTCTACAACCAAAAAATCTTGTAAACTTTTATGAAAGAAGTAGAAAATTACAAGTCTATTAGTGTATTTGTTTAGTTCTTCAAACTTTTGTCAACCACATATCAGCACTTCAAGAAAATCCAATATAATTTATTTGATAAGTCTGAAAAACCTTTATTGGAAGCTTCCTTATTTTAAAGAGATGTTTGTAGGAGATGCAAAAAAACTAACTTCATCTTAAGTCTCCTAATGTTTGGAGATGTCTCCATATAGGTCTCTGATAGGGGGATGTGTTTCTAGTATGGTAAATGAGTACCAAGGGTCAGGGTGCGAGTCTCTTGGGAACTATAAATATTATGTTTAATAATTTTAACATTTTTAAAATATATATATATATATTAATTAAGAGGGGTAAATGCTTTTGATTGGGAGCTACGAACCGGTGAGGTCACAAACATGGGACCTTCGTAATAACCCCCCCTGATCTGGTATTTGGGGTTTCGTCAAACAATACAAATTATATAGAATTTTGCAAAACAACCAATTCCAAACAAATTCAAGAAATAAATAACCAGATTTATTAATGATTCAAGGAACACATATAATTCATACCTAGAAACAACAACATAAATTGCAGATCTGAAAATGCTTGATCAGCAGTTGAGAATATCAACAATCTTCGACCCTGTATTATTCCACCTCAAATGTCCTTTCAAACTGAATATCAAATTGGACCCTGAAAACTCTGTAAACCCTTGAATGAAGATCTCCAGGAAAAATCAATGAAGCTCTGATAATGGTCCTTGTATGTGACCATTCAATCAAGAGTCCTTGGGTGATCTCTCACACTTGTAAACTTTGTACTATTTGAGGGTTCTCATCCTCAAAATAGCTTGAAATTCCATGCCTGCAAACCCTATTGCTCAACTCTCTTCAATTTGCAAATAATAAACTGGATGATGAAAATGATTTACTTTGCACTTTTTATCTCCTCCAAACCCTATGCCCATCTTTGGCAATTTACCCTTTTAAAATTATAAAATTATTGCTTCACAAAGTCCAACGCCACTTTTGCAGTTGGGCATTTAAAATAATATTTACTTTTTGAAATATGACCCCCTTTAATAAAATAATCATAAAGTGACGTTAAAATATAATATTTCAATAAAAAGTCACTTTATCACCTAACTCCAAATTATATGTCACTTATTAGAAGTTACTTTATAACATTAAATTATAAAGTCACTTTAATAATATAATATTATTAAAGTAATTTGACTTTAATAATTTAATTAAAATGCCAACTCTTGGCAATAATTTGGCACTAACCCCTTGAGAGTGCCAACTACAGGCGTGAAACCATTGAAACCTAGTATAACTTACTATAAATAGCAAGTATGAATGATGAGCCTTGAATTGCCTTCGTAAGGTCCGCCAACCAACTAGACCACTGAGCTGAATATGCAAGGATGAATACACAAGCCTACTGAAGACTCCTGAATACCCTCCAAAGGGTTCCCTAAACGTCTCATTAGCCTATGGGAACCAAATAGTAGGCTAACCACTACAAAGATATAGATCCTAGAAAAAAGGGGACATTACAACCTCATCCCCAATATAAGTTCTCAACAATTACACCCCAATGGGGTTTGAACCTTGATGGCAAGAATAACAACACAACTTAACCATCGTACCATGCCACTATTGGCATATTTATTTTATTATTATTATAATGTTATATTCTTAATATTTCTATATAATATCATAATTATATATTACAATATTTATAATCTTATATTTATATAAAGTATTTATTAAATTAATTTTATTAATATTTTATAAAGTTTATAAATATTTTTGTATATGAAAATACTAAGAAATATGTATGTTGTTTTTGCTGCAAATATATATACATATATATATAATTTTTACATTTTTTTTGTATGGATTAACCCAAAATGAACCCAACTCCTAAAGACTTTTTCTGGATCCATGAACTGAATCTGTGAACCCAAACCAGGATCCAAATTAGAACTGGCAACATAACATTCTAAATGCATCAAGCACCATTTGAAATCACAAATTGAAAAATACCATAAAGGCACATAATAACCTTATTTAAAAAGGTCAGATGATATTGGCCAAAATTGGAACTGTTTGTGATATATTTGGTATCTTGCATCATTAATTTTGGAAAGAAAAGGTTAAAGTTAAAACATAGAAGCAAAAATGACGAAAAAATGACAATTGATTGTACAAATTGGAAATTTTCAAGTTTGCCGATTTTCCCCTCATGAAATCGCATTTTTAAACAAAATCAGGTTGACTTGTGATTTTCAAAGAGTTTTTGGCATGTAAAGCATTAAAATCCGAAAAAAAAGGGGGAAAAAATTGCTAGGCAGCATTGGCTAGGGTTTCAGGAAATTTTGCTGGTCCTGTTTCAGGAAAATGACAGTAGCAGCGAGGTTTACAGAGATTTTTTGTGGCCATTGGCCCTCCATGGAGCCGCAGTACTCAATGCGGCTGTGCAAGACGTAGGGGTTTGTGGCCCATGGGGCTGAGCCCTTGCGCGGCAAGGCATGCAAGGGCGTCGACCGTGTCCGCCATACCCATCTTTTATTTTTTATTTTTTATTTTTTGACTCCAATTTTTTTTTATAATTTTGGCTTCATTTTAAAAAAAATTATATTCAAATTATAATATAATATAATAATTATCATAATATAATATAATAATTATAATGTGTTTTTAAAATCTGATCTTGTCCTGTTTAAATCCTGATTTTTTCACTACAATTGGAATAAACTGTGTACTCTCCTCTTCTGTCTGCGGCTTAGCATTTGGTATTTTGCCACAATTGCTATTACCAATTAGTTAACCGATGTTTGCACTTACATTTGTTTGTAGGGTTTTGACATATTTTCAGTCCCTATAGTAGCTAAGGGAGGAAGTTATTCTTGGATTAAATATTTCTAATAATTTTTGGTTTATAGAAAACTGATAAGTATTGAAGCTTCTTATAGTCTATAACTAAGTGCTATTACGAGCTAATTAACTTTGTTATGTGCTTTAATGCATTTTGAAGAGTTTTGACATATTTTCAGTCCCTGCAGTAGCTAAGGAAAGAAGTTATACATGGATTAAATATTTCTAATGATTTTTGGTTTATATAAACACTGATAAGTTTCGAAGCTTCTTGTAGTCTATAACCAATTGTTTAGTGACATGGCTTCTTTTAAATTCTTATCATCTGTTTTCTTCTTTTTATTATTTGGCTTTTGCTCATTTTTTATCACAACCTGATTCAGTTAAGGTTATTTTTTGGTTGTAGCAAGCCAGAAATCCACTAAATATTTGGACTGCTCCTAATAATAACACCATAACAAATGAGGAGGTGCAGAGCAAGGACTATTTTGAAGCTGATGGTAATGTTTTAACCTCAATCTGGTGTTGTAATTGTCACATTTAACTTGACACTGTTAGAATGTGTCGATTTGTGTTTTATTGTTGACTTGAAGTAAATCCATTGGATTGCTATTGCTACTGCTATTTCCGAATGTGTTAATTTCAGTTCTCTATTCATTTTATTATGATGTCACAGCTCTTTCCTGTACATAGTTTATATAGATGCAATTTCAAACAATCCCAGGCTTGAGTTATCTAGGAACCCATGAAACCATTGTGCAGCACGGAAATAAATGGCCTCTTCAAAATGCTAAATAATATTTGGTAAAGTTGAAAAGTGCATTTACGTATTTTGCAGCTATTGTATTGATCCCCCCCAGAGGCTGTAAGTACTGAAATGAGTTTTATTATTTACTTTAAACATGCACATGCAGACACAAACACCCATGCACACATGCGTGCATACACAAAACCACACTCTACTCTCTCATCCATCCACCACTGGGAATACACACACAAATGGTACATATGCACACCAATTTTACATGAACAGATGCTCGTACACAGACACATAAGGGGGTATTGGGAGAAAATTGTTTTTCAAGTCAATATTATAATCTGTGCCCATGGGACCTAGACACTTGTACTGGATGTCTGGGATGTTCAGGGGGTGGGAACAGGATGTCCGCCCCACTCCTGTCCTCCATCTTTTTACAAAAATGGATGTCATCTTATTTTTTGCTGAAATTAGGGACACTGTTTCCCTGCGGCTGTGACTTTTAAATGGAAAATAACATAAAAATGCAAGGGTTCCTGTCAGCATGTTGTGACAGAGATCAAGCCTTTTCAGGTGGGATAGAGAGAAGAGTGAGGAATCCAGGTAGTCTTCCAGATTTAGTGATGCTAAATTGAAAGCACTTACCTGCTGCAATTTATCACATGTACTTCCAGTCCATTCACACAGGAACAGGGAAGACTTGTTCCTCAGACAACCTCCAGTTGAACTAAAATGTATTGACAAACAAAATGATAAAGTATGTTTGCTATTCAAAAGCAATAATGTAGACAAGAGGGCATCACTAGTTAGAAGCAAGGAATAAAATTTTCAGCCACAAATGAAAGTTGGGGACCTGTTGAATCAAAGGCAAACTCATAATCTCATTGAAATGATAATTGATATTCAATATTTGTTATTCTGTAATTACAAAAGGAGATGAAAAATCCTTATAAAGAAAATTACAAGACGATGTTTCTAAAAAGAAACCATCGTTAACTGAAGCAAACTAAAGCAGAGAGCAAAAAGATGCCAAAACAAACTAAAGCGCAAACATAACTTACTAAAAGCTAACTAAGTTAACTAAAAGTAAACTAACAACTAACTAAAGCTAAGATGACCATCAATATTACAATAAATGCTTTAATACACTCTCTTAGTGGTCATCCTACAAACATAAACTAAGTCTACCCATATTCTGATGGTGTGCTGGTCATCAAAATGCATAATATGTAGACTCCTTCTGCTCAGTATAGTCTGCCACTTGAGCACTTTGTTGAGATGCTTTTTGGTTGGACTTCTCATCAGCCAACCGCTTTTTGCTATACTTTTGTATATGACCAATCTTCCCACAGTAATGGCAACTAATAGACTTCTTGGAGCCCTCCTCCGAATCGCCTCGTCCTTTCTGTTGAGTGGACTTGCCTTTGCCAACGTCCTTGGCAGTAAATGCTTGTTCAACACTGGGAGACTCACTACTGCTCCCAAACTGCTTCCCCCACCTATCCTGTTGCAAAAAATTGTTGCACAACTCATCAAACTTCAAGTCAACATTGGTGGATGTAATGTTGAGCGTTTCTAATAAGTGTTCGTAGGAACATGGCAAACTTTTCAAAGTGATCACCACCATATCCTCCTCTTCCATCTTACGACCAATGGCCTCCAATTGATCCCGAATATCTTTGATTTTCATCAAGTGCTCCTATAAAGACATTTGGTCATCCATCGTAATGGAAAACAACATATTCTTTAGGAAGAAAGCCCTGCCTTTGTTAGAGGTCTCATGGAGATCTTTCAAATGTTTCTAGATCTCCATAATAGATTTACCAGATGGTATTTTTTGTAACATCTCATTAGTGACAGATAATTTCAGAAGCATAACTACCTCCCTATTATCTCCATCATACTTGTCCTGATCCTTCCCGCAATTGTGGGATGAACTTTTGTACCTGGAACGAGCGCATCCAGACATCAATACTCAAAGATGGTAAGCATCCTTTGCTTCCACGTGTTATAATTCTTTCCATTGAACCTATGTGTATTTTCAACATAACATTGGACAAAGATGTCATCCCTCTCGTTTTCCAAAGCATGAAAAATGAGGTAAAATAGTGATTGGCTTGCAAAAACTCTAGACAATTAGTTGGCACAACTCATCTAAAAGAGAGGCTCAAAAACTGTAAGATTTTTTAGAAAATCCTTCAAAAACTCTGAAAATGTAAGATTTTTTCTCTCAAAAAACTTTAGCAAAATGTTGTTAGAAATTTTTTCAAAAAGTCTCCTTGTAAATTTTTTTCAAAAAAGAAAAATCCAAAAAAATCTTTGCAAGAATTTTTATTTTTCACAGAAAAATTATGTCAAAAAATTGGCACAAAAATTAACCCATCAGGCTGCCATGAAATTTGGAAAATCAGGTCCACTGGAAATCTGGAAAATACACAACCAAAAAAAAAAAAAAACCCTTAGTTGTACGTGACCAGCAAATTTGGCAGACCCGTGAATAGAAAAATCTCTTTAGCAAAGAGTGTTGAAAACCCTAGCTGGAAAAAAATCTCGAACAACAAAAACCCATGAACTTCTTGGACCAAAAAATTTGAAACAAAGGAAATTCTAGCAAAACATGTACGAAACCTAGTCGCAACAATGTCACAGGGCCAACAAAATCTTGTAGAAATTGCGCCAAATAGAAGAGAAAAATTGACAAAGAAAATAATCCACGAAACCCTCGATATTGGAAGCAAAAACATGTCACAAAAACCAAAAAACACATCTTCGAAATCAGCAAAAAGGAGACTTAGATTCGTTGCAGAAACAAACCATGCGTGAAGAGGAGGACGCGAAAGTGCAAGTTTTGCGGCCAAGAACATACAAGAAATCCCATGCCAAACAATTTATTTTCAAAAATCACGATTCTTCTGAAAAAAACCTTGATGAAAGTTGCAGAAAGCCGTGCATGATTTTTCTTCACAGTAGAGGTTACGATTTTCAGAAAAACGATATGTGATAAATCCGCGATATTGCTTAGAAAAAAACCCTTCATAAAGTTTGTAATAAAAGGACGTGATTTTCCACAGGAAAAAACCGCTATTTTTCTTCCAAATGCTGCCTTAAAGCCACCCACAAAATAGACACGATTTTCACTAGACAAGAGTCGAAAAAAAAATTGCACGAAAATCTGCTTCAAGCCCTCGAAATTTCTTCACAAAAACCCACCAAAAAATTCTCACGAAATCTTCTGCAATTTCTCCTTTAAAAAAAATTGATCTTAAAAAAAATTGGTTAAAAAACTTTTGAAAACTTCCAGAATATTTTTTTTAATTTTTTGGGTAAACTAGGGGAAACGTACCAGTAGCCGTCAGGGCTAACTTTGCGCATTCGTGTAGAGTGCAAAATAGGTCCAATTTCAATTTTTTTTTTTGGGCTTCTTCATAAGCGAGTTAGGACCTTAAAAAGAAAAATTTGGCTTTTGGGTATTTAAAACGCACCTTGTAGAACCCGTAAAGCGAAAGGTGTTCAAAAAGGGTGTTTTAAAACCTTCGCCCCATACATCTTTACCACTTCGCCAGTACCCGTTCATTAGACAAACAATAAAAATATACAAAAATTTAAAGTGTTTTCAATAGTTAAAAAGGTGTTTTTAATAGTTTTCAATGTGGGATTAATTTTTTTTGTCAACCACACATTCAGTAGTGAACATATATTGGTGTAGTTTGTAAATTTTTATTGGCATAATTAAAACAATGTAATGACTAAAATGTAAACGGTTATTGGGGGGTTAGGTGAGCATGGAGTGAACAGGTATTGGATTGTGGGCGGCAATTGGGGGTTTTCCCCTATTGACATTTGATTTTTTTTTTTTTAAAATCAAGAAAAAAAAACATCTAAGAAATTTTGAAAAATTTCCTTAGGGAAACCCGAATTTTTATGACTAAAAATTTGTCAAAAATGTTTGAGCTTGAGCTTTGATACCATAAAATGATAATTGATATTCAATATTTGTTATTTTGTAATTACAAAAGGAGATGAAAACTCCTTATAAAGAAAATTACAAGACTATGTTTCTAAAAAGAAACCGTCGTTAACTGAAGCAAACTAAAACAGAAAGCAGAAAGATGCCAAAACAAACTAAAACGTAAACAAAAGCTACGAAAAGCTAACTAAGTTAACTAAAAGTAAACTAACGACTAACTAAAGCTAAGATGACCATTAATATTACAATAAATACTTTAATAATCTGCTAGGTAGTGATCAAAGGTTTATTCAAATGGCGGCTAAGAGATCCTTATCTTACACTTTTTCGAGTGAATTCATTGTGATTGAACCATTCAAACATATACCGAGTGAGTTAAATTCATCGACATAGTTGAATGAGAATCTATTTTGAGACTGATATTGACCCAGGCACCTATACAGTTGCTCCTTTTCAAATGTAGAGAAGTTTTAAAATTTATATATGCTTTGTATGGGCTCATGTTTATATTTGTAGTACACATATTTAAATGTTCATGTCTTTTAAATTTTGGCTTCTTTTAGTTTGTTTTTGTGGCTCTCCTGGATTGATCGATTATGAATTGGCTAATAATTTGTCATTTTTGCAGACATTCCAATCTATTTCCTCTCTAAGTTCATTACTATATTTTTTCTAGATTGTTTCGCCTTAGTTTTTGTTATCTTCTGCAAAGATCGAAATTTATTGGATTTGAGGATTACTTCAAAATGTCAAAGAATTAACAGAAGAAAATAAAGTACTTCTGGATTCAGCAAATTTCCAGAAGATTAAAAGCAGTCAGAATTTTGAAACAACGTGAATCAAGATGAGCTTTAATATGCCCAGCTAGGTTTGCCCCACTCTTTACCGTGGTTCCAGGGCCTTCAAGTGTATATAACTAACTGCATTAACTGCCAAAGAATACCATACTAAACTATTAAGTTCCTCTAGAACTACCATGATACTATTCTAAATTACCTATGTATTATTACCAGTACAAAAACTTGAGGGGAAATTTCTGTTCAGTAAGAAAAGAAACAACAGCGTTCTGTTGATGTTATAGCAGTGGGAGATATCTTTCTCTCAAATTTAAAAATGATGGATAAATAATACCAAGGCAAGTCGGACTTGCTATATATAATAATTTTATGAAGAGTCACCTTGTTTCTTAAAAGAGGCCAACCCAAATAAAGAGTCACCTAGTTTTGTATAAATACAAGGTGATGATCATTCATTTGATGATCAAATTTATTCATCATAATTCACATTCCTAGAAGAAGTTCATACTTGAGCAGCAGATCATCATTTTGTAGCAGCAGACCGATTTCAAGGAGAAACATATTCATTTGTATCTTCGCATCTAGGAGAGGTGCTATTATTCATTGTATCAAATTCGGCATTGTGTTGGGCCTGAGTTGTAAGCAGATTTCTGCTCTTATTCCTTCAATATATAAGAGATATATTTGCTGGGTTTTTCTCCCTCGAGTAGGAGGGTTTTCCCAGGGTATCTTGTTGTGTTCATTGTCTTATGCGTTGCATTTTCTGAATGCTTTCATTTCTGATCCTAAATCTAACACGTTCCAGTCACAGGATTGGTACACCAGATTCACAAGCATGGATAAAACAGAGGCCATATTCAAAGACTCCTCTTAGAATTTGCTAGACAGATTCCATGAATTTGTCATATCAGTAGCACAGGGGACAATCAAATTTTCCTCTACATTTTCATCAACCTTTAACAATGGAAATCCCTATGGAAAAGGCCATTCAATTGGCAAATCACTGCCTAGTACCTGTTGAGGTATCCAACAATTTTTTCACTTTTCAAAAACTTAACTAATCACAATTAAAACCATTCAAATAAGATCTAGCAATTAGAAACACAATAAGAACACACGATTTACGTGGAAACCCTTTCGGGAGAAAACCACGGCACAATATAGCATATATATTATAGTTTAATCTTCTTCTTCTCGTAGGTTCCAACCTACTATCAAAGTTCCAAATCTCAATACCAACTGAACTCTTACTCAGCAAGAGGCTCCAACTTCTACTTGATAGGCTCCAACCCCCCCACACAAACTGAGCTTCAACCCAACGAAAAGACTCCAACCTTAATTTGATAGGTTTCAACCTATTCACATGGATTTTTGCCTTATAATCTGCTCTGAATTTCCTTTACAATCTGCTCTTCAACCTGCACTTTTTCCTCTCTATAACTCTTCCATACACTCTTACAAATCTGCCTTTACTCTTCACATATGGGCTGCATATATATTTCAGTATGAATTTGAAACACTCTTCATTTTTCTGCTTTTTTTTCTCAATTACAATTCAGAAGATATATCATTAGATTTCTTGTTTCCAACTCACACAACCTTCTTACTCTTATATATCTTCAAGGGAGACGACTTATTCAATAGACACCATTTCATAAAGGAGACAACTCTCCATAACAAGATACCTTTTCATAACATATTGTTGTCCCTTTAATGAATCGCTGCACTTTATATTATTAAAGCTGTCTTTTATCTTATATAAATTGCTGCCCTATAGATTGCACCTCTTTCAAAAGTAATTGTTGCCTTTCCAAGAATAATCCTCATTTAATTGCTGCCTTTGTCTTATATAAATCGCTGCCCTTAATAAAATTTTAAATCTCAGCTTTTTTGAATTTTTGTTTCCTTTTGATAATCCTTATTTAATAGGTGTTTGCTACTTTTAACCTGGGTGCCATCACTAATGTAGTCAGCTAGCTTAAAAATGATATTTTAGTTACTTTATCAATGACTTAGGCTAGGGGGTCGGCCTGCTTAATTTCTTTCTACTGTTAATACACTTAATCATAACTTTGTCTCACCATTATAATTTAATATGTTTAAACCATGATTTCTTATGAGGGTCGACTACCAAAATATGGTTTTAACCACTGCCTTTAAGGTAAAGTCTGCCAACTGCCATATCTTGAATAATAATCACTGCCTTCTCAAATACTTTAATTTCTGCCTCTTGATCACTGCCTTCTATCATTTTCTATCTATTGTTGGACATTATTGATATCATTATCTTTTTCGCCTTTGATATCAATGACAATATTTTCAACAATCTCCCCCTTTGTCATTGATGGCAACATAATCATTATCTTCTTTTTTTTCTTTGCTCTCCCTTACTCTATCTCCCCCCCTTTGACATTAATGGCAAAGGGAAACTTAGCATCCTTCTTATCTTCAGTTTATGATGTTCCCCCTGTCTATAAGGCTACCCCTTTCTTGGGTTTCCCCTTGCTTTAATTCTCTTTTTCCAACACTTCATCTTGACATCTATTCTCTTTTTAACTCTTTCTTGCTGTAGCTCTCCATCTTTCTATAATGCTCACTCTTAATGTCAAAGGGAAACTTAGCATCCTTCTTATCTTCAGTTTATGATGTTCCCCCTGTCTATAAGGCTACCCCTTTCTTGGGCTTCCCCTTGCTTTAATTCTCTTTTTCTAACACTTCATCTTGACATCTATTCTCTTTTTAACTCTTTCTTGCTGTAGTTCTCCATCTTTCTATAATACTCACTCTTTTTCCTTAATGATAAAGGGATATTCATTAAATCTCCATCTTCTGTCTTCTATGGCATCGTGACATCAATTGGAATTCAAAAATAGGTGTAACCATCATAACTTACTGCTGTCCATCTCTTTCTTCTCTTATTGTGTCAAGTCTTTTATGCAAGAGTGTTTTCCATCTTTCTATAACCTCTTGCTATTCTTCACATTGTTGTCAAATGCTTTGTAACATTCTATACATGATCATTTTCATTAGATTTCCACTCTTGCACATTGAAACATTGTCTTGTTATAATCTTCATCTTCTATGTAAAGTTCATTTCTATGTAAAGTTCATTACATCATTATTACTATAGGTAGCTATCTCTGACTTGAAGGCAATTATGATTTTCAATGTTTCATACTTCATGTGCCTTTGATGCCTAAATTATCATCATTCTCATTGTACCTTGTCTTTCAATAATGCTCCCATGTATCATTTGTCAACCGTCTTGTTATTCATGCCTTGAACTGTACTTTGCTGAAGTGTTTATGATATTTACATCTTATGTTTTTAACCTCCATCATCCCAAGAACATAACTCAATGATCTTGTTGTATGTCTAGCCATTCTTTTGTCTCTCTTTCTTTCCTCAATCATATCTTCTCTTTCTCTACTAATTCATACTATTTTATCAATGACAATGGAATGCTTGTATAAAATATGCCTTAGCTGATCTATCTTTAATTTGTCTTCTTCATGGAGCTAAAATGATGCAATGGTTAACTCCCCCTGAATTCATACATCTCTTTAAAGACTTAGTGATATCTCTTGTGCATGAGGCACAAGCATGGCCTCCACTTTCTTGTTCTGCCTAGGGTATTCCCCAAAATTACTTCTACATGAATGTGCCATATGCCCATAGTTGTTGCACTTGTAGCATAAAGAATTGTAGCTACTTCTTGAGAACTTATAAACATCTTTGCTTCATCCATCATTTATTTCTCGTGTTTTACAACTTCTTGCCTTATGACCAAAATGGTTGCATTTATAATATATGATGTTGTCCTCTCTATTTTGCAACCCATAAGATCTTCTATTCTTGATCCAACTATTGTTTCTTACTTGTGTCCAACAATCTATATTTTTGTGACCATAGTTATTACATGAATAGCAATATTCATAAAAGGAGTATCGAAACTTGTTCATATGTGCTTGCCTTGGAGGAAATGATTTTGTGAGTTTCTCCTTGTTTTTATAAGGAAGATTAGTTTTCTGTGTGAACTTGTTTTCTTTCCTTTTATTATTCTCAGCAATTGAGCCTTTTAGCACATCTGGCATGATTTTTGGTTTTTCTTCATTTCCCTTCTTTTGTTTCTCATTTGAAGGTTGATCTTCCTTTGCAATATGACCAAAACTTGTATCTATGCATGATGAATTTTTTCCATCTATAATTTCATTTTCATCCACAGTTTCAGCACTCTTATCAACTTTGTAAAACTTGTCTTGCTTGGTAGTTGTTTTCTCTTATCCTGTTTTTAAGTAACCAAGTTCGAACTTATACTTCTCACAATCTTATTTTTTTATCTTCAATTGACTTCTTACTTCTTCCTCATTCCTCATTCCTAATAGGAGAGAGACTCTCCTCATTTAGACACACACACAGTTCGCTCTTTTGGTGATCAAAAGAGAGGTTCGTTACTCAAGAAGAAGATTCGCCATTCTACTCAGAAGTTCGCTATTACAGAAGACTTGAGAAAAAACACTACTTACAGTGCTGGGTTATATTCTGCCTATCTTGGCTTGATTGTCAAGTGCAATTTTTGCATTGTTGTACCTGAATTATTATTAATGATGTTTTGCTGGGTTTTTCTCCCTTGAGTAGAAGGGTTTTCCTAGGATAAATTTTTTGTGTTCACTGTTTTGTGTTTATTTTTCTGCTTACTGTTCATATCTGATCTAAAATTTAACATGGTATCAGAGCTAAGGTTCAAGAAAATCTGATCAGATTTGACTAAGCATAATTTCAAGTTGTGTGGAAGACAATTCTTTGTTTAGGGCAATTACTAGGAAAATAAAATGGTACGAAGGCTAGAAAGATCATGATAGACTCTATGAAGGATCACTTAGTACCAATCATTTCCAAGATGAAATCAGCTAAAGAAATGTTTGGATGCACTAAAAGGACTATATGAGATCAACAATACCAACAAAGCCCTCGCTCTGAGAGAACAACTCCATCATATTCTTTGGAGGTCACTTTCAGTCTTGGAGAATTCGAATGCCAAATTAGAGAAGTTCGATTTATCCATTCAGTTAGGGAATTTGTATTCTTTCAAGAAATCCAAGAAGAGACAAACAACTATTCTCTGGCAGGAATCGTGTTTTGTTTTATTCATTCAACCGCTAAAAGGGGAATTTCGCATCATTGATATTTCCAGTCATTGCAATTTTGCATAATACTTGCGCTTGGGGTGAAACCCTCAAGCTAGCTGGATAGGTGGGACACAAACCTCACTAGTCCTTGGTGCAATATCCATTCAGGGAATTGAGTTGAGCTTATTTGAATTTATTAATTATAGATCTGTGATGATGAAAGAGAAGGTCTTGAGAAAATTTTCCAGCAAACAACATTCTGGACGGGAATCCTATTGTGTTGATTAGGAATTTATGGATAGATCGCATTAGGGCAGAAGTTGTAGAAGGGTGAAATTAGTCCCAAGCATCGTCACAATTCACTGTGGGCTTAACTTTGGAGGTGGCGCACTGTGAAAGGACAAATCCCAAGTCTGATCATAGTCTTCTTCCAAGTTGTGGTCTACTGCAAGTGTCATTGAAGGCATAAAGAGCATCATCTGTGGTTGGGATCCAGTGCACTATTCTAGAGCCATCAAAAGATAGATTGCAGTTCTGTGACCAACGCACCAGATTAGATTGTAACAACAGATTTAAGTGATTGTTTGCAGGTCTCTGAAAAGTGTGCCAAATTAGGTAGACACAATAGATTTAAGTGGATTTGTTGTCAGCACCTGGGTCGATGGTGTTTGAAATCGATGCACTGAATGAATTCTGAATTCAAAATTCTCTTGAGGTACGAGAATTATAAAGGAGAGTCATGGGCCATTAAGGAAGGACTTGGTTCATTGGAAACTCATGCCATCATTTGGAAAGTCAAGCGCAACCCCTAACAAAGTCACCAACTTGTCTTGGATGAAGAACGATCAGGCTGAGGATCATATCTGAAAGTCTATGCAGGTTGGGGCACGACGCCATTGTTTATCTAGAGCAACCATAGTAGGTTCATTATTTCACAGGGTATATTTGCATCTATTAGTCACAATTGCATCTTCATTAGGCTGTGGGTTACAAGCATGTCTAGAACTGTTAGCTTAGCAATTGTAATTGTGTTAGTTCATGATAATTTTGTATTGATCATTTAGTGATGCTTTGAAATTCAGAATTTACCATCTCCATTATATTGTAAATTGTCTTCTCCATGAGGACGACCTGCTGTTAGTGAAAATTGGCATTAGTTGCAATCATCTTTGATAATATTGTGAACAGTCTCATATTGCAATTCAAAGGAGTCTTAGGAAGTTCTTGATAGATTTCGAGAATTCAAGGCACGAGTTGAGAACATGTCTGGGAAGAGGATTAAGGTTTTGAGATCAGACAATGGAGGGGAGTACACTTCTGGAGGATTTTGTAACTTTTGCATTGAGGCAAGGATCAAGCGGGAGTTCTATGTTCTGTACAATCCTCAACAAAATGGAGTTGCCAAAAGAAAGAACAAGCCTATAGTAGAGGCAGCGAAGGCTATGATCCATGATTAGAGTTTGCAGAATTTCCTATGGGCAAAGGCTTCCAGAACCACAATATATGTTCAAAACCGAAGTCCTCATCGGATATTGGAGACTTGAGTTAGACACTGAGTTTAGGGAGTAGGATGTTGTCAAGGACAAATTCGAGGAGTAAATCAGGTGGCGGATAGGCCCTGAGGTTGGAGAGACCAAGAGGAGGCCGAGTTACAAGGGAAAATCCTTACAAATTGGATTGGACAAGGTCAGGCTGAATGGGAAGTCTGAACTAGGAGTTTTGGCAGAATCAAGTCGATACAATAAGGCATTGATGAAGGTGTTGCAAAAGTTTCATCCATGAGGAGTGAGCACAAAGGAGGTTAGACGAAGTTTTCTTTTGGTGCAGTGTTACAGGTAGAATTGGGCGCGAGGCGTGCCAAGAGGCAATGTAATGGGCATGCTGAATAAATGTAACAGAGTTTGGGGTTGCTCAGTGTGGGTGAAGTAATGTAGAAAGGGGTGTCTTTGGAAGGCACCAAGGCAGACTCAAGTGAGTTTGCAGTAGAACCATCTTGGAGGTGGGAATGAAGAGACCAAGTATCTAGGGATATACGGAACAAAGTAAGTGGATCAGCAGGCGTAAGTGAGTTGCACTTGTGGTGGAAATGTTTTGGATTTGAATGGGTGCAGGGCGATCTTTTGGAGTCCTATGACATGAGGAACTGAAGTGGCTCGATGAGAAGAAGTTGTGACACTGAAAAGCAGAAGTGGAGACTAGAGAAAGTATGCCAAAATGTTTGGGCTCGAAGAGGAGTCATAGGTAGGTCTTCAAGGAGAGTTGAAGACTGGTCAAGTGGAGGAAGCGAGGAGGCGGATCCATTGGCTAGAGGTGTGAAGGTGTCAGCTAAGTGTGTTGCAGTGTTGCAAGGCCAGGTGCCAAGTCTTTGGAAGTTTCTTTTCGGCTACAGAGAACGGGAATTGCACAAGACAGTCAACCTAGATTTGACATTGGTAGCACCGCAAACCTATTCAGAATAGGGTGGTCTGGGATGAGGTTGAGGAGGACTAAGTCTTGGAGTGAAGGAAGGAGGGTTGGACTCTCGCAAGTCAGTTGGAGGTGTTGCTAGGAGTAGTGCCGGAAGTGTGGGATGAAGGCCGTTCCACTGAGGCAAGCATTGCAGGCAACCTTGGACGAGGAGGTTAGGAGGTTGATGTGGGTGCTTGGAGCTGAGTTCAGTTGGGAGTTAGTACTGTAGAAGGCGCGAAAATGTGTTTGTGGTGGCACTTGGATGAGAAGTCTGAGTAGCTTGAACCCGACCATGTAGCATGGAAGGTTTTGCAGGAATGTATTGAAAGGATGGATCAACTCAATGAAGGAAGCCGAGGCAAGGTTCTCACAATGGTGGAGAAAGTAGTTCTGAAGAATCTACTCAAATCAGGTTAAGTCAAGGCAGGGATCTTGAAAGGGATTGTGAAGTCTGGGACTTGCAGCTAAGAGGTAGAGCCAGTGTTTGGAACATTGGGCACATCAAGTATGGTAGGGTCAGAAATGGTGTTGAGGAAAGCAATCCAACTTCTGTATATTTGTATTGATGATTAGATGGCTGATATCCTCACCAAGCCTCTTTCTAGGGTGAAATTTGTGTACTTTCAAGACAAGCTTGGGGTGGTGGAGAATGCTGCCCTCGCTGAGAGGGATTCTCAACATCATTAAGATATTCTCCCTATGTTAGGGGAATGGACATAACGACAGACTGATCTGTCATAGCGTATATTTCTCTGAAACGGAGAAATATGAGGTGAAAGCCCTTGTAGTGTATATTTCTTCGAGACGGAGAAATATGAGGTGAAAGCCCTTGTAGCATATATTTCTCCGAGACAGAGAAATATGAGGTGAAAGTCCTTGTAGTGTATATATCTCTAAGACAGAGAAATATGAGGTGAAAGCCCTTGTAGTGTATATTTCTTTGAGACGGAGAAATATGAGGTGAAAGCCCTTGTACATAACACATCTCTGAGTTTGATTTGTGTTTCCCACAATTGGGTGTAGCCATTGTGGACATCATGTTGAGAGAGTCCATGATGAGACATGATACCCTTGAGTGGGACTCAAGGAATACTTTCCTATGATATGAAGAAGTTCTTGCTATACCTCCCTAGCAAAGAGGGAGTGTTGATGTTTTGGGTAGCTTTGGGAGGTATTACCCTAGAAGTCAAGTCAAGTCGGCCAGAGTTCAAGTCAGCCTAATTAATAAACAATTATTAACATTTTTGGGTCGGCTCAAGTAAAGAATTCCGCCCATCCTGGAGTTGTATAAATAGGAGAGAGACTCTCCTCATTTAGACACACACACAGTTTGCTCTTTTGGTGATCAAAAGAGAGGTTCGCTACTCAAGAAGAAGATTCACCATTCTACTCAGAAGTTCGCTATTATAGAAGACTTAAGAAAAAGAACTACTTACAGTGCTGGTTATATTCTGCCTATCTTGGCTTGATTGTCAAGTGCGATTTTTGCACTGTTGTACCTGAATTATTATTAATGATGTTTTGCTGGGTTTTTCTCCCTTGAGTAGAAGGGTTTTCCCAAGATAAAATCTCTGTGTTCACTGTTCTGTGTTTATTTTTCTGCTTACTGTTCATATCTGATCTAAAATTTAACAATAAGAACACACGATTTACGTGGAAACCCTTTCGGGAGAAAACCACGACACAATATAGCATATATATTATAGTTTAATTTTCTTCTTCTTGTAGGCTCCAACCTACTATCAAAGTTTCAAATCTCAATACCAACTGAGCTCCAACTCAACAAGAGGCTCCAACCTCTACTTGATAGGCTCCAACCTATTGGAGGCTCCAACCACCACACACAAACTGAGCTTCAACCCAGCAAAACAACCCCAACCTTAATTTGATAGGCTTCAACCTATTGGAGGCTTCAACCCCCACAAATCTGATCCAAACTTCCTTCCTTGTAAATCTGATAACCAATGACAAATCCGATCTAATGTCAAATCTGATTCAACTATTGACCTCTCTCCTTTCACAAATCTGATCACACTCAAGTATCAACCTTCCTTTCAAATCTGATCACTAATAATGTCTTCTTTCCTTTCACAATTCTGATCACAACAATGTCCTCTCTTCTTCCACAAGTCTGATCCAAATCATTCACCAATTCCTTTCACAAAACTGATCATAATTATGCCAATATCTTCACATGGACTTTTGCCTTATAATATACTCTAAATTTCCTTTACAATCTGCTCTTCAACCGGCACTTATTCCTCTCTATAACTCTGCCATAAACTCTTACAAATCTGCCTTTACTCTTCACATATGGGCTGCATATATATTCCAGTATGAATTTGAAACACTCTTCATTTTTCTGCTTTTTTTTCTCAGTTACAATTCAGAAGATATATCATTAGATTTCTTGTTTCCAACTCACACAGCCTTCTTACTCTTATACATCTTCAAGGGAGATGACTTATTCAATAGACACATCACTTCATAAAGGAGACAACTCTCCATAACAAGATACCTTTTCATAACATATTGTTGTCCCTTTAATGAATCACTGCGCTATATATTATTAAAGCTGCCTTTTATCTCATATAAATTGCTGCCCTTTAGATTGCACCTCTTTTAAAAGTAATTGTTGCCTTTCCAAGAATAATCCTCATTTAATTGCTGCCTTTGTCTTATATAAATCGCTGCCCTTAATAAAATTTTAAATCTCAGCTTTTTTGAATTTTTGTTTCCTTTTGATAATCCTTATTTAATAGGTGTTTGCTACTTTTAACCTGGGTGCCATCACTAATGTAGTCAGCTAGCTTAAAAATGATATTTTAGTTACTTTATCAATGACTTAGGCTAGGGGGTCGGCCTGCTTAATTTCTTTCTACTGTTAATACACTTAATCATAACTTTGTCTCACCATTATAATTTAATATGTTTAAACCATGATTTCTTATGAGGGTCGACTACCAAAATATGGTTTTAACCACTGCCTTTAAGGTAAA
Organism: Sequoiadendron giganteum; assembly: GCA_007115665.2. Taxonomy (NCBI): domain Eukaryota; kingdom Viridiplantae; phylum Streptophyta; class Pinopsida; order Cupressales; family Cupressaceae; genus Sequoiadendron; species Sequoiadendron giganteum. The sequence goes on along the minus strand of CM021101.1, from coordinate 384,484,218 downwards.
GTCTGCCAACTGCCATATCTTGAATAATAATCACTGCCTTCTCAAATACTTTAATTTCTGCCTCTTGATCACTGCCTTATATCATTTTCTATCCGTTGTTGGACATTATTGATAACATTATCTTTTTCGCCTTTGACATCAATGACAATATTTCTAACAGTAGCATTGTTATCAACCACCTGTGGACTCTTGTTGATGCAGGGGCATCGTCCTAATTTTCTGATTTTTAGTTTTCTCATGTTTTAAGTTCAGTAGTAGTAGGTTTTGGCTTGGAAGTTTTGGGTTTGATGGAAGAATAAGGGCAGATAGAAGTTCCTGTCAGTGACAGGAGGATTTCATGGGTTGAGACAGGTTTGCTTTATTGTCACTATATGGACAAGAAGTGGGAGCTTTACTGTCACTATATGGACAAGAAGTGGGATAGCTGATTCAGTTGCCTTTGAGAAGGAAGGATGAACCGTTATGAACGGTTATGGGTCAACAGTTGTAAGGGAAATCGAACAGTGGAGAGGAGATGAAGTGGACAGTTTGCAAGTAACGGTTGGCATACGGTTGAGTTCGGTGGAACAAGAATAATGTAGGCTCGATTGGAAGATGAACAGTTGGTGTTGATAGTTGCGGCAAGTAGAGCCGAGCAGTTTGGAAAGAAGACGAAGAGGTGATAGTTTGAAGACGGTTGGAATTCGGTTGAGGTCGATGAAAAAGGAAAGACAAAAATTGATTTAAGAGGCATCAGATGGATCATGGAGAGGTTGGTCGGGTGTGTAAGAATAAGGCTGAACAAGAGGCCAAGCAAGAAAAGGCCAGTAATTGTGAAGAGTTTGGGTTGGTCGTTTATGATAGAGAGAGGCCGGTAGAGATAGGCTAGGTTGGTCATTGAGAATAGAGAGAGAGGCCGACAGAGTGAGTAGGCCGAGGCCAAGCTGGAGGCCGAACAATTATGTCCCAGAAGAAACTGACTAGGTAGAATCGGCTCGAGCGAAGGGAGGCCGAAAGGAAGATGATACAAATGGGGTGTTGAATGGATGGATGCAGTCTGTGTTAAGGCCGATGTGGCAATTTGGAACAAAGTTGTTGAAAGTAGAAGAATCTCAAAGAAAAGAGGATTGATCGCGGAAGTTTGGGAAAAGGTCGAGTTTGAATGTAAAAGATATGCAGAACGAAACGATAGGAGCAGATTGGAGGAAAACAAGTTTAGGCCTACATCAAGAGGATAAAAATCTGTAATAAGAAATGTTGATGAATGAATAAAGTATTGTGTGTTGATTATTAATGGTATTGATTGTTCTTTGGAAACTTAGTTATTAACTATTGGAATGGATGAATTGTTTAAATGACTGTGATTAATCCCTGCCGCATGTAGATGAATATATGTTATGAAATTGATATTCCGATCGTTGAGTTTAAGTTGCTATCTGTGTTGCCTGTTAAAAGTGGATGGGTAAGTGAAGGATTTTTGGCCATGTGTTGATGGAGAGATTTAATTCCTGAACTTCCTATCATTCTGGTTTATGTTGTTTAGTTCCTATCACTGTTTTGACAGTAAATCTGAAAGTGTGAGTATTGCAGAGCTTAAGTTTGGGTATGGGTCCTTAGACTGATTGTGGTGTATGGAGAGATATTGGCGAGTGGTATCCCCTCTTCTATCACTTGTTAACTATCTTTCTTAGGGCTTTTAAAGCTTTAGGAATTACTTGACAGACCTAGGTTGTTAATTTTGTTAATTCCTTTCTCACCACTAGCAGGGTTTTGAGTTCTGCTTCCAACCTCTCAACTCCTGTTAGCAGGCCTGAAAGCCTTGTATTTGGCATCCTAAGCATGAATAGAGTCACCCAATTCTTTTCATTTTTTGACTTTGTTTTCATTGCCCTTTCTTATCTCCTTAACTAATTTCATAGTGGTATTTTTTGTCTCCAACATTTTAAATTTCTTGATTATGATTTTAAGGGCAAACCATTCTCTGTCAATACCAGCTACGCATTACTTTGCCCCCACTAACACTATATCCCATTAAATTACCTCCCAAATAAAGCGATTTAGAAACAGGGCCTGCTTGTGGTTGACATCTTGGATAAGTTACTGATAGTCCTTGAAACTGTTGAATTTGTTGCCAATCCATCTTTGCCATCCAAGTTATTCACTCCTTTAGATAGATCTTCACTTCTTTCCATGCATCAATAGCCGTAGATGGTAAGCAATAATCTTGCCTCCAAGGTTTCTGGTGGTAAACATTATGATATGGTTAAGGACTTCATTAATGATGGCAGGTTTAACAAAAATATTGTTCTTATCTTTGGTAGCACTTTAATCTTCTTGCTAAAACCATCTTGTCTTGCTGTCGGACATCCTCCACGTCAAAAGCTGGCTTCTTGCCATGCTGGTCAAGCTCTTTGAGCTCGTCCATATATTTATAAATCATGTTTGCACTTCTGTATCTGTCTGCCATAAGCATTTTGTCTTGCCATACCTGCTTTTATTTCTAGTGTAAACCACCAGAGAAGACTGCTATTTTAACAAATTCCAGGGAGCAAGTAGCAACCCAAAATCAAAAGCAATTAATACTTGAGGAGGATGACATTCATGTTAAAATAAAGTGTTAAGTTACTATCATAAAGACTAGCACCCTTCCTCATCAATTCCTATGCTGCCTCACACAGCTAGAACTTGGTCCCTATCCATCCATGGTACCTTTCAGAACATTGTCCTTTGTCCCATTGTCAAGCTTGTCCAAATTATATGGTGGGTTGATTACTTCCATTCCTTGAAAGATGATAATATCTAAGTATAGGATGGATAAGGAACTTAGCCTTTAATTGTGTTTGACATGGGTATGTATAGGGGTTTCAGGTGCATTGGAGAGATACAAAGAGTTTTCTTGAAGGCTTGGGAGATGTCTTGATGTATCTCGAATGCCCTCATTTAGGGTGAGGGGGGTGCCTTGCAAACGTCCCCTCTATTAGGAAGATGTCTTGGGAATTTCTCTTGCTTGATGGTGGGGTGGGGGTATGCCAAAGGGATGTTTCCTTGGCATTCTGCCATCCTAGGGACTTCTTGTCCCAAAAATGACTAATTTTTAGGGGCAAGGGGGGAGCAACACGTCCCCATGGAATTATGGCATTTGAAAACAATGTTGTATCCTTGCCATACCTTAAGCCTTTAAATTAGACCTATATTTAATATTTTTTTAGGATATTGATGTAATGTCGCTTTTTTAATTAATTAGCTTATGTGGGTCCTATCCTTACTTTCTCGATATGGAAATAAAAATATTTTAATAAAGGGGCCATCTTTAGAAGCAACAACTAATATAATAACTAATAATAAAATAATAGCTTATGGGTGGGCTTATTTGAGAAAGAGGTCTATCTTATGACAACTTGTAAATAAGGAGTTACAAGTTGGTATTTATGACAAAGTGGGGACTATTTTGGGGAAAGAATTTCATTCTACTTAATTGCAATTTTTGAGAGGAAAAATGGGGTGTTGGAATTTGTGCCTTGTTGGTGCCATTAATTGAGGTGCTTGGTTGCCTTTGCGGCAATTGCTAATTTTCACATTTTTTGCCTTAGTTCAAGCCTTGCGTTTAGTTCTAGGATTCAATGACGAAAACCCTTGGATTTTGGAGAATAGAGGACAAAACCCTCATAATTTCTTGGAGATCAATGGATGAAAACCTTTTGATTTTTTGAGGGCAATTCCACACAGAGGTTGTATTTGTATTGAAAAACATTGTTTGGATTTGAACATATATTTTGTATTTACAAGAATTTTTGTATTTTTGTATTTTTGAAGCATCAATATATTTTGGAAGCATACATTTTATAATCATTGAAGCAACAATATATTGGGGAGGAAGCTTTATTCATATTTGTGTGTTATTCTTTTAAAACTTTGTATATTTATATTGTTAATTGTTACATTTTTTGGGGTATTGTTATTGGAATCCACCATATGCTCTCACCTTGCTCTCACAAGATCTTGGTGATTAAATATTTTATATGAAAATTTATTTAGGATATTACAATGGTATTAGAGCTAACATCTTGCCAACCTGTGGAATATGGCAAGAGAGGGAAGATTCATGACAAAGGTGGAAAGATCAAAGTTTCTTCAAGACAACTTAATGAGCCTCCAGATGTGGCAAGACAAAATGACAAAAATGTTATTAGCAGGCCAAGAGAGAATGTTTGCAAGCCAAGAGCGAATGAATGAATTATTTACAAGAATGTTATTGATCTAGATGAATACACCCAATGCCATCCAATTGCAAAATCAGGGTTGCATTGGAACACCACAAAGAGGGGAAAATTTCATCTACATATAATTGACCAATGGGTAGTTCCATTTTGAAACCCTTCAAACCCATGTTCTTGTAGATAGGAGAAGAAAGAGTAGAACCAAAAACATCTTTTGTGGAGGAGCTTGGTAAATAGTTTAGAGAATATTAAGGGAAGATTGAAGATTTCAAGGTAGCCATACCCTTTCCTAGAGACTTGGAGTTTTGGGAAAAGGTATTTAGCATAGAAGAGGTTGACTAACAAGAATAGTAGTAGGAAAGAATTAAAGCATAAGGTGAAAAAACTAATTGCACTAAATTTTGATGGTACTAACAAGATATCTTCTTAGGTTTGGTTGCAAAAACTGCAATCTTCACACTCAACCCCATGATGGGAAAAGATGCAATTGAGTTTACCACATTGCACTTGGAGGGCATACCTATGATTGGTGGCAGTTTGGATTGGCCAACACCTAGCACATTGACACAATTGAGAGATTTATTTAGCCTTTATAGCTACTATAGGAGGTTTGTTAGAGGATTTTCATAGTTGGCAACAACCTTAATTGACATGATCAAGAATGGAGGCATTCTCATGGAATGACCAAAATCAAGAAGCTTTCAAGAAGCTCAAAGAGGTAACAAGTCCATGCCCTATACATGCTTTTCTAGATTTCTCACAACCATTTTTTGTAGAATGTGATGATTTAGGAGAGGGGATTGGAGTAGTACTCATGCATAAAGGGCACCCTATAGTATTTGTATGTAGGAAATTGAAAGATTCAAAAAGAGGTTTTTCTATCTATGATGGAGATTCTTACCATCATGTATGCTTTGGCCAAGTTCAAACAATACTTAGTTTGTGAGTGATTTGTGTTTAGAATAGATCATAACAGTTTGAAGTTCTTCCTTGCTGAATGTGACTTGAATGATAGGCAAGAAAAATGGATGAGTAAGCTTCAAGATTATGATTTTGATATAGAGTACATGAAGGGAAAAGAGAATGTTGTTGCTGATGCTCTATGGAGAATGCATACTCTATGCTCAATTCTGCTAATTGGAAGGTTTCCATCATGGAAAAATATGCTAAGAATACATTTGCTACTAATATCTTGACATTGTGAAGGGTGATAGCTATTTAGTGGAAAATGGTCTCATTCTATATTAGTATAGAATCTTCCTTATGGTTGAAGCTAAGATGAAGGAGAATATTTTGAAAGCATTCCATGATGCACCTATGGTAGGATGCCCAAGTTTCTACAGGACTTATTGTAGATAAGATAAAGGTTCTCCTAGAAGGGCTTTAAGGAAGATATACTCAAAAATAAGAGGAATGCACAACTTGCCAACAAAATAAAGCAAATGATATTTTCCCTATAGTTTTGATATATCCATTGTATATTTCCAACTAGAAATGGGAAAGTGTATCCATGGATTTCATCCGAGGCCTCCCAAAGATAAATGACAAGGATTACATTTATGTTGTAGTGGATAGATTAATTAGGTTTGTGCACTTATTTTCCATTCCTACATGATTTAGAGCATACTAGGTCGCTGATTTATTTTTCAAAGAAATATCTAGGCTACATGGATTGCCTAAGAATAGTGTCAGCAACATAGATAATTGATTCCTTAGCTCCTTTTGGCAATGTTTGTTTCATTTGACTCGTATCAAACTCATTCCCAATACCAATTATCTCACACAAAAAAATGGAAATAATGAATAATTGGGTTCAAGGTTATTTAAGAAACTATGTTATAGACCAACAAACGACATAGGTTAAGTGGTTGCACCTTAGAGAATATTGCTATAATACCAACCATCATAGGTCCATTGATACGACTCCTTTTAATGGCTTTTTATGGATATGATACACTAACCTCAACAAATTTGGTGTTCATTGATAGTAGGGTACTAGCAGCTAGTGACTTGGTAGGGCATAACCAAGATATTTTGAGGTCACTCAAGGATCACCTACAATAGGCTCAAAATCAATAAAAGTGTTATGTAGATCAACATTGCATTGGGAGGTCATTCAAGGTTTGGAGACATGTTTTTTTCTATGCTTGCAACCTTATAGGTAGATTTACATTAAGTGATGTGGGGTTGAAAAGCACAAACCTTGCTTCTATGGACTTTATAGAGTTGTGAGAAGGGACGGTGAAATCACCTATGAGTTGGAACTGCTAGTAGACAATAGATTCGGTGTTTTCCACATGTCTTGCTTTAGAAGGGCACTTGGACAACGTATTACATAGTTAGTAGAGTTGTCACCCTTGAATGATGAAGGGAAGCTCATTTTAGTGACAAATGGCATTGTTGATGCATAGGTGAAGAAGTTGAGGAACAAAATAGTCACATTATACTTCATTCATTGGAAGAACCTGCCTATAGTAAATAGGAGGGACCAAAGATTCTTGAACAGTCAACTCTACATTGCTTTTGGGCAAGCAATTTTGAGAAGGGTGAACTTGTAATGTTCCTTTTTAATTAATTAGCATATGTAGGCCTTATCCTTACTTTCCCAATAAGGATATAAAAATATTTTAATAAAGGGGCCATGAATTAGAAGCAACAAATAAAATAATAGCTTATGGGTGGGAGTATATTTCTATAAAGAGGTGTTATAACCCCTAGGATGCTTGGTAACTTCTTCTTGACAAATTCTATGATAGGGTTATGACAAATTCTATGACAACTTATTAATAGGGAGTTAAAAGTTGGTGTTTAAGACAAAGCGGGGGCTGTTTTGGGGAACAAATCTCATTAATATATTAATTGCTATCTTTCAGAGGGAAAATGAGGCATTGGAATTTGTGCCCTATGGGTGCTATATATTGAGGTTCTCAATTGCCTTTCGAGACAATTGCCAATTTTATCATATTTTTTCCATAGTTTTAGCCTTGTGTCAGCAATTCATTCAAGGATGAAAAAGCCTTGAATTTTGGGGATTAGAGAATGAAAAATATTTGGTTTCTTGGAGATTGGAAGACAAAAACCCTTTGATTTCTTGAGGGTAATCTCACATAGAGGTTGTATTTGTATTTCAAAGAATTTTTTGGATTTTGGTATATATTTTATATTTCTATAGTTTTGGCATATTTTGGAAGCATTTTGAATTTGAAGATGCAACTCTTTCTATCAACTTAGTTGACAAAATGTACACCTATTTGTATGTGTGGATGATCTGCTCATAACAAGAAATAATGAAAGGTAAAATCATAGCAGCAAAAATTGTTTGGGGAAAAAATCAACAAACCAAAAGTTTAGGATTTTTGAAAAAGTCGGGAAAAAATTTGATTTGAAAAAAAAAACGTAAAAAATTGTAGAAAAAGAGACAAAAGCTACTCTTTTTTGAAATTTAAGGTCATTTCCATAGCATAGAGATATAAAGAGCAAATAAAATAGAGATTTTACCCCATGAATTGTAGAAAATAGATTTATGTTGTTTATATTCATATCACTAATTACATTGCATTGCACAAAATATACTTCATAGTGCATAAATAATAGCTAGATTTCGATAATTGACAAAATGTCTATTACAATATGGTTTGTAACTTTTTACAAAGTCAACCTCTAAACTAAGTACAAAGTTAGAAAAATCAAATGTAGACAATGGCAACTATGCTAGAGGGCAATAGGTCCTGATGACGAAGCTCCTAGGTCAGAGCCTCTCCTAATTTGTTCAGCCACGTGACTATCCAAGTTAATCTCTAGGATCTCGAAATCCTCAGGCTCAAGAAATTCATCATCACTAGCAATCCACTCAGACTCTAGATCAATCTCATCAAGGTCAGTTGGCTCATCATCCTCAATAGTACTTGTTTTTGTCCATGTAGAAATTAGTTTTGGCCTTACAAGTGAAAAAGATAATGAATACAATTTCAACTAATTGCAAGTATATTGAAAGTCTAACCTTGAGCTTTCTTTAGCTTCAAGCGAAGGTTGTGGTGAACAAACACTAAGTCATTCATTCATTGTTGTGTTAGGTGGTTGCGTTTCTTGGAGTGTATGTGTTTATAAACACTCCAAGTACAATCGCAAGCGGATGAACTGCATGGCTGGCTCAAAGTGCATCTCGCCATCCAAGATTTTTGGTTTTGTGACAAAAATAATCCCACCATTGTGCTGAAAAGCACATTACATGGAGATGATATCGTGTAAGAATATCTTTAAAAAATCATAACACTTAATGATCATGTTAACAAAATAGAGAGATTGTCATAGGTTTATAGAGTCTACTTGATTGGAAGGTCTTCCTGCCTTCTGTAAATGTTAATCAAATCTTATCAAATTGTATCCTAAAAGAACCTATGGAAATTCTAAGTCTGAAATTTTGTGCAAGTATTCTAAGTCAGATTTTATTCTTGTATGTCAAATCTTCTGATTGCAGAACATTTATATATTTCGATGTTTGCAAATGAAGGATTGAAGTGTCATTTATATGAGGGAGACACTTCTCAAAGAGAAATGCGTCTCATGAGAGGACGTGTCCCTTGGGCGTGCGGGCTCCCTTAACAAACCGAAAGCATTCGGTATTTTTCATAAACTAATATACGTGCTTTTAACAAGTAGCAACCATATAATATGAAGTCCGATTTTGATCATTTGCAAAGTTTGATCATCATCTTAAATTTGAATAACTTATTTGAAGGTTTTATATTTTTAGAACAGTTCGATTAAATATAAATGATGATGATGCATGAATGCAATCATCATTTATATCTGACCGAAGCTATCTTAAATCAACACTCCCTCTTAGCTAGGGAAGATAACTTCTAAACAAATAAGTAGAGATATCACCTTACACGTGATATCGAAGATATGATATGTTTTCTCAATTTTGTCAAGTCACATGACATTCTTCATAACACATCTTCCTTATGGTATGTGCACTGACATCAAGTCTCATGATGTCTACCATAATAACTCATGGCATATCCACGAATATACATTTATCTACCATGATTATCTCATAAGGATCACAATGATCTTCAAAAATGACATCAAGTCCCATGATATCCATCAAAGTGTCCAAGAGATACTATCTTGACATGTCCACAAATATCAAGTCATATGATATCTATCATGATAGTTCAACTCATCATTGTAGAGTCGTCACTTTACAATGTCACATACAAGTGTTCATTATTAGAAAGATCGTCACCTTTCAATAATGTACACAGGGGGAGAGGGCCCATAAAGTCATGGAGTCACACACATGACAAAAGAGTTTACACATTAAACATCTTTAAATATATTAGTACAACTTTTAAACAATTTGTATTTCAAACATAATATCAAATTACATTTCAACCATACCAAGTTTCTTCCTGAAGTGTTCAACCTTGACTTTGGAGAGAGGTTTAGTGAGAATGTCTACTGTTTGATCATTTGTACTAATATACTCCAACTGGATTACATTCCTTTCTACCATGTCTCTTACATAATGGTAGGGGATCTCAATATGCTTAGATCTATCATGGAATACTGGATTTACAGAGAGCTTAATGCAACTTTGATTATCACAATGAATGATAGTAGGATTCAAGGGTTCACTAAAGAGTCCCACAAGCAATTTTCGGAGCCAAATTGCTTCTCTTGCCCCCATAGAGGCTGCAATGTATTCAGCTTCTATCGAGCTTTGTGCTACTGAAGACTCTTTTTTTGCAGATCCAAGAGATCATAGCCGATCCTAAACTGAAGCAACATTCTGATGTGCTTTTCCGATTGGTTACACTTCTAGCCCAATCTGAATCAGAGTATCCATGTAGATCTAGTTGGTCATTTCTGTAAAGAAGACCATATCCAATAGTGCCTTGAAGATATCTCAATATATGTTTCACAGCCATAAGGTGAATTTCCTTTGGCTCACACATGAACTGGCTTAGAGCATTCACTGCATAGCAATATACGTCTGGTGTTAACCAAGTACATCAATGATCCAATCATTTGTCTATATAGAGTGGAATCTGCACACTTAGATTCTGCTGCTGCTTTTTCTAGTTTGTGAAGGTTGGTTTCCATAGGTGTAGACATGGGTCTACAATCCAACATTCCAAATCTCTTCAGAATATCAATAGTATAGTTTCCTTGATTTAGTATGATGCCATCTAGTTTCTGCCAGACTTCTAAACCTAGGAAGTAGTGTAAAATGCCCAAGTCTTTCATGTCAAATTCTGAAGTTAGATCCTTCTTTCCTTGAGCAATGAGGTGATCTTCTCCTATTATCAGCAGGTCATCAACATATAAAATAATTATTAACATATCACCTTTAATTACCTTAAAGTAAAGATATGGGTCTACATAATTCTTGGAAAATCCTAGTCCCAAGAGGTAGCTGTCAATTCTTTTATACCAGGCCTTGGGAGCCTGTTTAAGTCCATACAGTGCTTTATTTAGTCTGCATACATGTGAGTCAGGTTTATGTATCACAAAACCTTCAGGCTGTTCTAGATAGACTTCCTCTTCAATGGTCCCATTTAGGAAGACAATTTTCACATCCATTTGATGAATCTTCTAGCCTTTAGCTGCTGCAATGGCTATCACCGCTCTCATAGACATGTAACGGGCAACAGGTGCAAATGTTTCTTCATAATCAATGCCTTCCTTTTGTGAAAAACCTCTGGCCACAAAATGTGCCTTATGTTTTTCTATACTGCCATAAACAACATGTTTGATTTTGAAGAGCCATTTAGAAGAGACGACAGATTTCTCTTTTGGTCTAGGCACTATATCCCATACATCATTTTTTTAGAATGGATTGATACTCTTTTGTCATAGCGTCCTTCCATACTTGATGTCTGAAGGCTTCTGTAACATTGGGGGGTTCTGAATTTATGATGTCATTCATTAGAGGAACATAGCTTGAGAATCGTTTGGGTCTTTTACTTTCCCTAAAGGTTCCTTTGGGTGCTGCATGATTCTCAGCTTCTTTGATCATCTTTCTAGCCCAAAGTGGCCTCTTCTTGCCGTTGTGATTTGTATTCTCATCTGAAGTAGATAGAAGTTCATTTGGTATTTCCTCAAGATACTCCCTTTGAATCTCAAGAGTAGGTTCCACTTCTAAGACTCTAGGTGAATAAGTTTTTATCTCACTTGAACTTCTTGCCCTTTTGAATGCAATGTCTTCTTCAAAGATGACATCTCTGCTCAATTCAATTTGTTTCTGCCCGGGTATGAATATCCTGTAGGCTTTGGAGGTTTCACTACATCCCACAAATACCCCATTCTTTCTGGAAGGTTCTAGTTTGAATCTCTTCTCTTTGGGCACATGAATATAGACTGGGCAACCAAAAATCCTAAGGTGACTAATATCAGGTTTTATGTCAGTAAATGATTCTTCAGGAGTTTTGTTATCTAGATGAGAATGTGGACATCTATTTTGGATGTAGACAACAGTTTTAGAGGCTTCTACCCAGAAGGAGGTTTCTATGTTCTGGTCAAGTAACATTGCTTTTGCAACTTCTACAATGGTTCTATTTTTCCTTTCAGCAACCCCATTTTGTTGACGGTTGTAGGCTACTGTAAACTCCCTCTTAATCCCAGCATTCATGTAGAATTCTTTAAAGATTTCAGAGGTGTATTCTTTCCCATTGTCTGTCCTTAAAATTTTGATTTTCTTCCCAGAGAAGTTTTTAGTAAGAGTTTTGAACTCCTTGAACCTTTTAAGGATTTCTATTGACTCTTTACACTTAAGAAAATAAATCCAGGTCTTCCTAGAGAAGTCATCTATAAATATGACATAGTATAGGAAGCCTGCCATGGAGGGTACAAACATGGGTCCACATAAATCAGAATGAACCAGTTCTAACACATTTTTGGTTTTACTCAAGCTATTGTGAAAGGATCCTTTTGTATTCTTTCCTAGGGCACACCCTTTACAAGCTCCTTCATGAGTTGGTTTTAACTTAGGTAATCCTGTTACTAGTTTTTCCACAGAGGGTAGGGCACGGAAATGAAGGTGTCCTAATCTTCTATGCCAAATTTCATTTGAATCAGAAGTATCAAGGGTAAGGGCTTGCTTGACTTCAGTGCATAGTTTATAAAGATAACCTTGTCTTATACCTATGGTTTGAGCTTTCTTTATAGTTGAGTTCTTAGGCCATGCCAGAACTTTCCCATCCATAAAGGTAACCCTATATCCATTGTCTTCAAGAGCAGAGATGGATATTAGATTCCTCTTTATGCTAGGTACGAATAAAACTCCAGTGAGTTGAAGGGAGAGACCAGATTTCAATTTGATGGAGCAAGTTCCAACCCTTTTTACAGGGTGTGCAGAATCATCCCCAATGGTTACTTCTTCATCAGTCTCTTTAGTCATAGTGTCTAAGTGTTCTCTGAACCCTGTGATGTGCCTTGAAGAACCACTATCAATTACCCAGTTGTTGGTATTGTTAGATACTTGACTTGATACGGCTGAATAGAATACAAATTTCTCAGATTCATGGTCTGAAATTGACTTTCCTACTTTAGCAAAGGATGCTTGTTATTTTGATCTGTCAGGGCACTTCATTGCATAGTGCCCATATTGATCACATCTAAAACATTGTACTTGAGAGATGTCTTTCCTCTTCTTGGATGATCCTTTTCCATAGGAATTTCTCTTTCTCTTAAATGATCCTTTCCTGTAAGAGTTTTTCTTACCCCTTTTATTAGATGTTGTGTTGAGCACATGAATGTCTTCATCTATGGATTTTTGTTTGTTTTCTTTTGTTGAGAGTCTTGTTTCCTCTTGTAGGCACTCTGTTCTTAGCCTATCAAACTTGGGGAGTTAAGATCTTGCACTTATTCCGTGAACAAATGACTCCCATGAGTTTGGTAGGCCTCCTAGTGCAATTAGTGTTAACTCTTTGCTATCAATTTGATATCCAATTGTGGATAATTTATCCCTTAGTTCAATGATCCTCATAAGTATGCATTAATAGTTTCTCCTTTGTTTATTTGGACATTGTTGATTTGCCTCTTTAATGCAAGAGTCCTATTGGTGTTGTTTATTTCATAGGTGCTCTCAAGGGATTTGAACATTAGATATGCAGTTTCATGTTTTGCTAGAATGGGTACTATATGGTCCCTAACTGCATCTACTAAGATTTTCATGGCTTTTTCATTGTTCTCAATCCATTGAGTTTTCTCTAGATCATCCTCTCGTTCCCTCTTCTTTTCTCTCACAAATGAGTCTAACTTATTTTCTTTAAGAATCATCATGATTCTGAATTTCCATGATGTGAAGTTGTTTGCTCCTTCAAGACGATCTTCAAATCTGATCACACTTGACATTATGAAGAATGTGATGTGAAGTTCGATTTCTTAAAAATACGATTTTTCTAAGTAATTTGATATCTAGATTTGATTTTGATTCACTCAACTTGGCTCTGATACCATGTAAATGTTAATCAAATCTTATCAAATTGTATCCTAAAAGAACCTATGGAAATTCTAAGTCTGAAATTCTGTGCAAGTACTCTAAGTCAGATTTTATTCTTGTATGTCAAATCTTCTGATTGTAGAACATTTATATATTTTGATGATTGCAAATGAAGGATTGAAGTGCCATTTATATGAGGGAGACACGCCTCAAGGAGAGACGCGTCTCATGAGAGGACGTGTCTCCACACGACGTGTCCCTTGGGCGCGTGGGCTCCCTTAATAAACCGAAAGCATTCGGTATTTCTCATAAACTAATATACGTGCTTTTAACAAGCAGCAACCATATAATATGATGTCCGATTTTGATCATTTGCAAAGTTCGATCATCATCTTAAATTTGAATAACTTATTTGAAGGTTTTATATTTTAAGAATAGTTCGATTAAATATAAATGATGATGATGCATGGATGCAATCATCATTTATATCTGACCGAAGCTATCTTAAATCAACACCTTCCACAACAGCCTTAGATGACATAAAACCTCTTGCTTGCTTGTATATTGGTAACTCTGCCATAGCTGCCTGCAATTTTTCTGTGGTAGGAAACATTTTCTCCATGCATATGAACAAGCCTTGTGTGATTTCACCATCATCATGTCTGAATGAAGAGTTATAGAATAACATTGGATTGAGATAGTATCCTACAACATGGAGAGGAGAGTGCATCTGTTGATCCCATCTTCTATCAATTATGTTCCATAATGGCATATATTTGTCCCTGTTATTTTCCATCCTACTCATCACCTCCTTGGCCCTATCCATGGCCTCATACAAATAGCCCATGGGGGATTTATCCCCATCCACTAGTCTCAAGACTTTTACTAGAGGCTTTGAAAATTCTACATCTTATTCATCTGCATCCCCAAAACTAGTAGAATACATGTACCCTGCCACTACTATGCCATTTGATTGATTTGTGAAGCCAGAATCCATCCACTCATTTGAAGCAAACATTCATTTCAAATTCATTTTTTGTTGGCAAAGAGTCTGTAGTGCAAGGATGTGTGTTGCAAATCTTGTCACCCCTAGTTGAACTAACTTCTTGCCCTTTGTGAAAGTACGCATCATGCACAAAACCCTTGTGTGATTATTAATGAATTTTGTAACTGTGCGAGCCTTTTGCAATACCTCCTTAACCCATTTAAGTTTTCCAATGTCCTCAAGAGTTAGATCAAGGCAATTGCTGCACATGGGGTAAAAAATATAGAGGTGTATTTGTCTGTCAAGAGTCTCCCAACAACAACACAAGCAACAACATTGTCTATAATAAATTGAACCACATTTTGTGACTCTACATCTTTGACCACCCAGTCAAACATATTTAACAATGCAACTGCAGATTTGATCGTATCAGATGCATCCATAGATTTTAGAAATATAGTGCCAATATCACAAGAGATGAGGAAGTTGATGAGAGTTTGATTCCTTCTGTTTGTCCATCCATTTGACATTATAGTGCAACTAGCCTTTGCCCACTCTAGTTGATGCTCCTTAAGAACATCATTAACATCCTGTACTGCATCATTGAGCATACCAACCCTCAATGTCTTGTAAGATGGGGCTTTGAACCCAGGACTCATAGCTGCAATAGCATCCACCATACCTTGCCAATATGGTGACCTAGCAACATGAAATGGCAAGCTAGAGAGTAGTACCAAATGTTTCCAATCGCCTTCTTTGCCTGTTCATGGACATTCTTCCTCCATCTTGTACTCTCCAAAGTGGTCTGCGATCCTAGTGTAGTATGAGGTGCAAAGAAAGCATTAACGTTTCCTCCACTTGTGTTTGGGCCATGTGTTGTAGAAGAAGCTGTTGACCCTGATTCTCTCAAAAGCTCATTTGCACCATCTTCCTTATCCAAGCAATTCCTTCTAGCATTTGTAGAATTAGAACCTATTTCAACTTCGGTTCTTTCCTTTTTTGCCTTGTTCTCAAGAATCGCATGAAAGAGCCTGTCTTGCCTGATATGTGATATCTGCAGGGCATGCTTGACAAGGAGTGCTGTTATTTCCTGTCTCCTTTGCCAAGTGCCATTTGAAGCGATAAATGCCCGTAGTGATATCATTCAGACACCAGCTGCATTTAACCTTCATTGTACCTAAAACTGATGTGCAATGTGCCCATGCGAAGTCTTTTTGACATGGCATTATGATCAAATATGCAAAAACATTTTAATTCAGTCTAGTTTGCCATCAAAGACCACAAGAAAGTTTGAACTTTGAAGGCACGAATGATAAAGTTTGAATGCAATGTGTCAGTCTACTAAAGCATTTGAGCCTTGTTATACCAATACAATGTAAACTACCCCTCTCATTCATCTTCGTATAAAGGAATAAGGTATTTGAGAGAAGATAGGCAAGGATTCACTTCTCAAGAAAAGAGTTTAGGTTTTGGTGTAACAATTATGCAGCACATTTGAATGGTCCCAGGTTCGACAAGGTATATATTAATGTGATCCAGTTTTTAAAAACTTACAAATGCATCCCAAGTTTATCCCCTACTAAAATTGCAAAGTTAATAGACAACCATTCCGCCATAACCTTCCATTGACTGTAAGGAAATGGAAATTGAAATGGTAGACAAGTTTCTCATAGCAGCAAGGATTTGTCATAAATGAGGTTCTGTCTAGCTCCCAAAAAACATATAATTTTACTATTTCCTAAGCCCCAAAATATCACCTGAATTGCAGGTATAAATTGTATTCATTTCACATGCAAACTTGTGATTGATTTTAGCTAGTAAAAGTTTGAAACCACAGTAAGATATAACAATGGTAGCCTCCATTACAAAACCTAGAGTCTTAAGTGACAGCTGATATGATTCCTAATTTGCAAAATACAATGCTTTAATTTGAATCCAATTTTTAATCAGTTCTGTGAATAACTGTAAAGTTTCTTTTATTTCAAGGACTATTCAAGAAGCTTTAGTACATGTACTGTGCCAATGTAGTCTTTTGGTCTCATGCCAAGAAATCAAACAAAGTTTCTTGCACAGCCCATGAAATCAAGAACCATAATACTATAGCAAATATATATGTTGATATATAGCTGATGATTTTTGTACATCACTAGTTTTCGGTGGCTTCATTCCTAGACCTTGATGAGTTAACACTAAGTAGTGATTAATTGTCGAGGGAATAAGGAATGAAAGGTAATACACTAGGAGTAGAGGCATGCTCTCCTCCTCCTATAGCTTCCAATCTAACAAAAACCAAGATTGATGTCCTATACCAACAGAGTCTTAATTATCTGATAGTATAATGAGGTTGGTTGTATCTTGCAGCTGCCATTCTGATGAAATTCAAATACAACTACTAAACAAAACCAAAAAGGGTCTGGAATATATATATGAAGTCGGATATTTAACTGTGTAAACAGAGAAACTAGAAAACAGAACTGAAAGAAACTGTGATTTATTTGAAGTCGTGTATTTCACTGTGCAGACAGAGAAATCCTATTACAGAGCTGAAAAGACTGTGATTCATATGAAGTTGGGTTTTAAACAGTTAAACATAGATTGTGATTTCTGTGGAGTTGTGTATTTATACAACAATTTAGAGTTCTATCAAACTAATCTAGAGCTCTAACTAAGCACATTCAGAATATTTAAAGATAGGATAAGAGAGAACAAACAAGACAAACAATTTATTACTACCATGCAATATTTAGCAAAATTATGGCCACATTCAGAAAACATATCAGTTGATTGAATATACAATTTAAATTGGAATTGATTAATGCAAATATTTGTTTCTATGTAACAAAGAAAAGAATCAGAAAATATGGCATATAGACCCTGATTATCCCATAAGAAGAAAGAAAAGAAAGTTGCATAATGGAGTCGAATGAAAAAAACCTGTTTTGCGTCTTACCCAACATTTTTTCTCCTTGTCGTGTAATGAAGGCGGCTTCAAGAAAGAAAAGAATATCGTGTAATGAAGGCGGCTTCAAGAAAGAAAAGAATATCGTGTAATGAAGGTGGCTTCAGACGATACATGTTTAAAGTGCGACCCAAAATTTATTGGAAAAAATCGCGTTTTCTAGGGTTTTTTTTTGGCAGGGTTTTTTGATGATTTTTTGCCGATTTAATCACCAAAAATCGTGATTTCAATGATTTTTTTTGCGGTCAATGCGTCGGAAAGCAAAAATCGTGAAGGTTGCAAAGTTTCTAAAAATCGCGATTTATGCTTCTTTGGGTAAAATGCAAAAGTCAAAGCAGAATTGACAAAAGGTTTGGAATGACAAATTTGGATAATCTTCATTACTATTTGGGTATTAAAGTGATTCAAATATCTAAGTATATTTTTATCACATGATAGAAGTATATTGGTGAATTTTGAGCAAATTTGGAATGATAGATTGTAAACCACTCAGCTCACCCCTGGAAAAAATATAAAGTTGACATCAGATGATACTGTAGAATTTGAAGATGCTACTAAGCGTAGACAGCTCATTGGAAGTTTGATATATGTAACCACAATTAGACCAAACATTACTTTTGTTGGTTTTCTCTCTAGATTCATGCAATAATTGAGAGAAAGTCATTGGGTAACAGTAAGGAAGGTTCTTTGATATTTGAAGGGAACTCAAGATTTTGGGGAGAATACTCCAAGGCTACTAGTAGATTTCAAACTTATTGGATATTCAAACAGACTATTCAGGTGATTTTGAAGATGGGTAATCTGCTTTAGGTTTTTTAATGAATATAAGATCAGTAGTAATCATTTGGAAGTCAAAGAAACAATCTATGCGAACTCTTTTTTCGGAAGAAACAAATATATCTAAGTTGCTGGTTTTGGTACAGGTTCAGATACGAGTACAATGGTACGGCAAATTTTTTTTCCTTGGGTACGGGTATGGGAATATATATATAATTTATAAACATAATGTCATAAGCATGTTCAAAATTAGAAATTTAATTATAAGAACAATGATATTCAGTAGACATAAACGATAAACTATTAAACATAATTGCCTAAGTTACCGGGTCCTTCTGGATGACTGTTACTGAAGAAACACCTCCATCTTATTTTTCAAATGCAGAACCATTGCAGTTATCTTTCAAATTTTGTGCTCATGCCTAAAGTACTCATTTGATGCAACTAGAACCATATTGTACATTCTAATTTTATCAGTATGTTACTTATTTTATAGGCCCCTTTTTGAATCATTTGTGGTGTTTTTGGGGACTGATCCAAATGAAAAAATTATTGATATCTGAGTTACATATTAAGGTGAAATTTGTGTCATTGTTTTTGACAGCTTCTTTGGTTGCACAATGGTTAACTTCTTTCTGTAACCCCATTGTAATTTCTGTGAACATAAACTGAGTACGGATTTTGCTAATAAGAGCTTGCAAAACAAGGGGTTTCCATAAAATATCTGACATATCTAAAATTAATTTCATTGTAAATGAACATTTACAGTGCTTATTTAATAAGAATATGGCATTATAGCTCTTTTGTTTGTTATATGAATATAGCAGTATATAAGTTTGTTGGTTATAAGAATACAACAGCAGATAAGCTCTTTTGTTTGGTACATGTCAAGTGGATTTATGCACAGGTGCTTATAAATTTTATGCGTGAAATACTATTTGGAAAAATTTGCCATATTTGTGACAAATCTTGTAAGAAATCTCCATTGGTCTAGTATGAATAAATGCATGGGTCTCCCTAGGTTCGGCCAGGGTTCCTCCTTGGGCCTCCGGGTTCCCACAGAGAACTCGGGGCCCAGGGAGGAACCCTAGCCGGAACCAGGGAAGACCCGAACTGAACCAGAACTAGAACCGAATTTTGCCAAGTATGGGGGCCAAAATAGAAGGACCTGGTAACTTAGAAATATATGGCAGCTTCAAAGGCAAGTAGTAAAATATTGTGGCTTAGAAGGATTCTTGAGGATTTGTAGGAAAAATAGGTTTCACCCACATCACTCATGGTCGATAACACTTGTGCAATCAAAATTGCAAGAATTCCAGTATTTCATGACTGAACTGTGTTGTACCCCAAATTAAAATTTTCGCTACACTTAGGCATTTTGAATAAATGAGTCAAAATACTATTAAATCTGTCAAAAAGGTCAAAAAGGTCAAAATTGGGGTTTGCACGTCTTGCATGAGGGTCAAAAACTTAGAAATTTCAAAATCAAACAATCTGGGTCGACTAAGAACGATCAAATCAACAATACCCAGATTTCAGTTTTTCATCCCTAAATTTTAGGAAAATTTCTAATTTTAGCAATTTTCTAAAAATAGAAACTTTTTTTGGGTTTTTTTGGGTTTCTCAAGAAACGGATACTTGTAAAATTTTCTAAAAATAGAAAGTTTGGCTTTTAGGGCTGAATTAATTTTGATTGGCTCAAAATACTTCCTCATTAGGTTGGTGCAGTCAGAATCACAAAAAGATTAGTTTTACCTTACTAGGTCTATTTTGCTTTTTCAGAAGCTTTTTCGAAGACCCAAGGTCATCAATGGAGGTCAGTCAGCTGCCAGGTGTTAGAATCAGACGTTCAAGCACCAAACAGAAGCTGTCAACTGTGTCACAGCATTCGCCGAATATATGGCATTAAATTCGAAATTCGTCGAATTTTTTAAAACCCAATGAAATGCGTTAAAATTCGTCCAAATTCGTAAAAGTTAAAATTTATTAAAAAATACATTCAAAAAGTGTTCGTTTTAGGGTTTTAACATTGATAAATACGCTGCCACGGATAAGCAAAATCGTGTCTCATATTTTCGATTAGAACTTGCTTTCCATTTTTTGGCGAATCTTTCAACAGCCGCGCAGGTGTTTGAGAAGGTATTCAGTTTGATGGAAGCCACCTCCAAGCCCGCGTCCAAGATTTGATGCCTGCGTGAAGCGCGTCCAATCTCTGTTGCCCGCGTCCAAACGAAAAACGCGTGACGCGTCCAAGCGAAGCTCTCCTGCACGCGTCCAAGCGAAGCTCTCCTACCCGCGTCCAAGCGAAGCTCTGCTGCCCGCGTCCAAGACTGCAACCAACATTTTCACTTGCAGATCGTCGCTCGACTCCAACCAGGTAGGGGGTTTTCGAAATTTTTTATTTATATGAGTTTTTCTTTATTTTTATTTTATAATATTATTTTAATATTAGGTTTTATATTTTTATTAATATTAGATGTTTTGTATTCATATAAATTTATAATATTTATTTTATTTTTATTAATATTAGATTTAATACCAGGTAGATTTAAAATAAATTTTTTAATATTGTATTATTTTATCATTTATAAATATTATATATTACTTATTAGGTTTTTAATATTTTATTTGTATTAAATATATATTAATATAATAATAAATTAATATTTAATATATATAAACAGTAAATTTAATATTATTTTAGTTCCACTATTCAATTTTTTAAAATTAAACTAAAAAAATGAAGCAAGTTTATTCTGTTTTTAAAAATTAAAATAAAAAGTTAAATATATTTATTTTATGCTTTTAATAAGAAATTACTATATTCTTTATTTTATGCTTTAAAATATAGTGTTAGTATTTTTTATTTAATTTTTGAAGTAGAATGACAAAATTAATATATTTTGATTTTATGTTTTGAAAATTAAAATTTGTATTTTGTCTTTGAAACATACAGATTGTTACTTTATGGCTCCTCAGAAATCAACTGCCGAGGCATGGAAATATGTCACTCGCAATGGCACAAGTCTCACATGCAACAGGTGTTAGAAACCTTTTATTGGAGGCTTGACAAGGGCAATGGACCATTTACTTGGTATTTCAGCGGGTTCAGGAGGAGGTGTTGAAGCATGTCCAAAAGTTACCCCAGAAATGAGAGTTGCTTTAGAGAAAGAACAATCTTCTTCAATTGGAGCAAAGATGAAGAATGCACAAAAAAAGCAAAGAATTCAAGAGGATATGTCTCAATCTAAACACACAACATCTATCATGTCCTCCTCTTCCACCTTACTTAGGCATGTGGGTAAATCAAAAGAGAGTGGAACACTGAACAGTTTTTGGAAACCAGTAGAGAAAGAACAGGTGGATGATGCATTAGCTGATTTGTTTTACTCAAGTGCTATTCCATTCAATGTTGCAAGGAATCCACATTTTCGTAATGCAATTCAAAAAGTTGCAGAGTTTGGCAAAGGGTACACACCCCCATCTTCAGAGGCTTTTAGGACAAGTCTTTTGCAGAGGTCAAAAGATAGAGTGACTGATAAATTAGCTGTTGTCAAAGCCTCTTGGATTGAAACAGGTTGCACTATATTGAGTGATGGATGGTCAGATATATGTCAAAGGCCATTGATTAATGTTTTGGTGTCCTCTCCTGATGGTGTTGTGTTTTTGAAAGTGATTGACACCATGAACCACAAGAAAACTTCTGAGTATATTTTCCAAATATTAGAGGAAGCCATTCTTGAAGTAGGGGTGGAAAATGTGGTTCAAGTGGTAACTGATAGTGCAGCAAACTGTGTGGGAGCTGGGAAACTTATAACAGAGAAGTACCCACAAATATATTGGAGCCCATGTGCAGCCCATTGTCTCGATTTGTTGCTTCATGACTTGGCTAAATTCCCATGGGTACATGAAGCTATTCATAGAGGGAGAGGAATTGCAAATTTCATACGGAATCATCGTCTCACATTGAGTCTTTATAGGCAGCATGCATCCAGGGAGTTGTTGAGGCCCTGTGAAACAAGATTTGCTTCATTTTATATCACTTTGAAAAGAGTGGTTGAAGAAAAAGCAGCTTTGAGGGCTGTTATTTGTTCCAATCAGTGGGAAAATTCTGTGCTTTCAAAAGGTCCTAAGGGGAAGAATATAGAGCAAATAATTCTAAACAGCAATTTTTGGGAAAGTGCAGCAAAAGTTTTGCTTATATGTGAGCCAATTGTTGATGTGCTTCGTATGGTTGATGGTGACACTCCTTGCCTTGGCATGCTTTATGAAAGCATGGACCGTTGTAAGGAATCTATTGAAAAAGCACTAAATAATGTAGAAGCAGAATATATGGAGATATGGGAGATAGTTGATTGTAAATGGAAAATGATGCACACACCTTTACATGCAGCAGCTTGTTTTTTGGAGCCTAAGCTATTTTCTCTTAATAGAAAAGGTGATTCTGAAATAATGGGAGGGCTTTTTGAAGCCATTCAAAAGTATGCATCAAATGCAACAATTTCAGCACTAATCAGAGATCAATGTTGGGAATACAAGAAAGGAGAAGGGATGTTTGGAATGGCATCAGCCAAATATGACTTGGCACGTATACCTGGATATAGATGGTGGTTGGACTATGGAGGACAAACTCCTGAGCTACAAGAGTTTGCTGTTCGAATTTTGAGTCAGGGAGCAAGTTCATCAGCTTGTGAGAGGAACTGGAGTTGCTTTGACCACATCCATTCCAAGAAAAGGAATAAATTGTTGTCTGGAAAGTTGGGAGATCTTGTCTATGTTCGCAGCAATTTAAAATTGTTCATGAACAAATCAGCAAAGGACTCTTCCTCACAACAAAATCTTGAAGGCATAGCAGTGCCAGTTGTAGATGAGCCTGACTTTGCAGATGATGAATTGAGTAGTGATACAGATGATGATGATTTAGCATCTCAGCCAAGTGCTCTTGATGACTTGGAGCTTTTTTGAAGTTCTAAAGTCTTGACTGTTATTGTACCTTTTTGACAAAAATAACATATTCGCAAACGTGATTTCACATGTTTCTTATGGTTTATATTTTATAAATGTGTCATCTTTTTGTAATGATTTCAAATCTATTTATAAATGTCAAACTATTTAAACAATTTTATGGATATATTACTTATTTTCTAAATTCTGGGTTATTACAGAGGGTTGTCGAGTTGAAATTAGGGGTTAAGCCTAATTAAGCAGCCGGGAAAAATGCATGGTGGGTTTCAACTGGAAACAGGGTATGGACCCACAGTCGAATTTTCGAACCCGGTTCGAACCCGGGTAGAATTTCGCGCCCAGGCGGACTTCAAAGCATGAATTTGACTTTTTTTTATAATTTTTTAAGTCTTTGTTGACTTTTAAATATTTTTTTATTCTTTCCAACCCTAATATGTGCCTCTAAAACATGAAATAGGTAAAGTGATAGTCATTTACCAATTTGTGAATGAAAAAAAAGGATTTTTTGCCTCCATTGCTGAACTTTCTCTTTTGCTTGCACAAGCTTGAATAGACTTGAAGGTTGATTGTAGATTGTTCGAAGTTGGTTGTGTTGCTATTCCTAAGCACTTGCAAGTGCCTATTCGTTGCCAAGAAGATCATTGAGCAAGATTTCTTCAAAAGAGGTAGGTTTTTTGAAGTTTTTTGATTATTTTTTTACATTTTTTTTAAACAAATGGACTTCAACTCTTTTGTTTTGTTTTTAGTTTTAGTTTTGTTTTACTTTTCATTCCTCTAAATGTCTATAACACATGTTCAATTTTTTCATTTTTTGAAATTAATTAAGTCTGTTAGTTTCAAATTCAATCAATCAATACCAAAATTTCAATATGTTGTGCCTTAGGTATTCCATATTACAATGGCAGCCGGTACCTCCTCAGGCTCAAGCCAATCTCGTTTCAAAACAAACCCAAACTCTCCCCTTTGGAAATATGTAGAAATGGTTCAACAACTTCCAGGTGGTGGAGGATATGTTTGGATTTGTAGTCATTGCCATGTTCAGTATTCAAGCTCATATAGTCAAGTGAAAGGGCACTTGTGTGGGATCTCTGAAACAGGCATAAAAAATTGTCTAGGTGAAGATGAGAAAGGCATTCCAGATAATATAGTGTTGAAATATATTGCTGAGCAAGAAAAGGCAGACCAAAAAGTAGCCAGTGGTAAAACAAGCCATCCTTTGAAGAAAGGATCTCGTTTCATGAAACCCCCTACACCGCCTTCTTATTTTCCACCTACAGGAAGCCATCCATTTATGGACATCCCTCAAGAGCAAACCACGCCCTCTTCAAATAAAAGATCTAAGGGACCGTTGGAAGCTTCATTTTAGAATGAGGCAAGAGAGATTGCTGATCAAGACATAGCAAGATGTGTCTATGCCAATGGATTGGCATTCAATGTTGTTCGTTCACCATATTGGCAAAAAATGGTGAAATCTATTAATGAGGCTCCAAAGGGGTATAAGGGCCGAGGTTTTGAGAAGGTTCGTTGCACCTTATTGGAGAAAGAGGTGAAACATGTAGCAGACTCTTTGAAGCCCATAAGGGATTCGTGGATCGAAACAGGGGTGACCATCGTTTCTGATGGATGGAAAGATGCAAAAAATCGCCCACTGATCAATGTTATTGCTGTGTCCCCTAAAGGGGCAATGTTTTTGAGAGCAGTGGATTGTGAAGGACAGGTGAAGGATGGTCCATTTATTGCTAACATCATTTGCCAAGCTATTGAAGAAGTGGGCCATAGAAATGTTGTGCAAGTTGTAACTGATAATGCCAAAAATTGTAGGGCTGCTGGGTTATTGGTTGAGGAGAAGTATCCACACATTTTTTGGACACCTTGTGCTGTCCACTCCCTTAATCTAATGCTACAAAAAATTGGATCCAAAATTGAATGGATCAAACAGGTGCATGCTGAGGGCGAAGACATTCAAATGTTTGTCACCAACCACCATATGACACAAGGAATATTTAGACAATTCTCAAAATTGGAGTTGTTGAAGGTAAGTTAATTCTCAATATTTTTAATTTTTTTAATTTTTGTTAATTTTAAATTTTGATTTTGTAAATTTAAATTATATTTTAGTTTTAATTTTGATTTTCAAACAGGTTGCCGAGACTCGTTTTGCCTCCAACACAATTGTGTTGAGACGCCTTATAAAGGTTCGTGAGGCACTCTCTGCAATGGTAATCAGCCCTAATTGGGCCATATGGAGGCAATCTACCAGTGAAAGGGCAAATAGGATCAAACAAAGGATCCTAGATGATAGTTGGTGGGACCTTGTTGAGTATCTCGTCAGTTTCACTGAGCCCATATTGAGCATGATCCGTTACACTGACATGGATAGACCTTGTTTGGGTGAAGTATATGATGGTATCGACTCAATGATTGAGAAGATGAAAATCATCATCAATGCAAAAGTGGAAGATCCCGAAGAAAAGTTCTTCAAAGAGCTACAAGAAATCATTGTTGATAGATGGAACAAAATGACCACTCCGTTGCATCTTCTTGCTTTTGCATTGAGTCCCAAATATTATAGTCCAGAGATACTTTCTGCTTCAACAAGAGTTGCTCCATATAGGGATGTTGAAGTGGGTCAAGGGTACAAGGCAGCAATTCGTAGACTCTTCACTGATCGTGACCAATGTGATCGAGTGAGGGCTGAGTTCATGGCTTTTGCATGCTCTGGTACTGTTGATCATAATCTTGATGCTGTTTGAGACAAGGTTAGGGTGGATGCTCATAGTTGGTGGTACTTCCATGGGCAAGAATACAGGCACCTCCAACCTATTGCAATAAAATTTTTATCCCAAGTAAGTTTTATATTTTGTAATTTTAATTTTAATTTTAAATTTATATTTATATTAAATTATTAATTAATATTTTTTTGTTTAGTTAAATCAACTTAAATTTTGTAACTCCTAACTATTTAATTTGGTCTTAATAGGTTGCTAGTTCATCTTCTTCTGAGAGGAATTGGAGCACATACTCCTTCATCCACTCAATAAAGCGCAATAGGCTACATTCGAAAAAGGCAGAGGACTTGGTGTATGTGCATTCAAACTTGCGCCTCCTTACACACAAGCAAGTTTCCTACAAAGAAGGAGACACAAGGAGGTGGGATATTGAGCCAGAGCAGCTTGACTTGGATGCTTCCACAAGTCACTTAGCTGCACTTGATATTGATGATGACTATGAGCCTGAAGCAACCGCTGAGCATGAGAGTGGTAGTGTCAGTGCTAGTGGCAGTGCTTGTGCGAGTGCAACTAATGCTATTTGTGGTTCTACACATAATGTAGCATCTAATGATGATGATGATGCTGCTTTTTTTGATGACCCATATGACTCAGATTGATCAATGATCAATAATTATTAATTATTAATGGCTGATTGTAAACACTTTACATTTTTATGTTTGAACTTTGATGATTTGAGTATAAAATGGTGGTGTATTTTTCATTTTTGCTATGTTATTTAACTATTAATATGGTGGTGTATTCTGAACTTAATTACTGCTGCAAATCTGTATATATTTCTGATTTTTATATGTTTTTGTATTACCGAACCCAAATCGAACCCAAATCAAAAAAGAAAAAATCCCGAACCGGCGAACCGGGTTCTCGAACCCGAACCCAAAACCGAGGCATTAACTTAACTTATTTTTCATTAAAAAATAAATAAAAATTATATAAGGCGAATTTGATCCGAATTTTATACTTTTCGAATTTTTTCCTTGCCGAATTTCATCCTAATTTCACTGTTGCCGAATTCGAATTCGAATGTTGTGACTTAGGCTGTCAATGAGGAACGTGCACGAAAAACAAAGAACGAAGAAAGGAAGATTAAAAAATTGAAAAATGCAAAATTTTGTCTAAGGCTGGTGAATCCAGGCGCCCCTGCTCAGTTTGGGCGCCCAAACCTTCATGCCTTAGAATTTTTTTTCGTTTGGCAGTCAAAGACAAGGAAGGCACGTTAAACGAGGTAGAAGTTGAAAATTGCATAAAAATGGCTAAGTCTGCCAGCCATGGGCGCCCCTGAAGGAGAAAGGCACCCAACTTTTCAAGAGATCTGATGATAAGAATTAGGGTTTCTGCCTCCAGGTCAATGTTACTCAAAACCCTCTTGGCTCCGCAACGAATCAATCAACACGATCGCCCGATCACGCAATCATCCGGAACATTAGATCAAACGGAGGAGTTTCACATTGGAAATAGAATGCAAATCAGGAAAAGATGAAATTTTTTCTAAGTCTGGTAACTCTGGGCGCCCTAGGTGGCCAAGGGCGCCCAACTTTTTGAATGACCTAATCTGACAGTTAAGGTTTGCAGGAATGCTCAATCTCTTCAATTTCCTGCCAGCTTCGCAACAGATGTCTCCGTCAGCTCGTCAGATCACCCAGCCGTTGGCAAATCCAAATCAACTAGAGGTCACAGAGAGAGGTGTTTTGAATCCTGAAGATGAAAAACAAGAAAAATGGCTATCTCTGGAAGAGATGGGCGCCCTTGAAGGAGAAGGGCGCCTAGGGTTTAGAGCCCTCAAAAGTCAGTTTTCGAAGACGAGATATCCAGAAGACCCCTTCCAGAATTTTCTTAGGAATCCAGTGAATCCATCAGCTAGTTGATTTGATCAGTGCAACGCCCAGAATCATGAATTCATCTAAAGGTCAGAAGACAAGCAAAGTTTGAAGATCATCAAAAATGGCTAACACTGGAGAAAATGGGCGCCCCTGGTAGAGATAGGCACCCGACAATTTGAAGGGTCAAATGAAGTTTATGTCAGAAGACGTCTCCAGAACAATGTCGTCAGATTCGATCAGGCTCCGTGATGCAACATTTAGCTCGTCCGTTAGATCAATCTGGAAGCTGAGAGACAGGATCAAATTAGGGTAGAAAATTGAAGAGAAGTTGAAAATGATGAAAAATTGGTTAAGTCTGGAGAGATTGGGTGCCTCACCTCAAAAAGGGCGCCCAACTTCTCATGCCTTAGTAAATTTTTTGGAAATTTCAAAAATTGTGAAAGAAGGAAAATACGGCTAAGTTCATTGCATGAACTAAATTTAGGGTTTCACAGAATTAGGGTTTGAGAGTTGTTTCTCAAGGCAAAATCTTATTTAAGGACATCTCTATGTTTTATTTTTCATATTTTCTTGCAGGTGTCTTCAAGGAGAAACAAAGCAGCAACTTCAAACCTATATTTTTCAAGATTCAAGAGCCTAAACTTGCTGGTTTTTCATAAAATTTTCAGATCAGCACTCAAAGAAGGCTTGCTTTTTCATAATTCTTCATCTAGAACATCAAATTTTTGAAGGAGGCCATTGTTTTCAATTTTCAAAAGCTGGTTCATATTTGTTCTATCTTCTGGACAAATTTTTGAAGGATTTTCTCAAGGTTGCAGCAGTTGCTTTTTATTTTGCATGTCAGCGAAAACTTCAAATTCTTCCATTTCTAATCTTTTGGGTCTATGCTAAACTTTCTTCTGAACAAAACCCATATCACAGCTTTTTCAGAGAAACTTAAAGTAGTTGTTTTTTCAGTCAGAAGCCAGGGTTTGCAAAATCTGATCAACTGGGTTCATCCAAAATATGCTCATGAACAAAACCCAGATGCTAGCTTTTTTTGCTTTTTTCGGAGAAAATTAGGGTTTGATGCTTTTTCAGTCTTCACTTGAAATTTTCAAAAACCGACGATTTGGGTTGGCTTGTAACGGAATGGGCTGATTGGTTTATTCAATTTGCCACTTTCACTTACCTAAGGGTTTACGGCTATGTAGGAGCTCCTCTTATGTTACCAAGGTATCCATCAGATGAAGTCGTGTGTATGGAATTTCTCAGACAGGTATCAGATGTTCATACTCACCTGCGCAACAAAAAGAAACCAGCTTTCAGCTTTCCTTTTGCTTTAAGTATTTACAGGTGTAGATCATCCGCAGACGCTAAAATAATGGGTAATGAATTAGATATACTTGGTCTCAAGCCTTTCAGCGAGAGACGATCATATGATCCCCATGGTGTCTATGCAGCTCGACTTGGTCAGAACTATGCCATGTGCCCACACTTGAAGACTTTTGGGCTAACTGCAGAGACGAATACGAGGTGTGAAGGCGAAGTAATAGTAGGCTAACCCTTCACCGAATGAAAGATTGTTTATCCGAAGACATTGAAGGGTTATCAGATGATGACGGGGATGTAATTCTCCCAGCCTATACTAGAAATCAGGTTGAATAGCAACCTCTTCCACAAGTCGACTGGGCTAACAAAGAATGCATTACAGTGGAAGAAAGGACACGACAAGTGGTAGAGTACAACAAGACTTTCTTAATCCTCAAAAGGAGGGAGTCCATTTCGGTAGCAGAGCCGCCAAAGAAACATTCATCGCTTCCCTCTTCTTCAAGAGCTCAAACGAAGATGAAAGGAAAAGTTCACTCTCAAGAGGTTACAAAGGGCAGCAGATCAGCAAAGAGTGCAAAGAGGAGGTTGGACTACACAGGCATTGCCATACAGGAGCAGCCTACAACTGAAACAAAAGTTCCTCCACTTGAGCCCATATTTCGGGAGGATACACAAGATGTACCTTTGATACAAGACCCTTTACCATCTCCTAGGTCTTTGCCAATTCACATTGATTTGGAAGACGAGGAGATAGAGGCCGATGTTGCAATTATTCTTCCCTTGGATGTTAGTAGGGATACCACATCTTGGCTTGAGAGCTCCTTGGGAAGGACGAGAAGAAGGCCTTCGTATCAAGTGAATGTTGATGACCTTAGCATATATCAGGAAGCACCCAAGAAGAAGGCCAAGAAACAAATGCATTTTGAGAGGAATCTTGAGGGTGAAATGGTCATGTAGTTAGCTACGCCTCTTGAAGATAAAATCAGGGATGAAGTGGATGTTGATGATTTCATAATGGTCAAAGCAAACCATGGTAAAAATACCCAACATGCTGATATGAGTTTGTTTAAGATGGTAACTGCAAATATTCAAGAAAGAGTGCAAAAGGATGGAGAAGACAAGGCAGCCCTCAAGGCTGAAAATTGTCAACTCCAGTTGTATATATCAAATCTTATTCAAGGCACCTCACAAACAACACAGTTTTTGCCACAAGTTTTAGAGACACCAATTGATCAGCAGCAATTGAGGCAGTTGGTTATTTGTGGAAAACAAACTCAGGAATGGATTGAAGAGTTCATCGTCAGAGGAGAAGAGATTCTAGCACAGGTCTTCCAGCTGAGATATAAGGCTCATGACTTACGTCAAGGTATCTAGGATTTTGAGCAGTTGATAACCGAGTTCAAGCCTATGCACGAAATCATAATTGCAGATTTAGAGATGGCTTATGGCTCTACAATGGCAAGAGAACACAAAAGACAGATCCTGGAGTGGAAGGAAGGTCACCTTTTCAAGGTTAATACATATGTTAGAATATCTGAGGAGTTTGCAGTGTATAGGCAAAGAGTCATTGATACTCTTAAGTTCATCAGAGAATTTCTTGCAAAAATTCCTTGTCAGTATTGCCTTGAGGATGGTTCATACATTGGGCTTGACGTAGTTCAAACAGAGTTTCAGAGTATCTTGCATGGTAGCGATGGCAGTGTTGGAAGAATGAAGATGATTTCCATGATGTCAGCAAAGTTCGAGAAAGTGGCCAATGAGAGTGAATATTTCTTGAGATCTATTGAGGATGGTGAAGAAATCTTGGAAAAGCGACATTTTGCTATTAATAGTATCAACACTCCCACCACAGATGAAGTTGCCCGCTTTTTAGCGGATGTGATCGAGATTTAAATCAGCTTTCTTCTAGAAGCTTCTTCCACGCTTTTTTTCTATTCTTGTCTCAATTCTTATCCATTCTTTGAGGATAGAAAGAAACCAGTTGTAACGAGTTGGCACTTTCCATTTTTAGATGCTTTCTAGGTTTTAGATGTTTATCTTTTCTAGGATTAGAAATAAAGCTTGCATGTTGGCAAGCAGTAGTTGTAAAAGCAAGAAGATTTTAGGGTTCCCTACTCCTCTGTTTGTGTATAAATAAGAGCAGTGTTTGCTCATTTTAGTTTAACCGTGCTTGTGATAACAAAATCGTTGAACTTATGCCTTCATGTTTGTTATCAATTAGTGTCAATTCACTCTGTGTAAAGAGCAAGTTTGCATGCCTCCTTAGCTGAAATCCTTGTTTAGTGCATATGTTTTGTGTCAATTGTAATCTGGTTTTGATCGCATGTTGCAAGTATTTTGCTACAACTTGTTGTCTCGGAATTGTAATCTTTGTGCTAGAAGTTTGAGTAAATAAAGCCCTGAGTGTGCTTTGCTGCCCTGATATAAAAATCTCAGATTTTCGTTTATTGTTTTGTGCTAGAAGTGTGAGGGAATAAAATCTTGAAGCTTGCTTTGCTGCCCTTGATATAAAATCTCATATTTCCGTCATTGTGTAATACTTTTATGATCTCCTTTTTCAGCTTGCATTGAAATTCAGTAGATGTGTGTTGAGGAAAGTTTATTTAAGTATCTTTGTCAAAAAATCAATCTCGTCCATTTCCAAACTCTCTTGCTTTGCGTTTACTTGAGAGGATAGAAACGTTTTAGCGTAAATTAAGTTGTAGTTGTCAAGTTTCATTAAAGGGAAAACCTTAGCTGCAACGTCTAGAGTTCTATAACCTTGTGTTCTCGCAGCTAAATAAAAAAGATAGGCAAAAATTAGTTTTAGTTTACTTACTTTATGCAATTCAGTAAAAGAGGGAGCTTCCCCTCCTAATTCGAAGAGCGGTTTTACTGCACATAACTGTCCATTTCCAAAACGCATTTCAGAGGTGCGATTTGAAACGCCAACAAACTGTAATGTCCCCTTTTTTCCGAGATCTGTATCTTTGCAGTGGTTAGCTTACCATTTGGCTCCCATAGGCTAATGGGGCGTTTAGGGAACCCTTTGGAGGGTATTCAGGAGTCTTCAACAGGCTTGTGTATTCATCCTTGCATATTCAGCTCAGTGATCTAGTTGGTTGGTAGGCCTTAGGAAGGTAGTTTAGGGCTCATCATTCATACTTGCTATTTATAGTAAGTTATACCAAGTTCAATGGTTTCACGCCTGCAAAGGGGAATTGTGTCGGAGGCACCCTCAAGGGGTTATTGTCAATTTTGGTCAAGAGTGGGCACTTTAATTAAATTACTAAAGTCAAATTACTTTAATAATGTTATATTATTAAAGCAATTTTATAATTTAATGTTATAAAGTAACTTTTAATAAAGTACTTTATAATTTGACATTATAAGGGGATAAAGTAACTTTTATTTAAAATATTATATTTTAAAGTCACTTTATGATTTTTATTAAAAGGGCACATCTTTCAAAAAAGCAAATATTATTTAAATGTGCAAAAGGCCAAAAGTGGCGTTGGATTTTGTGAAGGCATTATTTAATATTTTATCTAAAAGTAAAATGCCAAGTTAGGGCATGAGGTTTTGGAGAAGGATAAAAGTGAAAAAGAAGATCATTTTCATTATCTAGGTTATTATTTGCAAATTGGAGAGAGCTGATGCAACAGGGTTGCAAACATGGAGTTTCAAGCTATTCTAAGGATGGAAACCTTCGAATAGGACAAAGTTTACAAGTGCGAGAGATCACCCAAGGACTCTCGATTGAATGGTCACATACAAGGACCATTATCAGAGCTTCATTCTTTTTCTTGGAGATCTTCATTCAGGGGTTTATAGAGTTTTCGGGGTCCAATTCGACATTCAGTTTGAAGGGACATTCAGGGTGGAATAATACAGGGTCGAAGATTGTTGATATTCTCAGCTACTGATCAAGCATTTTCAGATTTGCAATTTATGCTTTTGTTTCTGAGTACGAATTATATGTATTCCCTGAATCATTAATAAAATCTGTTTATTTATTTCTTGCATTTGTTTGGAATTGGTTTATTTGCAAAATTCTATATTATTTGTATTGTCTAGCGAAACCCAAAAATCAGATCAGGGAGGGTTATTACATGAACCAAGCACATCAACATCGAATTCCATTTGGTTAGGCATTATGTGAAAGATGGCAGTGTCAAATTGATATATTGTCCAACTGCAGATCAATGAGCGGATATCCAGAAAAATGCATTGGCAGAGAATTTGAAAAATATTGAGGCATGCTCAATCTTACTATAAACCCAGTGGATGAAGGGGAGGATGTAATATTATGTACATAATCCTAGGTTATAATTTAATAATATTTTATTTTCTTGTAGAATCTGAACAGCCATCCAAGAAATGATTTGAATAATTAATCTTTGTTGATAAATATGTACATTGTATCTCTTTTGGAATGAATACAATTTTCAGGTTTGTATTTCCATTTTCATTTTCATTTTCTCAGTTTAGTTTCTTGGCCTGCCATACCTTTCAGTTAAGAATTTCTATATGATTGCAGATTATAGAGCATAATCATCACACATATTTTAGTTGTCAGAACAGGATTACAATGCTAGCCTTCTAGTCAAGTTCGTGACCCTATAGCCAAGTGCCTCATCTTAAATAGGCATGAGAGGGAGCTGCGTCTTAACATTCTGTTATCTTTTTCACAGCACATTCATCCTCCAAATTATGGCAGGTCTACATATAATAGGAGAATGCAAGTGTTAGTGTTTTGCATGATTAGGGTACTAGCCCCTTCAGATCCCACAAATCTTGGTCAAAGAAGCTCTTTTCTTGTTGGCATTGAATGGTTTTACATCCAAATAATGGTCATCCTCCATGCATTCTTGAAATTCTGCAGTTTGCTAGTTCTCATCAACGGAGATATGTGATACTTGATGACAACCAAATTAAAATTGTGTGATTACACATTTTCCTGATAAATTGGTTACTATCCATATCAAATTGAAGTTGATTCTACAATGGCATTGATTCTAAAATTGCTGAAAATTAGATGAATTGTCATATATCCTAGAAAAGATGCTTTTTGAATCACCAATATTTCTTGTAAAAATGAAATTTGTCACAATTTTTTTCAGGAATAGCAGTTAGGAGCATAAAAGTTCCTTTTGAAGCCTTCTACTTCTCAAGCCATGCGTACATAGTATGATAATTTTCTTTGTAACTTGTAAAATTTTCCACTCCTTTCTATGCCTTTTGTTGATTCAAGCCTGTGAAATAAGCCTTTTACATCTAGTTTGACTTTTCAGAAGGTTTTGCATTTACTGTGAGGCATCTACATTATGCAAGGCTTGATGACTTGGCATCAGTTGCGATGGGGGTGATTTGAAAAAAAAAACTGTCAGAGCCATATAAAGATGCTTTGACCTGAAGTGTGCTTGATTTTTCTTTGATGTGTACAGTAATTTAAAAAAGTGTCAACATAAAAATGTGAAACAAGACAGATTATTGCGTTAGGATAGTTATAATGTTAAATATCATTTTATAAGATTTGATACTGATTGTAATTGAAAAGAATTGAACCACATTTCTTGTTCAGTGAATGTTGATAACTTGATAGTATATGTATATTATGATTATGAGTGTAGCCGTAAAATTCACATCCTGTACAATATTATTGTTATGCAGGAAAAAAGTGGACATTTTCATGTGCTTAAATAGTGAAGTTGATTTGCTTTTCTTTTTTTGCTTTTATCAATGTAGTACGTTCTTATACATTTCATCTTGGTTTTACTTGTAGGTGTTGTACCTAAATCACTACCACATGTGGAAATATTTTGGAAGGAAAAGGATGATGATTCTGAATGGGTAAGCCTGTGTAGAGCCATTTGAATAGAATACTTCTTCAAGGTTGTAGTACGTACAAGCATTTGGTTGTATCAAATATATGTTTCGTGTACTATTATATATGTTGCATCTGAAAGATTTCCTTATAGGCTTGTTGCATCTGAAAGATTTCCTTATAGGCTTGTTGCATGTATATTTTAATAGTGTAGGGCAGATGAAATACTTTGTGGAATTGAAGATGACTATTCTGGAAATAGTCACATAAAAGGAAATATGGATCTTGTTTCTGAGCGTTCCTCAGTTTTGCAATCACCTCTAGCTACACCAAGAAGTTCCAGTCGTAACGAACAATATGGATTTTCTTCTTTTAAGAAGCCTCCTCAATTAACGGCGTTGTCTTCAGAAGCAATCTATGATACTGGTGGAAGTAAGTCTGATATGCTTTCTTATAAATTATTGTATAATGTGAATGTAATAATTCTATTCTAAGGACAGTAAACCAACTGTTCCTTATATGGCTGTATTTATATTTGTTCTTTCATTTCTTAAAAGATCTTCAAAAGGGTTTGTGCTACCTGTGAAATGTATTCAACTTGTACCAATAATTGTGGATTATACTAGAAATTGAAAGCGAACCTCTTCCCTCATGATTAAATGATCAATAAGACTGAAGCTTATCAGCTTGTAATAGAGGACTTAATACTTTCTAGGACTAATGTTTTGGCTGCCAAATATGAAATTGTCTTTACATTTGAACATCTAAGTCATGAAAACAGAAAAATCGTAGATGAAGAATTTTGGTAAGGAAAAGGATATGGAGGAGTTGCTAAAGGAAAATGGAGAAATTACTAGAAAGGGTCAGAAAGAGCAAGAACAAAAATATAAGGTGAAGGAAACAGTTAGTGAACCATACAATTGGGATAGAAAGCCCTAAGAATTCCATGGGAATGGTTCGTATGCACAGCCGATGAAATTTTTGTAGAAAATAGGGAGAAAGAAATATCATGGAATGAGAGGCGCCAAGAAAAAATGTGGAAAGCAAGGAAAATAAGTAGAAACCAACCTATTACTGCAAGACATTCAAAGGAGATTCAAAATAGGCCAAAGACACTCTACTACTGGTTATTGGGTACAAATTGGTAGAACCAGAGGTCTTAATTTCTGGCTAGCAAAGCTCTGATTTGAAAATTCATAGGTTATTGACGCACTGCAGAAGAATTGTGTATATGGATAAAAGGTAAAATAGGAAAGAAGTGAAAAGATAAGGTTCATCACAATTTTTTTCCTAGCCATCTTTGGGAGTTTGATTGTCAAAGATAGGGCTTGCCAGGGAGGACCTTAGTTTTTGAAGGATGTAGGATGATATTTAGGGCACAAACTCCAAATTTGATCCAAATAGGGAATATTTTATTTTGTGGGATTGTTTTTTTATGTTAAAATATTTTTAATACTCAATTCATCAATTTGATGATAATTTTTGACGAGTAGTCATTTCTCTTTAACTTTTTAAGTCCTATATATTGGTGAATGAACCACAAATTATATAAGCACCACTAAGCATTTGTCAGTATAGGGAAGGAATGACAAGTTGGATGCCATTTAAATTGTAAGATGACTCAATTTTTTAAATATTATTTTACAATTTGTTAGCATAGCTAATGTCAAAGCCATAGCCATGTATGCACGAATTTGAGTAGAAATTTAAAATAGATCTCTTTCAAACTCGTCTAACATCAATTAACTTTTTCACATTGCTGGGAATTTGGCATCAAGTGCTAGATTTTGAAGTTTACTTTTAAAGTGCTCTATCATGAAATATGGCATTTGGAAGGGGTTTACAGAAGTCTAAGGTAGTACAACATTTAGTATAATTCAATCAAGATTGGATGCCCAAACAGTAAGATCTCAATAATGGATTTTTTAAGAAAATTAGAAGGAAAGTGGGTTCGAAAGCAACAATGATGATTGGATGGATAACAAAAAGAAGCGTGTTCCTAGACAAATATTATTAGATGAGGATTTAGTTTTTTTGAAAGGGATCATATTTATTTTTTGGCACAGATAGAAGATAATTTTGCAACTAGCATTAAAGGAATTGATTAATGAAACAATTTTTTTTGAAGAAAATCAAAACAAATAGCAAATAGAGGTCTTGGTTATGAAGCTAATGAAATTAATGATATTAAAAAAATTGAAGGAAACACCAACTTTAGGATGAACAAAATTTGTTAGAAATAGGCTTCATAACATGAATGTAGATGAAACGAAGAAGAAAGAGGAGATTTTGATACTTGAGTCACAAAGGATAAAAGAAAAACAAAGTGAAGAGATGTCTATGGTACACAAGGACATACCCCTGACATTTTTTGCCATGTCCCTACACCGGGATACTTCGGGGACGTAGGGATGATCCTAGCCGTCCCCAAAAAACCAAAATCAGTTGGGGATGTTTCTAGGGCGGTGGAATGGGGTGGGGATGGTGTGGGGACGACCAGTCGTCCTTAGGATGTGTCGGGGGCATCTGAGATGTTCCTCAACCGCCTCAAGGATGGTCGGCCATCCCCACATTGGCTGCTTTATTTTTTGTAAAGAAAACACAACAAAAAAAAACACTCTCTATTGCCTTTTGTGAGACGTCCCTTGACCGTCTTGAGGACAACCGGCCATCCCCACGTTGATTACTTTATTTTTTGTAAAAATAAACGCAACTAAAAAAACCACTTTCTATTGCCTTTTGTGGGCCCCCACACCCCTCTAAACCCTAAAACATTCAAATGCTATACTCCTATTGTCACTTCTATTCATTTTTACATGAAGAAAATTTGCAACCAAGTTAGAAAGACAAAGAGGAGGGTTTGAAGTTGCTGTTGGAAAAACCAACATTGGTAAGGAGTGAGGTAGCAACCAGTAACAAAAGTAAAAGAAGTATGTTAATCTTCCATTTGTTCTTCTTTGTTTCAATTTTTTTCAAAGTTTCAAAGATGCAATGTATGATTTTTTGCTTTTGTTTTTAATTTTTAGTTTCTAAACTCTAAAACAAAACAACATGAGCAGAAGTAGTCAGAGTAGTGGGCATGTTGAGAAGGAAGAAGAAAATGAAAGGGTATGGGTGAAGGGGGGGAAACCTCAAAAAAATCCATTTGAATGCCCTTTTGAAGCTCTAAAAACTAATGCAAAAGGCCCCTTTAATTCTAAAAAACCTCTTCTTCAATTGGTCACAGCCCTAGACAAAGGCAAAAATAAAAATTTAGGGGGTAGTAGATTGTGGATGTGTCACAATTGTAATGATCATTTTAATGGGAGCTACACAAGGGTGTATTCTCATCTATTAGGCTTTAAAGCCAATGTGGTGAAGGTTTGTGAAGATATAAAGGAGGATGAGAGTGTGGAGTGTTATAGATTGCATATGGAGGTGGAATCAAAGTCTAAGAGGTTGCCAATGCCAACACAATCTACACAATCAGCTATGCATATGCCCTCTATAGTTAGTAGTGCTAAGGGTGATATTTATGTTTCCATAAGAGGGAAGAGGAAGACTATTACTTGTGAGCAGCCAAATAGAATTGCAAGTTTGTTCAATGTGCATGCACGAAATGTGGCAAGGTCCTCCATTGCCAAGTTTTTTTTATGCCCATGCCATCCCATTCCATGTAGCAGGTTCTCCTTACTTCAAACAAATGTTCAAAGATGTAACTATTGCTGGTTCCTCATTCACCCCTCTTGGAGAATATAAATGACACACTACACTCCTTGACAAGAATATTCTGTTGGCCCTACGGTTGTTGTTGCACCAAAAGGTCGACCTATTAATGCCTGATACAACCACCAGAGTTAATGGATCCGCGGGACGTGGTTAAACCATGTTGCGGATCTCGAGGGGAGCGCTTACCATCTACCAACAATCTCCCCCTCTCGAGGGGATTTGAACCTGTTACCTTTTGCTTTGATACCACTTGTTGGCCCCACGGTTGCCGTTGCACCAAAAGGTCGACCTGTTAATGCACGATACAACCGCTAGAGTTAATGGATCCACAGGCAGCGGATAAGCCATGCCGTGAATCTCGAGGGGAGCGTTGACCATCTGCCAACATATTCCAAGGTGAGTTTGGTGATGGAGGACATGAGACAGTGTTGGATTAGGATGTGCTGCTCTATTGTCATGTATGAGTGGACCAATATTAGACATCAACCACTTATCAACATCATAGTCACATGTTCAGCTGGCTCATATTTTCTTAGAGCTATTGATTGTTCTGGGAAGCGCAAGGATGCATAATTCTGGTTTCATATTTTGAGAGATGCTATAGAGGAGGTTGGGGCCTCCAATGTTGTGCAGGTGGTTACTGATTCAACACTTGTGTGCAAATTAGTTGGCATGATGGAGGAGGGTGCTTACAAGCACATCTTTTGGACCCCTTGTTGTGTTCATGCGTTGAACACCACATTGAAAGACATAGGGAAAATAGATTGGGTGCAATAGGTGGTGATAAATGCTAGAGATATTTAGATGTTTATTTGCAACCATCACACCTCACTTGCTCTCTTTAGGACATTTTCAAAGAAGGAATTCCTCAAACCTGTGGAGACAAGATATGGCAGTTATTTTATTTTGTTAGAGAGGATGCTCGAGGTGTAGGAGTCTCTACAATTGATGATGGTTAATTCAGAGTAGAGTAGATGGTCTACTTCAAACATTGTAGAAGGAAAAGCATCAAACAAAAAGTTCTTAATGATGATTGGTGGTCCAATTTAAGGTAAAAAATTGCTATTTTTATAAACTTCCTGATGTTCATTTTATTTATAAATTTTAAACTTATAATTTGATTGCTGATTTTATTAAAAAAATCTAATTTTAATTTTCAAACTTGTCTTTTTTCAAATTTTTGTTTGCACTTGTAAATATATTTGCTCCTTCATTTCACCAATTGTGGATGTCATTAGATATGTTGATACAGACTCTCCTAGTGTTGGAGAGATATGTGAGACATTTGATAGCATGCTTGGAAAAATGAAACAAGCAATTTCTAACAGGGATCCTAATTTGGGATTGTATGAGCAACACATTAAGCCCATTGTGATGTGGCGATGGAACACTATGAACACCCCACTTCATATGGAAGCCTTTGCTCTCAATCTCAAATGATATTCACCAAATGCTGGAAGGTTGCCTCCTTGTGATGATGAAGAGGTAAAAGAAGGGTTAATAAGGGCCCTTGGAAAGATGTATTCAATTGAGGAGTCGAGTTTACTATGGACACAATGGCTTGCTTTTACTAATCTTTGTGGTCCAACATTTGGCAAACCAGAGGCAAAAATAGATAGAGCTACGTTACCTCAAACAGATCCTATTGGATGATGGACATGGCATGTTAATGATGCACCAGAGTTGAGGACACTTGCTATTTGCCTCCTTTCACTGGTTGCTAGTTCCTTTGCTACATAGAGGCATTGGTCCACATACAACTTTATTCACTCTATCAAGAGGAATACATTGACCTCTAGACATGCAGAGAAGTTGGTGGCCATGCATAGTGCTTTGCAACTCCAAGATCGTCAAACTTTAGAGTATCGACAAACTCTAGCTTTACGATGGGATGTTGATCTAGAAGATGCCACCCAGATTGATGAGGAGGACACACAAGAGGGATTAGTTGGAATCCCATTAGATGAGCTAGCCCTTCATACTCATAGTAGTAGTGACTCAGAGTTAGACTCTGATTTTGATGCAGTGTTGGGAGATGCTGATTAGAGGCAGCCTCATGCTTTCCATCACAATGTTTTACAATTCGACATTTGTGACTTTGTCATTTGGACATTTGTAGTGCAAACTTGTGACTAAGATGGCTAATAGAGGAAGCAAAAACAATTTAGAGAAAGTCAAGTGGGAGGCTCAATAAAAAAATGTCAACAAAATTCAAAAGAGAATGAAAGAGTATCATAGTAGGGGTAAAATAATCTTTCACCAGCCATGAAAGTGATAAGTTAGAATATTAAGGGCCTCAATGCCCTTGATAAGAGTTTCTTACTAAGGTAGCCAATAGAAGAGATGAAAATGAATATTATGTTCTTCATGAAACTAAGATTGATTTGGAAGAATTGACTAGGGTTAAAAACTTTGTATAGAGGATAAGTGAGGTAGCAAGTGTAATGCCCTGCCATGGAACCCATGGAACATTGACTCAAAAAGACATGGAATATATATATATATATTTAAAACGTAAGGTACAACATCTACAAAACATCAGTGCAACTAGGCACACTAGGACAACACATGACATCCTGTCACAATGTTATGTTGCACAAGCGGAAGACTACTACTGCACAACACCCTCTGACCCATGAGGAATGTTGAGAACACAAACAAGATCACTGATAAAGGGTTTCGACCTTCCCAAGACTTCACGAGATTGGGTGAACAATCTCCTTAGGCCTAGGTTTGACAATCAGGCAATTTTGGGAGAAGGCATGCAAAACACTGCAAAAGATACCTTAACTTCTCAATGATGACACATATGAACATGCACTAAAATTCTCTAAACTCCCAGGACATTGGGAACAACTTCCATTCATCAAGTTTTCCCATCTGAGGCCTCAAAGTACTCACTATCTGATGAATGGGAGGATAACAATTTTCCTGAA
This sequence comes from Sequoiadendron giganteum, assembly GCA_007115665.2. NCBI lineage: Eukaryota > Viridiplantae > Streptophyta > Pinopsida > Cupressales > Cupressaceae > Sequoiadendron > Sequoiadendron giganteum. Next base: position 384,442,515 of record CM021101.1, on the reverse strand, counting down.
TGACTACAATGCCCAAATGGGACACTAGTGCCCAGATGGGATAACAACGCTTAACACCGGTATTCCTATTAGGTGATGGTATCCTATTTTTCTGCAGAGTCCATTCTGGGCGTTGTAGTGCTTTCCAATGTTGTGGTCTTTTTTGAGCATTGGTGTCTTGGCCAATGGGCAATCCAAGACTAGGGATTGGCCTCCAAGACCCCCCAAGCACTAAGGAACCACCTAGAAAGGTCTACAACACCCTATGCACTGTGAAACGTCAAAACATGACTCAGGTTGAAACAAGGAGTTCGTTTTCCTTAGTCACTTGACACCGCTCACAAGCGAAGGATATAGTAGGGAGGAGTATTAGGACCTCCCTGGCACTGCTAGATCTTACCTTAAGCAAGAATTTACAAGAACAAAGAGATACAACCTATGTTACACGGGGATGCGTCCCTTGCCCCAGAAGGGGCCGTCCCCATCCCCAGTCGTCTCCAGGATGGGGGGGTGCAAAGGGGATGTCCCCTTGCCATCCTCGAACTAGGCAAATCAACGGGAAATGATTGGAAATGTCCCCGTCCCTTTGGGGATGTCCCGTCGTCCCCAGGATGGCTGGGGGACGTTGGGGACATCCCTCGTTGTCCCGGGGATGGCTAGTCGTCCCCAAACGGAGGAACACTTCAGCAGAAAAAATAACATAAAAAAACTAATGCTTTTATGGTTCTTTGATGCAGATTTGCATATATTTTGTGTGTATGTTACTATATATTTTTTGTTTGTATCAAATTTGCATATATTTTGTGTGTATGGTGTTGTATATTTTATGCATGTTACTGTATTCCTTGTGTGTCTTCAATGTGTGAGTAGCTTTCTACCCTGCTTTTCTATCCAAAAGCCATTGTAGTACTTTGAAGAATGTTATAGGCCTAAGAAATTTGAGGTTTCCCCACTTCATGCCTGTTTGTTGGAGCTCTTTTGGATAAAATACTTGTGCACTTTTAGTTAACAATGTTAAGAAGCATACTTCTCGATCCATCTTCAAGGTAATTTGCTTTGTGTGTCAAGAGTAGTTTGAATAACTGAGAAGCATCAACATCCAAGGCTAAGAAGTTATGTACTCTACCTAAGAGATTTGCACTATTGGGGTTTTCTTGTTTTTGTTACTTTTGAACCATGGTTTTATTGATGTTTGAGACTGCTGTTATAATGCTTTATTGACATTTATTATGCTGTTATACTACTGCTCTCGTGACTTATTTACATATTGATATTGTTATTATTTATTGACATATCTCTCTCTTTCCCTCTCTCTCTCTCTCTATAATATATTAATAAATTTTGAAAAATTCATATTATATATATATAAATTTGTATACCACCATCCCCTTCTGTCCCCTAAAAATGCCCCCCTAGGGGACGTCCCAGAAACGCATCCCTTGTCATCCCCCCGTCCCCGTCTCCGGAACGCCATGGACCATAGGATACAACACATTTTAGCTTTGTCAAGACCTTACAAGAGACTACAAGAGGGCTTGAAATGGCACAACACTGTAGGAATGGGCTCTTAGAGGTATTACGACCACACGACAAATTCACAACATTGCCCAAGACTACTCTAAGACGAATTACATTCCTTTTAAACCAAAAAAAATAATCCTACATTCATTTTACCATCACATTGCATAAGCATACAATCATCCATAATGCGATCGTGCTCGGCTCCAACACTGAGTCATGTAACTAGGATTAGTTTCACCATCCATTCTCTTTTTGATTATAATTCATCTCAATGAGAGGTCAAATAAATCATATCATTACAATTACATCAAGGAGGATTCAAATGTCATTTAGTTATACACTTTTGCATTTAAATGAAAGTAATTGATTGCATAAAATAAAACTCCAAGTAGAGCATGGTACAATGGTCAATTTCGATCCTCAAACCTTCGGCCCCCAACGGTGGGATCCATGCCACTCGACCATGTGATACTTGTAGGTTCACCCCATTGTGCTAGGAGAAGGGCATACACTCACACAAGACACAAAGAATACATGACATCCAAGAATGCAATAAAGTCAACACCAATCATGGAAAGAAATTACAACTTCTTTTTGGTGCTAATCAAACTATTGTAGGACTAGATGTTAAGAGAGCTAGTTAGGGAGTGTCATGATGGTGTTCATTGGTATAGCATCACGTGGAATCTAGTACTCCTCTCATACGAATGAAGATACTTGATCTTACAAGGCTTGAGCTCCCCAAGCTGGCATGTCTTCCCAAACATCCTTAGTCTTTATGAGCACTCAAGGCATGAGAGGGACATCCATTATCTTATTTAATTAATTACCCATGTTTCATTAGTTTTCACTTGATTAAATGAATCCCCACTCGTGATCAAGCCTACAAGCCACTTTGGCCGGGGACACATTGGGAGCCACTCCCTTAATCCTCTCTACTACCTATGTCCTAAGCTCATCACACCCTCCAACGAGTGTGGCATAGAAAACAATGAACAATTTCATTTTCCAAACAATTTTCACATGTTTTCTAAAGATTTTTTTTATCATTTCACAAAGTACACCTTTGCTCACACATTTTAAAACATCATAATTCATTTGAAACTTCCAAATTTTTCCAACTTATCAAATCACCAAAAACCAGGAATTTCTACAAAACACCATTAAAATGGTTTGAATTTTCTTCAAATCTTAAATTTCCAAAAATCAAAATTCTAACAATATTCTAGTTTTCAGTGTTGGCTTCATCAAAAGTCAAATTTGGGCTTACAGATATTCACATGTTATTTCAATATTCAGCTGCAGGTCCTAGAATATTTCAATAATAAATTGCTCCAGACCTGAGTACAAAATCTATTTAAAAATAAAAAATAATATTTTTCTTGGCCTGCGATTATTAGAATAGCAGTCATTTTATTTTGCAAAGCTAATAAAAGGGGGTTGAGAGAACGCCTGACCACTGTCCTATCAATTGGAAGTTTTAGAAAAATAGAAAAAGAAAAGAAAAGTTAAAAAGAAGTAAAAAGGAGTATTACAGCCTCAGCTATACTAGCTGCCCCCTTTCATACTTCACAGTTTACTCCAAGGTGAAAAAGCTGCATTGGAAGTTTGCGGATTAGTGGGCCCCTTGTGTGACGTGGGAGCAGCTAGAAATTGAGCTATATGGAAATTTGAAAAGTTTTAAATAAATTAAAACAGGTTTCAAGTATTTCATCAGATGAAATTCCTTTTCCATTTGCCTTTGTCCACATTAGACGAACCCTGCGCCCTCATCATAGGGTTTGGGGAGAGGTGAGGGGCCAGGTTAAGGGAATGGGACACCATTCTTTTTAATTTTTCATTTGTTATTAATTTAATAATAGAGGGTTTCTTTGCAGTAGATTTTGTTAGTGAAGGTGGCTAATTTTCATCCTCCCAAAATTAGATATTTGCATGATAATTTTAAATTTTTGACTGCATTAGAACACTTGCTGGAGCAGTCCATATCACTTCATAATTTCAGCGGTGGGGAAGATTTTGTGAGTTTTTTTTTAGGAGAATTTTGCCTTCATTTGAACCTAGTTTATTGTGAAGTCTACAATATTTATACATGTTTTAATGTGCTGAGTCAAGTCTAGGTCTAATAGTTCTGGTCTGAAAGAATATTTTCTGGATTAAAATTACCCTGTGTAGGAACCAAATTATTTATTATGCATATATGTAGTTAAACAAACATGTGATTGTTCATAGTTGTATACTTAGTCACAACATTCGCTGAACTTGAAGCTTCAAATTCAAAATTTGGCGAATTCTTAAAAAATGCACGAAATTTGTACGGAAAATTCAAAGGGTTCGTGGTTCATAGCGATTTTGTTGAATGGGTTGGAGATATTTCCCCTCTGCCTTTTGGCCAAGGCAGCCAGCCTTGGCATTGGGGTGAACAGAAAAGCCAGGGCACTGTCCTTGGGGCCACCACGGCCATGGGCTTTACAAAGGTCGGATTTCATTTTGGCAGCTTTTTTGATCGATTGAGTTGGGCGAAGTCCCCTGCTGCTAACGAGTGCAATCGGCTCCATGATTTCTTTGCTAATATTGGCAATGGCTTTGCAGTTCATAGGAAATGTGCCGAGTGTTGTGCACCAGGCCACCAGGTATTTAGCCGTCATCGCAGCTTGCGGGAAGATAGCATTTTTCTCCGTTGGAATGGGCCCTGTGAATTGGGTGCTCGAGTTGGAGATATTTTTTAATGTGAGCATTTAAACTATTAAGTATTATTTTATTTAAATTGAATTTTTATTAAAAATTTAAGATTGAATATATTTAAATTTAATATTTTCTTTTATTGTTTTATTGAATTGTATTTTTTAATGTGAACATTTAAGCTATTTTGATAATTTTACACACACACACACACACACACATACACGCACACACGCACACACACACACACACACACACACACACATACATATCGATTTTTTTACGCTTGTCGAATTTCATCCAAATTTTATTGTTGCCGAATTCAAACCTTGTGACATAGGTTGTATATTCCTTTGTTGTTTCTCTTCAAATTTCATCCGAATTTTGTTGTTGCCGAATTCGAACCTTGTGACATAGGTTGTATATTCCTTTGTTGTTTCTCTGCATATGCTTTCCTCTCAGTTTTGGATGAGCTTGTTTTGTAGCCTTCCATTGTGTATGTAAAATAATATTTGTTACTGCAAGCAGGTGCGTTATTGCAACGTGGAAATCTTGCTGATAGACCTTCTTTCAGAAGAAAAGCAAGTCATCAGAATGCAGCTTCTAGCATTATTGAACCCATAATTGGAGCTTTTCCCTCTGGTATGAGGTGCACTTTGTTCTTACTGTGGTCTTTTTTTTTTGCAAGTTGAAATGATTCTATCTGTAGATCTTTGGCATACAAATTGGTTTTTCTAATTCTTTTTATGGGAGACAGAATCCTTTCTAAGAGGGCGATCATACAATATCAGAATAGAAGATCAAGTTTTAGTTCGATTCTCTCCAAAGAATTCTGATGCAACTTACTACTTTGGTGATACGGTATTCAAAACTTATTTTGTAAAGCAATTTGCATGACTAGCCCATTTTTGCTTTCATCTCTTTATTAAGCATCATGAACAACAGGGTTTAAATTTTGTTGCCACAGATTGGAGGAGTTCTCACATTTTTCCATGAAGAAGGTCCAAGAAGATGCCTTGAGGTAGTGTGCACTATATGTTACCTAGCAACAAAATGTTTCAATTCACAAATTTTACAAAGGTTTACTGATGCAACAATTTTCAGGTGTCAGTAACACTAGAGAATATGGAAACTGTTAGTCCAGCTTTCATCCATCCTTCTCGGAAACATTCTCCCATTATTACAAAGGTAAGTGAATTGATATTAACATAGACTTGGTAATTTAAATGCACAGTCAACCTTAAGATAATTAGAATAGAAGTTCACAAGAATTATATGACGACTGAATTGCATGCTTAATTAAAGCTTTGTTTCATATAACATTTGATAATACAATTTCATTTATTTTTTAGTGAGAATTTAAATTTGGAATATGATTCTTTATCTTTACCTGAAACCTATTTCCACTAACTGCATGATGTATTTCTTCATCAGTTTTTGGATATGGCATCTAGCAGGTCCACATTTAACTGGTTATTGCATTGCTTTGTTATTCAGATTCAAAGCGATTACCATGAAGTTGTTGCAGACATTGTGCAGACACATTTTATGTTTTCTATTCCCATGGATGGGCCAATGTCTTTCTCTACACCTCATGTTTCCTTACAATGGGTTCTTCGGTTTGAGTTTATAACTACATCCAAACATGTGGATTGGAGACAGTATGAGCATCCCCTCTTTATAGAGGAAAGAGAGAAAGGTGAATGGGTTTTGCCTATTAGTGTCCATTCACCTGTCCCACGAACTCATGTAACTTCTGCCAGGAAAGAAAGACCATTTTCTCCAAATAGTTTCTGGGTTGGTTCTCCAGGCTCAGCTGGAAGAAGCCAAATGCAATCATCTTTTCTTTCAAGATGGGAAGCATCAAATGGAGGGGATGTCACGGGAAATTCTATTGGCTAAAAGAGTGAATGTTATGGTAGGACAGCTGTCAATATCCTGTCAGTGGTCATGCAACTTTGGTGTTTGAGGTTGGCATGCCCAAAATTTCGACAGATACACGATACCCATTGGTATATGAAGTCCTACATGCGGGCAGCTGAGTTTTCTTAATAATTGAATGAGTCCATTTTCTCCTTCAAAATCTGATCTCTCCCATCCTTTGTACATTGTATTTACCACTTCTAATGAGTTTCCAGAAAATTTTAAAACCATGTATCAGTTATCTTTTCTGATTATTATTTCTTCTGTCCTAACACAAACATCTGTTTGGTCTTCTAATATAGCCCAATGCCAATATGTACATGTGGTCGCAATGTCTTTCTCCATCTCAGTTGCAGCAGATGGAGATGTCTTCCACATGTGAGTCAGTTACACAAACAATTTTGGGATATTATTTCCGTAATGAATCGAACATTGAGAGATCTAATGCCAATATTATACCTTAGGATTTTTTATTTTTTGTTGTACGATCATAAAACCATCTCTCCCTTTCACATAACAGATTAGGGTTACACAGATGTTTTTAAAAATAATTTATCATACCAGAAGAGCGAACAAGTTACTAGCTTAGATATTTGTATTTAGTCTCTGATTGCACTGATTGAAAGTTCCTTGTAATAAATCAATAAAATTGTTTGTTGTATTTAAAGCAGATGAAAATAAAGGAAAAACAAGCATATTTCTTTTTGTGCTTCATTCAGCAATGAGCTTGAATTTTAACAGCTTGTAGCGTTATACAAAATGTCTTTTCCAGATGGTGAAAGAATATCATCGTTTATCAGAGTTTCTTGTTACAATGGAGTTCTTATTTAACAAACATAGTCTGCTATCACCCAGACAACTTATGTCTATCTCCCTATGATTATCCACTGGATAGAGTTTCTTTAGAGGACATTCAGAATAGAAACTTTTTCTTTCTCTTTGCTGGGCTGGTACTAGAGATTTGGAGAGCAATTTGATTGTTTTTAAGTTTGTTAGCTTTAGCATGTAAAATTAGAGGCTATCATTGTTTATTGGCCTTATCAACTGATAGTATAATGTTTTCTATTAAGATCCCTCTTGGGGTGATCTGTTTGCAACAACTACCATTTTAAAATCAAGGTCACGCCTATATGTTTGTTGAGTGTTGTAGGTGCATCTATTATGGGCATTACTATTTTACTATTAAGTAATTAATATTATCGCGTTCTCTTGTATTAACTCAATACTCAAAGAAAATAAGAAATATAATTGATACTATGGCGATCATGAATTATTGGAGGACTAGATTAAGAACTTTTAATCATCCATAGCAATAGTTGTAGACGTGATTCTCACAGAGAGAAAGTTTAGCAGTCACTCATTTGGTATTACAAAATAAAATGTTTCTTGAAGCGGGGAACAACAAAGGATATTGTATCTTTCATTTTGTACAAGGTTTTGGGAATGTGCTAAATACATTAAAAAAAATAGGCTAAACAACCAAATAGTTTTGTATTGAAACTTTGAGAAAAATCACAGCTCTTTCATTTTCCAATTTTTGTGAGTACTAGCTAGCGATTTTAATTATTATTATGTTGGTACCTTGTATGCCAGCTAAATGTGGATCATATACAAAACTCAAACGCTTGGATGCTTATATATGAGATGTCAATAGTAAGAAAAAGTTAAAATTTATAAAATGCATGTACAAAAGGAAGGGTGCAAGAAAATATTAATACGAAAGCCTTAAATCATTTGTTCAATAGAAAAATATTGAAGGATATATTTTTTTAATTAAATAAAATTTATTGTATTAGATAATGATTATTTTGGTATAGTCTATTGTGATTATCACAATTATATATGTTTATTTACATTTTTTTCTGTGTTTTTAAGATAAAAATATTAATCATATTTTTTTATTTTTTTTACACTTTAATTTTACATCTAATAAGTCCTTCAACTATTTTATTATTTGCAATTAATGTTATCCTTCACTCTAAATGTAAATTCAATCACCAATAAAAATTAGAAAAGATACATTTCTTGTTAATGTATCATTTTTATCTTGTAAATTTTGATTTATTAACCCTTCTTCCCTCTTCTAAAAATAATTTTATGTGTTTATTTGTTGAAGTGATTACAAGGAGGCTCCTCTCAATGAGAGAAAATATGGAGAAGCAAAATGTCAATATATGTACATCCAAAATTTAAATGTAACTTAATTTTATATTGCTTAAATTATTCTTTCAAAGACGATCCTTTAAAATCTTTTATTTTCACAAATTAATTAAATATTTTATGCAAAACTTTTTAAATTTGTACAAGACAATTCTTTAAAGTCTTTTATTTTCACAGAATAATTAAATATTCTATGCAAAACTCTTTAAATTTGTGCAACAATGTTCAAACCATTGAATTTGGTGCTATGTTTTGTATATTATGTAATTGTGTATGTATCTATTTCTCATTCATTTATTCCTAAGGGTTCAAATTTCTAGGCATAGCTCATGTTCACATATCTTTGCACATATTGCCTTAGGAATGTCTATTAGATCCACTTGCCAATAGAGATACTTGCTCTACCCACCATGGGAATAACATTCCTAAGCTCCTATTGTTTCAAACTTCCCACCAATCTCACCCTATGGATAGAAGGGCTCCCTGAACCAATGGAGATAAGGGTTGCTCTCCGAACCAATCTCAGTGAATGAGTGTACCCAAGCCGATGATGGAAAGAGAGAACCCTACAATCTATAAGGGCGATAGTGAGAGGCCTACTATTCTAAATTGATGTTTCAAAACTGATAATCGATAGAGATGTTGAGATGCGTACATGAGCCGGATAATCGATTATGATTGCATCAAAACATGTAGTTGTTGAACAAAATGCATTGTTAACATTGATGCAATCATAATCCAATATCTAGCATGATTGTTAGTCACATAAAATTATTTTGTTTACAAGTCCTTAAGTTGTGCTACATCCTACATGTATTGGTTTTAGTCTAGTACAATAATTAACTTGATTAATACATACAATCCTTGTGCAATGTAAGAAGGTTGTTCCATATAAAATATTTAGAAGTATGTCTAAGATATTTGTTTTATATATTTTAATGTCTTAAATGTAGGGGTATAGGAAGATGTCGTAAGCTTTTGTCAAATATCATTGTAATATGGAAGAAATCTATTTTTGACTTTACTAATAAATAAAAGATGAAAATGATGAATGGTAGCAGATATATCCATTAGCAAGTCAACATATACCACTACTTGCTATTGGATATATCTACCAGTAACTCCACATAAGAAGAGTTCCACTTGCTTGGCTTTTGTTGCAATTTCCTATCTAATATATCCACTATATTTTACATTAATAGATGACTCACCTATGAATATATTTGCATTTTTGTTTGTGCTTATGCCTTGCATTTGCATGAAACAAAACCATAGAGACAAACAAAAGAGTTGAGGCAATAATTTATAAGGGATTTAGAATTGGGTGTAGGTGCTTCTAAAGAGAATAATAGGTATTTTTTATGAGAATCGATAAGTTAGTGCATTCTTTGCATTCAATTTAGGGTAGCATCTCAAGTGTTTTGGAAGGGAACAATCTTTGAAGATTGTGAATAGGAATGAATTGATGATGAATGAATTCAAACAAATAGGAAACAATTAGCAATCCAAATTCAATGATCAAATAGACCTAATCTCAATAGAGTGTGTGCACATCAATAAGAAAGCATAACACAAATTAATTAATCTACTCTATTTTACCTCCACAAAAAATGCCTAGCTTTACTTCATTGTATAGTATAAAATTGTGTTATTTGTATGATATGTGGATTGCTCATAAAATCTTAACATAACCTTGTCAAGCAAAAGCGTTGTAAAAATCTAGTTTGGTTACAAATTCAATGAAAAATTAATGATCAAATGATGGATGATTTATAGCTTCTAGGGATATCAAATCAAGAGTGTGAGATGTGAAGTGAGATCAATGGATGAGAATTGTTAAGAGATCATGATGAATGTGCATGAGGTTGCATGGAAAGATGAAGTGGAGTGAGTGAGAGTGAAGTGAGGTTGAGGTTCAACCAACTCACTAAATTTAGTTCTAGTCTCTAAATATATGATTAGAAGAATAAGTATAGTATTTGTTATTTTAAGAAATAAACAAAATAATAATTTTAATTTTAATTTTTAGAAGAATGTGCAAACTAAATAAATTAAATAATTTGTCTTGGAGGAATAAAATTAGCTAGTTAAATAATTATGAGATGAGAGGGATGCATGATTTCAATAAATAATTAAAAATTATTTAATTCTGGGAGATGGAGGATAATGTAAGGTTTAATTAAATAATTAAAAAATATATTTAATTATGGAGATAAAAAATAATAATTAGAAATTGATTAAATAATTAAAAACTATTTAATTAATGCAGGAAATGAGTTAGTTTAATGAAATAATTAAATATTATTTAATTAAATATTATTTTATTAATAGTGATGAAAGGGGTGATGAGTGATGATGACGAGAAATGATTAGAAGATTGTGTTAGATATTTTTTAGGTGTCTACAAAGATAACAAGTTCATGCCCATTATCGTTTTTCCTTATATTTCCTATAAATTTTTCACATAAATTGGAGGGTTAATCTCTTCATTATTTTAGTCTTCGTGGCATTTTTCAACCTTGATGTTTTTAAATGCATGCTTATTGATATTTTTTCCAACTTGTATTTTTATTCGATTAGCAATTAGCAAAAGACATCAAATTTTGAATCAACTAAAAAGAAAAAACAATATCTAAAAAATCTAGACATTTGTTTTGATATATATGACTACCTTTATGAATGGTAAATAGCCTATATTGTTGAGCTTATGAACCAAAAAAATCTAGATTTTCATATTTTAAGGAATCATAGATTTTGAATCAACTAAATCGAAAAATACAGTTACACAATATAAACATTCCTCATGCAAATGTTGAAAAAATTGAAAAACAATGTATTTTCAACCCAATTTTTGATAAACAATCAAAAAACAAGAAAATATTTTGTAAAAAAACAATTATCTTTTTACAATTTAAAAATCTTAAGTAGTACTTCTTTAACTTGCATTTAGGAATCTTAAACAAACACTCGTTAAAAAGCATATTATCTTTTTCAACCTAATTTTTTAATAAATTTGGAATACAAGTTTCTTCAATCCATTTTTATTTTAATTAAAAAACTAAACACAACAAATATTGAATTAAATAAATAAATAAAAATTAGTAAAATAACAAATTGTCTTTTTCATCTAAGAATTTTAAAATTACTTTTGCAGGTTGAAAAACCTATTGCATTTATTTAATAAAAATCAACTAACAAAAAAAATAGAGATATTATTGTATGTATTTTTCAGTGAGCCTTTATTTTAGATGAACAAAGAATTTGAGACAACAAAATTTGAATCAACTAAATAGTGAAAAACTTAATAAAACAAAAAATTGTATTTTCTGATATGTGTGAATCTTAAACAATACTTTTGCAAATTGAACAACTTACATTTCTTTGATGAACAATAAATTAATAAAAAACTTGTGATACTATATTTTTTAACTAATCTTTGTTTTACATGAATACAAATTGAACACAATAAATTTTTGAATCAATCAAAAATCTAAAAATTTAATACAACAACAAATTATCTTTTTTACTATTTATGAATTTTAAACATTTTAATAAACTTTTCTTTTTTTAATTAATGAATTGTAGGAGACCACTCCCTTATATAACATAACAAAATTTTATTATTTCTTATTTTTTATTTGAAAATCCCTTTAAACAAAGGATATATGCATATCCTTAATAGTATTCATTCGTGAGGGAGAATGCCATTATTGGTCTTAAAAGTCAATTTTAGCCTCTTTTTTGTGATTGCCTTGATAAAAGCCACGTCTCTTTGGCTATAAATTAAACACAGTGGTTTCCATCTTGTTCAAAGGATGACAGGTGTAGTAATGGTAATTTCCTTATAAAAATATACTATTCTTGAATATATATACAACAAAGATTTGGTTTTCAAGCACATATATACGGTTATATGACACATATATGGTTTTCAAGTAGATATATATTGTTTTAATTAAGATAAATTGTAAAGGTCAGAACGCATTACAAAATAATCATGGAGGTAAGTAGGACAAATCTCATGTAAGATGAGACTTTAAAAAACCAAACTAAGATCAGCAATGCTTTTGACTGGAGCAAGGAACCAAAAATAAACGAGAAACAAGAGTCTCGACCTTATAAAGCAAACTTATCCAACAAGTATCAAGAATGAGAAAAAGAAGAGGAAGAGGAGGGACCTTTATGCCTTCTATGAACAATAGTCCAAGAAATACTATCATCTGGAAACCCACAGCAAGGGGAAACATAAGACTCCCCCAAGGGAAGACCATTCGCGCACAAGGGTGGAATAGGAGGATAATAAAGTAAACAATAGTCGTCATCCACAAAAGAACCTTGGGGCGAAGCGGAAGCAGTTAGAAGAGTAGGAGAAGCACCCATAAGAGGAAAAGATACCAACAGGGACCTCTAGAAGAATTGCAAATTACAAAATTGCATAGATTGAAAAGAAAAAAATAAACTCTAAATAATTGCATTGATTATTTCTTTGATAATTGCTTAAGAATGAGTACAATATATAAAGCATGAGAAGAGCCATCTAGAATGACAACTGCCAACTAGAAAATAAGCATGCAACTCCATGCAAGATTGCACAACTACACAATCATTATTCTAAAAATCTAACAACTAGCAAACTTATCTAGAAGAATATTTTACGTAGAATATTCTACACTAACACCCCCCCTTAAGTATAGCTAGGTGAAAAAGAAATATGTAAAAAATGCAAGGATGGATGCATGAAAACATGAACGGGTCCCAACTACAAGGCCATGTTAGGTAGCCAATTACAAAGAGGAAAAGAGAAACCCAAGTGGGAAAAACTCCTAACCAAAAGATACATTAATGATATCCATCACAAATCCAATCAATCTTCATCCACATAAAGGATGACAAGCGAAGCCATACAACCCCCTGCATAATGAGGTAATTTGCTACACACTTGTGGAGTAACATAGGAATCCTTAAACCGACAAGCAAGGAAAGATACTATGTTTGCTAAAAACCATATTAGAGCCACTAAACGACTCGAGTTGGAATCATGATAAAGCAACAACAGACCCGATGCCAAGGAGCACTCGAAAACTCGCAAACTGGCACAACTTTGGAATCCATGAAACAATAGTTGATTGAAAAATGATTTGGAACTGAAATGATGTGCAAAAATCAAAAAAAAAATACAAACCTAATGGATGCAAAAAAGAAATAGTGCATGCATAGATGAATGTTCACATCTGCCTACATGATTTCTAGCCCTGCAATATAAGATGAATTTGCACTCAAACTAGCCTATGCTTTGATACCATGTGAGAATTTTTGGAATTCTAGAAGAGTTGCAAATTACAGAATTGCACAAATCGAAAAGAAAAAAATAAATTCTAAATAATTGCATAGATTATTTTCTTGATAATTGCTTTAAAATGAGTACAATATATAAAGCACGAGAAGAGCCATCTAGAATGACAACTTCCAACTAGAAAATAGGCATGCAACTCCATGCAAGATTGCACAACTAAGCAATCATTATCCTAAAAATTTAAGAAAGCTTATCCAAGAAAGCAGGAAAACTTATCTAAGAAAGAAAAGAATGGGCATTTAAGGAAAAATCAGAGAGATTCCTTAGTTAGCTTACAATCAAATAAAGCAACAACATTTATCCACATGAAGTTGCTAATTTGGGCTAACAAGACACTCATCAAAAGTTTGGGAGGAGGCATCCTCAGAAGAGGCGAAAGCCGAAATAGTCAAGAGATCATCATTAGCATTCTTCCACCAAGTATCCACACCTTTTCTACATGGGAGAGAGCAAGCCAAAGCTAGGTGACTAGTAACGAAACAACGATGACAACTAAAAATTAGGCCTCATAATCGAGTGGTTGTGATCAAGGCCGATCCCCAACCAATAGAACCACATTTATGTGAAGAGGCAAAAAGATATCAATATCCACTAGTAGTATCCTAGCAAAGGTGAAATGGCTTGTAAAGGAAGTGGACTCATCAACCTTTAAAAAATGACCAATAGAGTTTCCCATGGTCTCATAGCAAGTCTCCTCCGAAAACTGAAGGGGGAGATTTAGGAGTCTAACCCACATTGGATGCACATTGAGTGGTCGATAAGGGGGTTGAAGGAAGATGTCCAAGGTTTGAGAGAAAGGGTTGCTCTCCCCAAGCCTGAAGATGACGTAGCATTGAGCAACAGTTCTCAACAAAAAAGTAAGAGAAGAGCTCAATCTTCCTGACCACTAAGGTCCTCCAAGAATCCAAAACGATCAAGATCAAAAAAAAAATCAGAAGTTAGAAAAATGACACACCAAACCCTATCTCCGATAAAAATTCTCATTCTCAACAACATCCTCCCCACAAACCACTACCAGGAAGGTTTGGAACAGGGGAGAGGGCACACCCGAGGAGGGTGAGCAAAACTAGATCATGCCGCCAAAGAGTGAGAATGAGCTCCCGCTGAAGCGACAGGCTCTAGAGGAGGTGCAGAGGGGGATGAATCCACTAGGAGAGCACGAGTTGGAGAGGCCTCGGCAGTAGAAGGAGGGCCATGCTCAGAAAAACCCTCCACAAGCAATGAAACCAACCCAGGAGCATAGCCCCTCGTAGGATTCGGATCCCATGCAGAAGCAATGAGAGAGAATGCAGGAGATGGCAAAGGAATGCAACCGACAGTTGGTGCAGGAGAAGTCACAGAGGCGCGGGCAACAAAAGCAAGAGACATCGCGAATAAGCAGTCGATATATATTGTTATCTGACACATACATATATTCTTAAATGACATTTTGATATTTATACATGTCTTCCAAAATATAGTGTTCTGTGTAGCAGCACCTCCGTAGATACTCACGACGGGGTGTACATAGATGCGGTTGGGAGTCACATGGGAATAGGATATACACAGTGCTCAACTTCATATACATAGTGCTGGGTATAGGAACATACATAGAGTTGGACATAGGAACATACCTATAGAAATATTTGAAGACAAGTGTAATACACAATGTGTATACATTCCAAACCACCTTCTAACTACCCTTGTCAAATATGCTGTTCACTTGGTCAAAATCACCCTCGACTAGAAAACCACAATCTGTCTCATAAAATCATGGGTTTTGCTAAACAAAATTATGGACTTTACCTGTTTAAGTTGCTTAAAACACCCAAAATCATGTTTAGATACCCATGTACCCCAAACCATGGGCTTTAGGGTCAAAATTTTCTCCTCAACTCTTCAAAATTATGAAACTATCACTTAAACTATCTAAAACCATTTTAGAATCGAAAAATCTACAACTTTTTGCCATGTAAATTGTCTTTCAATTTTTCATTTTTGGGAGCTCAACCCCTAGTCATATTGGTGAGCAAGACTCCTTAGTCTCCAATCACATGGGATTTTAATCCCTTGGTCACTCCATTTTTAAGGGGATTAAAACTAGCATCCATGCCTCGGTAGCCCTCAATAGTTAGGAGTGGTCATAATTTTAACCCTAAACACATAACCCACAAATCATAATCTTTATTTTCTAAACACCTAACCCATTTTCCCAAATCATACTCCTAGTTCATACTCCATATCCATTTTGTACATCCAAAATCCATCACCTATTATAATTTTTCATCATCTATTATCTTCCTACTATAAGTCATAGGAATTTTGTCCTCCATCTCTCGCATTAAATTAATACCTTTGTCCACTTCATACTATCCACCTTAACGATACCATTGGTCTTATATCTATTATCCATATTTTATTTTATTCTCATTGTTAAATCATTAATTCCAAATCTTTTGGTTCAATGGAATCATCGTTCTCACTATCCATTGTTCAATCAATTCACAACTATAATAATCCTCAGTTCACATCCAAATATTTGAGAGCATTATGATATCCTTGATCATTGAACCATGACCATCCTTTGCACACTTAATCTTTATAATCTAAATATTATCATCATCAAAAGCAATCTTTGGATACATGCAAAAGAATCACCTTTGGGTCTCTTTTGATCAAAACATCCTTAAGATCCAAGAGTGTAGCTTACAATTTAAATCCAAGTTTGAAAAAATAAATTCAACATGTTCCACCTAATAATAGATTCATATTTTAGGATCATCCTATCCATCCAAGTTATCTATTTAGGTTATTTCTAAGTTATCCACTAGACCACCTATCCCTCATTTTAGGAAATGACTTCCTTTGTTGATATTCTCACCTCAAGTCCAATATTTTGAGTCCTGAGTATTTCCCCTTTTTCATACATTTAATACAATTCCAATTTCACCAATTCTTTCATACCCATATTCTATCACACCAAATCCAAAATAAAGACCAATAGAACCTAGCACATGATGAACCACTAGACATGAAATGATTGAAGAAAATCATTTTCATAATCAGTCTCCCATATAACAACTTCCTTTCCTAAGAGAGCCTTCTCAACCCCAACATGTCAATAGTGAAATTGATTATTACAATTCCAACCAACCTAAATACACTATCAATCCTAATGTCATCTTCAATTTTGAACAAGGATGTGATATCACAGAGGCATTAATTGGAATAAACATAAGATGCAATCCTTAGACAAGTTATCGAATTAGGGGTTAAATTACCTCTTGGTTATGATTTCTCCCACCCTGATCACATAGTACATATTGATCCCTTGGAGTTCCAACCACAGACCATAATTTCCTTCATCCTAATCATGAACACACCAACCCTCATTTAGACCACAATAATCTCTCTCAAGGAAAATAATCAATTTCCATTAAGAGTAAACCCCTGTATCAAGAATATATTCCACCTAAAATACATACATCCCTTCAAAATAGGATTTAAAATCTATTATCCAATAGTCAAGTCACATTAATAGTAAACACCCAACTAGGAACTAAACCTAATACCTACCATATAAAATCCATCTCCATTCATATTACTAGTCAGAATACCTCTCATGTCCCGACTTCCACTATGACCATTCTAAATTTTGGACCTCTACCTAAGCCCAACCTCAATTCCATGAAAAACATTGCCCAATACAAAACCACATTCCTCCTAAGACTTACACCATGTAATATCATCAATACTCTTCACCACCTCCACTACCACCTAGTTCATCTTTTGATCAAGAGTGGTAAGCCATGAAATATGCCCTTAAAGGAATCCAAGGAGAAAATCATAATAAGAAATAATATACCTTAAAGGAGTTATGTCCATATCCCTTTGATTAGTCCATATCACAAGTCTCATTCCCTACTAATTTTAAACCTCTTAAGTATGAAAAATACAATGGGATGAGAGATCCTAGGGAGCATGTAAAAGAATTATTCATGGCTAGACAAGAAGTGGCACATAAATATGTATACCTGATATGCTTATTCCATTGTAGCTTATATGAGAAAATACTCAAATGGTTCTTGCACCAACCTAAGGGATCAATCATTTCCTTTGGAGATCTAGTAGAAAAAATCCTCAAACAAAAATTCTTATAACATGGAGCATGAGTTAACCATTATAGACCTATGTAATACCAAAAAAACATTAGGGGAAATATTTTCATCTTCCCTTCAATGTTGGAGAGCCTTGGCTAGTAGGTTTTCATGGTTAATACAAAAAAAACTTGTATACATCTTTGTCATAAATATCAATTCAAAATTGATATTTCATCTCCAAGTCCAATGTGCCATTCTTTTGATGAACTCATCAAAAGAGGAATCTAGATTTAAAAGACCCTCATTTGTAAAGGGGTTATAAAAATTTATTCTAAGGATCAAAATAAAAATGATAAATCAAAAATTTTGGATGACAAACCCAAATTATTTAGCAAGAATAAGAATCTAGTTGGAGATGGAGTCATTGATTCACATATCCAAAATATCAAACAACCTTCATCCATGATCATCTCATTTGCACCCCCTAAACCTGAATGAAAAAGGAGATAGTTCACACCCTTAGGGGAACATATCGAAGAAGTCTTCCATTAACTAGTCAAGGCTAACATGGTTTCCTATCCACTTCTAAATTCATTCGATGATAATCAACCAAAACCCTCTTGGTATAAGGAGTATGAATATTGTGATTATCATCGAATCAAAGGTCATGTTATAGGAAAGTATATGAGATTGAAAAAGGATATTGATAGAGATGAAATTGAAATCAAAGGACTCTCACACACCTAGCTTACTCAAGACTTGAGAATACATCCAAACCCATTCCCTAGGCATAATAATAAACACAATCAAGGATAGGAATCACATACAAACACCATCCATCACCATAAAAGTATATATACCTATGACTATGTTGTTGGACACATTGAGAAATTTGATGATGAGTTCATACTATTAAAATAAAAATCACTCAATTGTGCTATCACAACCTAATGTGGAAAGTTACAATCAAAGGTCCTCAATCCAATTGAAACACCCAAAGATGATATGACCTCCTTGACCACCTTGAGAAAACTCACCTAAATTTTCTTCCTTGAGCTCCTTTGAACATCCCCCACTCATAGGGATATCTTAAATTAGATCCTACAAAAATCCCAAATACCTAATAATATTGAACCTTTGTGCTTCAAATCCTTTGTTTGTCATCTTTTCATAGACCATTTCCTCACATTCACTCCAAATTATTTTCCTCCCCTCAATCCATTACATAAATTTCCCCTCCATAATAAGGATATCATTTTCAACCATAAAATAAAATATGTGCTCATAGAAAATAGGTCAAGCCTAAACATTTGCACACTTCGACTCGTGTAACATTTGGGTTATACAACAAAATCATTAGGATATTATGTTGATGTAATTAAATATTTAATTATACTTTATTAAGTTTACTTAGGTCCTAATTAGGTTTTCCTTTTAGGGTTTTTCATCTTGCTCTATAAAAGAAAGTTATCTCATGTAATTCATTAATTCCCCAATATATTAATTACATCATTATTATGCAAATTGATCTTGCATGTCTTATTTTCTCCTTGTAGAAGGCTAATCACAAGTTTTGTAGGTGATCTTGGTTTTATTGAGTTTATTGAAAACTCTAATATGGTATCAGAGTCTTGATTTGCAAGCCTCTTCTCGGATCCGAGAGAAAGTCAACCAGGAGATTTTTTGGGCATCTTTGGAGAGATCCAGCCTTGAAGGAAAAATCAACTCATCTTAAGGCGAAACAATCATCACCATTGCATCCAAAAAGACTGAAAACCTAAAGAAGGTATGTCGTTTTGTCAAATTCTAAGCAGTTGCAGAAAAAAAAAATGTTTTTTAGGCATTACATAGATCTCAGTGAGATTCGTAGAGCATACAGATCTATACTGATGTACCATTTTTGGATTGCACGCCCACCCCTTGTGCAAGTATGCAGGTAAAAAAAATCATATTGGGTTTTCAATTTTTTTTTGGTTTTTAACATTTTTTACCAAGCACAAAAAAAATAGGGAAAAACATTGCAAAAAAAATCAAATTGGAATTAAAAGGGGGGTTGACATTAAATGCTCTAGGCAGGGGTTTGTACCCTGTGTAGGACCTAGAAACACTGTCACATGATAGTTGAGTCAAACACTGATCGTTTGAAGACTGGAGACACCTTTTCACCGCTCTGGTGACTACCTTCAGTCCACACCCCTCAAATTCTCAACGGTAGCGAATCAAACAGAATCTCCATAGATTCTTGGCACATCTTCAGTATAACCAACAACCGTAAAATCAAATCCAACGACAAAAATCAAAACCAACAGCACACATCCCTAAGGAATATTCCCTGCCATCTTTGCATATTCTAACGAATCTAACTTTTCGATAACCGACATTTTTTTCTAGCAAGAAGGGAATATTCCAAGAATATTAGTGTGATAACCATTTGGTCATCAAATTTAAGACAATAAATCATTGATGTCAACAATCTTTTGGCCCCATCTTAAGCCCTCATGACCTAAAGAAGCAGTTTTTAGTAAATCAAGTATATCTTGGGCATACGGTGTTTGTTTTTCAAAAAAAAAATATATCATCAAAAATTTGGTTTGAGCCCGTTCTAGATCTACAAACCATTTTGACAAATTTTGCTCCTAATTGATTGTGCAGGCCTTTGGAGTCGCGATTCAAGTGGCGTTGTAAAGATGATTCAGTCCTCTACACAAATCTCAGGTCAATTTATCTTCATGGAGGTAGATGTGAACATTAATCTATGCATGCAATATTTCCTTTTTGCATGCTTTATATTTTCATTTTTCCTTGTTTTTTTGCATGTTTTGCATGTTCTCCTTTTATAATTTCAGGGTATTGTAATAAATGAGCTTCAATAAAGTTCCATCAGGGGGGTGCATGCATAATAATTGGATTAGAGTGTAGTCATATGGCATGTATATGATCCCATCTTCATCTTGATGACAACTTGCATGAGTTGTATCTAGATTTTGTAGTTTCTCTTGGACACATCTTGTTCATGACTTGACACATTTTAGTTCACATCAGTTCATGTCTTAGATTGAGACCCTATGGTTAATGATCTTGAATCACATTTGATTCTCATCAGTTCATGTTAGAAACCAAGATCGGACATGCAAACCAGAAAAGCCTTCCACAAAAGAGAAAGATGATAAAAAGTAGAGCTTTGCATGAAGATGTGCAAATTGATATTATTCAGAATTGAGAAATTACAATGAGATGAATTGCTTTATAAAAGAAATGTATGCATAACCCTAATGTTGACCTAAAAACAACTCAACTAAATAAAGATTACTTATTAATTAAGTAAACTAATTATTACCTAAGTAAAACCTAAGTAAACTTAATAAAGTGTAATTAAATAATTAATTACACCAAAAATTCACATCTTAGTTTGAGGTCCATTCATTATGGCTTATGTTCCAAAATCTTCATGATACTTGCTCATGTGGATCAGTGTTAGTCACAGTTTGGCATCAGCATCGAGATACACATAGCTTCCTGATTCTTTCATCCTTTATTTCCCTCTTATGGGGGAACATATCTAATGTATCTATGTGATGGATGGTGTACTTGGGGATTCTAATGGAGTCCTCCATATTTTATCACTTGATTGCATATTTTCTCTTTTTGGGGAGGAGTTTTGTCCCACTTGGTTTTATCCTTTTCCTCGTTTATGCGAGATTTATTTTTCATTGCATATGTAAATGGGTACCTAACATGGTCTAGTAGTCGAGACCCATTCATGGTTTCATGCATTCATCCATGCATACATCCTTGTATTATTTGCATGTTTATTGTTTTCCCTGCGTTGCATTTAAGGGGGAGGTGTTGGTGTAATTAAATATTTAATTACACTTTATTAAGTTTACTTAGGTCCTAATTAGGTGTTCCTTTTAGGGTTTTTCATCTTTCTCTATAAAACAAAGTTATCTCATTTAATTCATTAATTTACCAATATATTATTTGCATCATTATCATGCAAATTGCTTCTGCATGTCTTATTTTCTCCTTGTAGAAGACTAATCATAGATTTTGCAGGTGATCTTGGTTTTATTGAGTTTATTGGAAAATCTAATATATTAGACTATCACCATTAAGGCCTATGATAATATAGATAGATTCAATTGAACTACTACTTACCTTCCTATTGAGGCAAGATCCTCACTGCAACATACCTTATGCCAAGTCTTAGATCTATACCTTCCATACAAAACCTTGCTTGGTCTACCAAGGCTCCATACCATTTGCATACCATCAATGCCTAAAGTTTCTATACAATGGTGTGGAGATTACTATTCTTAGTGACCTCCACCCCTTTCAATATTGTAAAATATTGGAAAAGAAATACAAAAACCATTTTCCATTTTCTAACGTCATTTCCAAGTCCGCCAAAAAATCCAAATCATATATTGACCATAACAACTTACCTTCCATGTCTTCTGCTCCATCCACCAGTTTTTTTCCTAAAATACACATTAAAAATTCTTGAACAAAGATGTAGAGAATATCAAATCCATGAGTCTCTTCATATACCCAAGTTTCCATCTCACCTCGATCCTTTGATTGACCACACCGAAAATTCCAATATTCGCTCCTCATGTTGTAAAAGAGTCCCACTACCTTCTTTTTCAATTGTTATCTTACCAATGAGAACATAAATGGCTTTGATTTTATATTTTCTTATAAAGATTACCAATATGCTTCATATTTTAAAGAACACAAATATCCCATCCCCTTGCATATTTGTAGCATAATGAACTATAAGGGAAAATTTCTTGGCTTACATGAGAAAGGCCCCTTGATCCTATTGATATACCAATAAACAATGTAAATTTTGGCTTAGGATACAGTTCTTATAATGAGTATTATGATTCCCTTGTCAAATTTCTTGATAATGCTAGGCACAACCCTTCTTTCTTTTGCAATAATGAAAAACATCTCATCCCTAGTCCTATTGAAGAGCTTTCCTTCACAAACCTATTCCATTAAAATTTCATTTTTCCATCCACCTTGACCTACAATACCTTGAGCTATTAAATTGGGCCCAAAATGATCCTCCTACCTTCGATACATTGCAAAAAAATAAGGTCATCCTAGAGCTAATACAATCTCAAAATCGTATTCCCTAGGGGATCATAAACAAGGATTTTAGATCCTATTAAGTTATAGATACACCCTTTGATATTGATTTTCACCTTCCATTGTCTCCTATCCCACCCTTGGTGGGGTTGGTACCGACTAAGGCTCTGCCACCACCCCAAGCTTCTAGTCGACCTAAGGCAAAACCCCACCTGAAGACCAGCCCTGCTTTCATCAGGACCGACCTGTTCACCTCTTAACCCCACCGACCCAAAGACGAATAGGTCGTTCCAACCCCACCATCCCATTCGTCTTAGGGCAAGCCCGAAGGGCAAGTAGGTGGAGCCTAGGCCGAATGGGATGGTACCAACCCAACCCCACCGACCATATTTTCCTTGGGTGGGAGGCAATTGTAACGCCCCGCCACGCAACCCTAGAGGAAGTTGCATTTAACAGAATATTTTTTTTTTAAAAGGTATAATTAATATGCAAGTACACAACTAATGCCAACAACCTCTAAGGTTACGAGACAGAGGTTATATAGAACCTCAACAAAAAACATGAATTAAACCATGTCATTTAATTACTTAATAAATTAAGCTCATGCATTCGAATTAAGATAACTACATCATCACAAGAGATAACTTTCAATTCAATCTATCCAAATTAAATAATAAGATTACAACACTCATTCCCCGAATGAGGCAAGATCAATAATCATAATTAAATATTACAATTACATCTCAAAAGCAACTGAATTTTAAGGACAAGAACCTGATTTCCTTAAGTTTGTGAGGAGATCCAGACAGTGCTCAGCTTCCAACTTCAGCTTCACCGAATTTCACAACTCCAAGCCAAAACCCACAAAATCAAAACCATTCTTCCTCTCCTCCATTTCCAATTTTTCCAAAACTTCATCATCCCAAAAATTGTGATCCAAAATCCAAACATAAGGATAAAACCCTAAAAAAATCCAACAACCCCCTCATAAATTCTTCAAAACAGAAAATGCAAAAATATCTAATTTCGTCAAATTTTGAATTCAAACTTTCAAATTGACTTTTAAATTCATTTTCTTTATTTTCAAATTCAACATAGATAAATTCACTTCTTTCAACATCAAAAATTTAATTAATTAATAAATAGTTTTAATCAACGATAAAATTATTTATTAATTAAATTAAATTAATAATAAATAAATTATATTTCAACATAATTCTAGATTACATTACTCAACAACTTAAATAAATTAAGCTATTTAAATCACCCAATTTAACTTGCAATTAAATAACGAAGAGAGGGAACGATATCCAAACAACACAACCCGACAAACAACTGACGACATAAAAGGACTAGGGTGACGACTTGGCACAGAAACCTAGCTATTATCTCCCAATTGAATACCGTTGGGTATTGAACACGCTCCAACCTATGTAACTAGGTGGAGTCGATGTCATGTACCTGTCAACCTGTAAATCAAGTAAACACAACATATAATATGAACAGCATAAAATACACACTGTGAAGAGGAAATCACGTGATCGTAGGGCACTCGCAAGTGAGTGATGCGATAGCATCCCCTTCACCAATACACTGCAAATAACTGACAATTCTAACATGTTGATATAATTCAAAGCATAATCATTTTTAATTCAAATAACTACTATGCTAATCCAAAGCATGGAATGAAGATAACATCTGAATAACCAGAAACACATCACAGCAACAAACCCACACAAAGACACACTGTCCAACCATAAGGCAAAATGGAGGGGTATTACATCAATAGTTTCAGGGGGGTGGGAGATATAGGGGCCCTTGGGACCAACTTGCAGAGGCGAACTCTATATCCTCCTAAGTTCCCAACGCTTCACGATTGGGGGGCTGGAGGCTATAGGGTTGGAAAATAGGTTGGTCGCGAAGCCCCAACCCCACCGACCATACCTACCTTAGGTGGGTTTTGTGGTGGGTGAAGCCTTGGTTAGAAGCTAGGGCAGAATTTAGGTGAAGCCCTAGTACCAACTTGCCCGAAGGGACCGACCATGCCCCTTCGGAACCAGCCTATTTGTCTCAGGTCAGTCTCTCTCGGTCAGTCCTAGATTTGTATACCTACTTATGGGTCACACCTACTTGTTGAGGAATTTGTATACATAAATATGGGTGCCAAGAAGGAACTTAAGTTGACATGAATAGTAGTTGATTTAGTTCCTAACTTGAAGATAAAAATCTTCATAGTACTTAGAGTTTATCTAGATGTATTTGCTCGATCTTATCGTGACATGCTTAGCGTGGACCCATACTTGGTCGTTAATTGCCTTATGGTACAATTTGATGCCAAACTATTTTACCATAAGTTAAAGAAAATGCACCCTAAGTTGGTCCTCCTAGTACAGGAAGAACTTCAAAAGTTTCTATACATTGGATTCATTCAACCTATTGACTATCTAGAGTGGATATGTAATGTGGTTCTAGTGAGTTAGAAAACCAAAGGAATCATGGTATGTGTGAGTAATGAAAATGTGAATCATAAATAACAACAATAAAATATCACACTTTCACAATCATGTAATGAAGTTCAAGATCTTGGCCTAGAATATAGAATTTAGATAACAAACAAAGTCAACATAGCTAAGATATTGATTTTCTCCATTGTTGGTTGCACTTCAAAGTAACAAAATTTGAAAGAACAAAAATTATATGATACAATGGTAATGATATATGCTCAAGGATAAATGACACCTTTTCTTGGTAGTGATAATGATAAATTCTTGGTAATTCTTGAATGCTTGATAGTTCTTGAACTCTTGAATGCTTGATAGTGATAAGAGTGCTAGAGAGATTTTTGTAATAAAAGTGCTAGAAGAATAAGAGTGCTAGGGGATTTGAATGAAATGAAAGCTTCTTATTTATATTCTTCACTTGACATTTTATCGATGGTGGAGATTAATTTGAAAGATCAATGCATAGGAAAATTCAAGATAGGATAAGACTTGTACTTTGAATTTGATGGAGGGAAATATTAGAAGAATTAAATAAATAAATTTATTTAATTCAAAATGATAGTCGGAGAAATAAATAAATATTTATTTATTTATTTTAGAAGAAAATATTGAATTCAAATAAATTATTTTTAATTTATGTAAAAGAGTGTTAGAGCTTTATTATTCTCTGTAATAAAATTTTGAACTTTACCCACAACCACATATGACATTTCCCTAATCACCAAAGTTATTTCTTCAATTATTTTCTTCTTTTAAGATACTAAGAATAATTCTTGCCTATTATCCATAGTTACATTTTCTCCCAATCACCAAGTTTTCCTCTTAAGTACTCTTTTTACCTTCCTACTACTTTTGTAATAAGAAACGTCTGAATAAATTTCTTCTATAATTGAATTTAAACTTTACTTGACTATTCAATTGTACCTTATGCTCCTAGATTTAATGTTTCCTCTATGGAAATCCATAATCTTGACTGTGCATTTCTATTAGGAGGCATATTAGTAATTAGTAAAAGGGAATCCAAGTGTGGAGAAGTTGTACTAATAATAGTTGGCATAGTAATTAAAGTCATAGATACAAAAATATCAACACAAACTTATATTATGGTGAAGATTGAGGATAGTAAATCAAAAATTAAACTTGAAACTCTAGATACATTAGAAACTAAGACTATATTTTCACTTGATGCATCAACGACATTGAGACTAGTAGCAACAAATATCATACCCTAATTTTGATTAACTTTAAAAATAAGGTTATCTCTCATAATTGTATTAAGAGGATCTAAATCCTTAAGAAATATTAGCCTACTAAACTAATTTATAACTCTAATAATATGAAGAAAATATGAAATACTTTTGAGTTACAAACCTTAAGAAATTCATGAAATGTAAAACATGTGCACACTTTGAAAATGTTAAAATTTTCTCACATTTTGAGAACCAAAGCGCACTCGTGCTTTAATGCAAACACTTTTTGGGAAGTCCTGAAAAATGGTAAAAAGGCATGACACAGATCTAGGCCCACATTCTCTATTATTCTCCTATTTTTGCATGTTATCCGATAAAAAAATGATTTTTCATGGTGTTGGAAAAAGCACATGCATTTTTTACACATTCTACCACCTTTTTTTATTTTCCAACGTAGAAAGGAGGAATACTAGTGTTTTTACCTGAAATTTGATTATATGAACTCATATTTTCATGTTTGTAGTGTTGTAATATTAATTATGGTTTTTATGTTTTAATTTTATATTATAGATTGGTTATTTCCATAGTTTTTAATAATTCTATTAGGTTTATATAGAATTGAATGTTGAAAACAAAGAAGCTTCATGAAAATCTCTAATTTTTAGGAGTTTGATGCAAGAAGAAAAACAAACTACACATAATTGGGTAGTTTCTAAAATTGAATCTCGGATTTTAAGGTATGTTCTCTTTATACATATGCTTTATGTTTTTCTTCATTTCCCATGGGTCAATATTTTATCCATTATTCTCCTACTTCACATTTCACCTTTGACTATCACCTTTACCACTTTGATTTATTATGTTGCTTTATCACTTCTTATCATACATTCTTAATATAACACTTTGATTTTGTTATCATATTCATGCTTATTAAATTTACCTTACTATGATGTTATTATTTAAATATTGATTGCTTTCCTTGATCGTATAGTGGTCTACATTTCCTTTAGATCTTACACATTGAGTATGGCCTCTATTGCCTTATCACATTTTTTGAGTTATAACACAAAAAACATGGGTAGAATGCATTTTACATTGTATGCTTCAATTGTTATATCTCTATATTGGAGCTATCATCAATTCCATTATTATTCAAATATTTCCTTTCCACATCCTTATAATAGGGGTATCATTCCTTCCCCCAATTCCATGTGCACATATATCAATTGCCTTATCATTATTTTAGAGCCACACTTATTTTAGTGAGGGAAACTTATCCTTCCCACTCATCTCTTATGATATCATTGCATATATCTTTTTCACATTTGGGGGAAAGCATGCATTCCCTCTTCATCAGTATCTTGACATCACATTCCTAGACCTACATCACCACTAGGGACCTATTACCTCACCTATACCAATGGATCATGCACCTATATTATAGCCTTATGAACCTACATAGGTGTTTTTGAGCACACCACCATTTATATTTTCCCATGCTAGGGTAAACCTTCTACCTTGAGATTCATGTTCAACCTATATGTGGTTTCCATGTTTTATTGTGTTACACTTGATTATTACACTTAGATTTCATGTGTTATTAATTAAATTTGCACATGCACAATGTAGGATTGTGCTTGTTCCATTCACACATGCCCATGCACCAATCTCACCCTGTGGAAATAATAAACATGAAAGAACCCCCATCATAAATACCCTTGGTCGCCCTTTGTTTATCATATTTCAACATAGATCATTTCACTATCCTCTCAATGGTTGGGTAATCCACTCTACAAAAACACTTAGTATCAAACTTGCATCTACTTTTAGGAATTTTTCATTAACTACTTTCAAGGTTGTCATATATTAGACCACCTCTTTGGACTGTCATATGTTGGAATACAATTTTGAGGTCTTTATACATGTTCCTTACATTTGGTTGCTCTTTGTTTGTGATATTTCAACATAGAATTTGTCACTATCCTCTTAGTAATTTGGGAATCCCTTCTTCAAAAACACATCGTATCAGACCTACAACTCCTTTAAGGAAGTTTTCATTTACTACTTTCAACACTGCCATATATTGGATTGTCTCTTTGGACTATCATATATTGGATTGTACTAATTTGAGTTTAATGAACTCTTCATGGTACTTTCAAAGGTCTTTATACATGTGATGCCCTTTTTTTTTCATATTTCAACATAGATCTTGTCACTATCATCTTATTCTCCATGATCGTAGATGACTTTAATGACTTCATCCAAATTCTAAGCTTTGCCTTGTGATGTTCACTGTCTTGTAGACTACCCAATTTTTTGAATGTATGCATCATGATTATAAAATAACATTTGTGACTACCCAAACCTCCTACCATGTTCATGCCTTAGGATAGTGTATGAAATTATACAACCTAATTATATGATTATTTTTTTGATTTATTTATGAGATTGTACATCCTAATTTTGATTAGTTCCAATTTTTTGTAAGAGATTGCTTTACTCTATAGTACCATTATGGAACTAATATTTATCTCTTTTTCATGATACAAATATAATTCTTCATCATGCCAATAAAATTAAACACCATATAAGAAGACATGCCAATTCAAGAGGAACATGAACCATCCACTCTATGTAAGAGAGATATGGAGTTGGTGGCACAAAGGCAACGAATACAAAACCTCTATGCAATGAGAAATTTGAATCCCATAGTCGGAGACATCATCTATCACAAGTCAAGATGGAGGCACACCATCTACCACATTTCAACTTGAAATTACATCATCACTATCATGTGAAGATGGAGGTACGTCATTTGTTTCATCTCCGATTGAAGGTATGCCATCTATTCCATCACATTTAAATATTGATGAAATTCCTAATGTTGAGCAAAATTTACCTTTGAGAACACCTCCTAGATTTTTGCATAGAAAGCACAGGTTTTTTATTGATATTGATGAGAATATTTTGCAGCCGATGGTTGAAAATATTCCAAATTTTACTTGTAGAAGATATGCTAATAAGATTTGGAGATTTTTTTTTGAAAAATTAAATGAATCTAGAAGATGCCAAATATTTGTTGAAATGATGATAAATCTAAAATTTAGGTTCCTTATGAAGATTCTTGGGCTAAGAACATCGGAAGCTTAAAGTACCAAATCTATTGTCAAGAACTTAATGAGTGCATATGAGAGTGTGGGTTCCACCTCATGCACCAAAAATAGTTATGTCACACAATGTGTCATTACATCAAAAATAGTAAGTAGTCAAACCAAGAAATCTCATTTCATTAGAAACACAAGTCAAGCATTGAGAATAAATAGAAAAACTTTAATTAGATCCATTGGAAGGCGCCAAAGAGTTGAGGACACATATAACAATGAATTATGGGAATTCTCCAATCGACTACCATGGAAAGATAAACCAATTTTTGAAGCCTTGAGATCCCTAATTGATTTTTTTTGGAAGAATAACACAAGGGTATCTCCCAATCAAAGATATTTTGTAAGAAGGATAATTGATATTCAAAACCGTAAGCCATATCGAGAGCATTTTTTGGATATGACCCAAACATATTTTTTTGCTAAATCTCTAGAGATGTATCCTCGAGTTAAAAAATTTCAAAGGTTTTTTGAAATGCTAAAGCCTTTTTATGTCAAAATAAATCACACACACTATTTTTTGTTGTAGAGTATATATTGAGTTTTCTAACCATTATGATGTTTATCGAAAAATATTTTAAGATTTTCATACTAACAATTTTTTGCAAGACTATAACATACATGCCCCACCTACATCTTCAAGAGATTCCATATCAAGAATTTTCAGTGAAAGAGCATATGATTAATTCTTCTACAAGAAATTATGCTTGGATGGCACATGTCATTATTGTGGTGGCTTGCAAAATTTTCCAATTTGTGAACATATGGAAAGTATTCATGTAGTTGGAAATGAACTAATAGAATTTTTCAAGTATAAAATAGTGGCTTACAATACAAAAAATGGTAAAGAAGCAAAAAGGTGTGATTTGGTTACTGAAAAGATTCTAGTGTATCAATTTATGTCTATATTTTGAGAGACTATAGTGTATGAGTATGCAAGGTATACCCCATAGATTTCAATGGTTGGAATTGAAATTCAAGTTATGCAAGGACATATTTCCACTTGATGCCATTGTTTTAGTTGTCGAACTCACAGAGAATTACACTTTATAGCCACAACATGAGGTGCAATCATAGTATTACAACTCCACATAGGTTGCTATATTTGTGCATATAACATTCATTCATACAAGTGACAATATAGAGGATGATAGAAAGATATTAAGGGAGTATCATTTTTATATCAAATATGGTCACACACATTATACAAAGTTCATGCAAGGTTGTTTTCAAATGTTCTACAATGATTTGGCTAGAAGGGGCATATCCTTCCATCAACATATCTTATGGTTAGATAATTGTGCATCACAATTCAAGAACTCGTAGATGTTATATTGGTTGAGAAGGATGAATAATTTTATAGGTGTTTAGTATATATGGATTTTTTGTGAGGTTGAGCATGGAAAGGGGGAGCATGATGGTGTAGGGGCATGTATCAAAAGAGCCATAACACAAAAAGAGTTGAATTACAAAGATAGTGCAAAGTTGATAGATGCCAAATCTATCGTTGAATGGTGTAACACTACAGTGGGTCCAGGTAATGGAGGTAAGTCTACAGTTCATATTTGTTTTGTTTGGTAGATGATACTAATATTACAAAATATGAGGATGGTTGTAAAATGATAGGATCAAGTGAGCTACACCCTTTTAGAAGCTCTAATGCAAGTTCATGGAGTATTCATACACTGAAGATGGTATGCTTTTGTTCTTCATACATACGTATCAAGCTTGGAATGAGTGTGATTCAAAGGAGTAGGTTAATGAATGGTGCTTAAGAATTCTACGACCACTTAAGATATATTGATTCCTAATGACACTACAAATCACACAAATGGTCCATCATAGGTTGAATTTTATCGCATATCAAATCTAGTTCAACCAGGTAATATATCTACTTATATAATTTGAGAAATTCCTAATTTTATCTTACTTTATAGTCTTTTTGTAATGCTGACTAAATTCATCTAATTGGATGCACATAATAATGTAGGGCATATTTATCAATTATTGCAAATGAAGACGATGACGAGGGAATAAATTATTACTTGTGTCATTGTGTTGAGGTCAAAAATAAATTGGAGGCCCTAGTTATAGATGGAGAAAACATTGAATGCCCTATAGGGTCGGTAGTTGTTACTGGAACATGACTTAGAAGGTACCCAATTAAGAAGTCTTATGTCTAGTTGTTTGAGGAGTTTGACACGCATCAAAAGATTCTTCATTACTCAATCCTTGTGGTGACATCCAATTTTCATTTGATCAAATATGGGGGTAGACCATTGAACAAGAACTTGTGGAAGGTTTGTGAGTCTAACCATGAGGCAATAGTTGAGACAATAAAGATTAGAGTAGACCCGGATGGTTCCTTGGATTGATTGTAAATGAAAAAATGTTAAATTCAAGCTGATTTATAAATATGTACATTAGATTTGTAAAGTCTGTTGATTTATAAATATGTACATTAGATTTGTATATTCATGCTTTTGATCACTTTATTTTGGTATTAAAATATGGAGATCCTTGAGGGTATTGATGCTAATGTATTCCTTACTTCTATTACATGCAAGTATTTGTGCTTCCTTGTATCACTTACTTGTACTTGTATTGCTTACTTGTATTAAAACCTTATCTTATTAATTATTCATGCCTACATCTAGTTTCTCACAATTGTTTATTGTCATAAATGCACACTCCACTAAAGTCTACAACCTTAACTAATAATCAATCATGCCTACATCTAGTTCCTCACAGTCCTTTATTATCATAAATGCACACTCCACTAAAGTATACAACCTTATCTTATACATCAATTATTGTTATTCTAGCCTATGTTCCATCCTCTTCATGATTAATCCACATGTTATATAGCCTTTTTACCATACTTTCTACCAACCAATTGATATAGGCATTAATAGTCAACCACATATTCTATGTTCATGATATTATGATTGTCATATCAGTCATATTTTATGTAAGTCATATTTGAAACACAATATTAAGTTTGCAAGTATTTTGGGTTCTTTTGGAGTGGTGTCAATGATGAAAAGCTTGCCAATTTATATTGCAATTATGTAAATTAGATATGAAACATTGTATTAGTTGGTGGAACATAATATTGTAGGGTTGCACTGATGTAAAATATGGTAACTCCTAGTATCATACTCAAAGTTTAGAATCATGAAAAACATGTGACAAAGATTGTTTCCTTTTATTCATAAATAAATATGTTACAAATAATGATAGAGCTTAAGTTTTGGAATATAAGTTCTTATGATCAAATATGAGAATGTGTGTCAATATAATTTTCCAAGAGACTCTAAAGGGATTTTTTTGTGATTCAATAGTTATAATTTACATGTATAATACAATGATTTTTAGATGAATATATAATATTAATGATAATAAATTACAAACCTATATAGTGTGAATTATATGTGGTCTAAGCCATTACCCTATGTCAGAGGCATATGATGCCAAGTGCCAAACTTATATGGAACTAATTCTTATGTGGATTGCACACAATGAAAAAAGTGTAAATCATATGCAACACATGATTTTTGGGGTGTCTCACATTGATATGGAAAGTTTCATATAGAGAATTCCCAAGATGGAATGATTATTATTTGTGTGTAGGTGTGATATTGAATGCCATAATTTTAAATTATTAATAGCTATGATAATGTACAACACAATTGTAAGGTATTCAATATTGAGTTACATTTCCCTACTAAGAGTACATTTGTACACAATAAATCTTAGTACTATGTGGGAATGCACAAGAATGATGCACAAGATGTAATGTACTATAATATTGAATCAATACATGAGGCTACAATCGGATCATTCAATGCCCATTTCTAAAGATTACTTGGCCCTATTTTATTGGCATTTCACTAAGTAAATTATATTTGGATCTGATTTTGGTAACTTTTCCTTCATTGTGGAGATTCTTAAATATAGTCAAGATTTTATTGGAATCCTTAATAAGCTAGGAGATCTTTTGGCCATGTCATCCTACTTACCTTCTAGTATTTCCTTTAGCATTATAAAGATATTTGTTTAAATTATATTTATATTTATATTTGAAAGGATGTAATCACATAGTATGGAGTGCCTTAATAATATGTGGGACATTTTAGTAATTTATAAGGTTTTTAGGATAGTCGTAGGTCCATTAGGACAATCATAGGTTTATTGGGACAACAATAGGCTCATTAGAGTGGTCACAAATTCATTAGGATTGTCATAACTTTATTAGAATGGTCATACATTCATTACAATAGTCATAGGTTCATTAGAATAACCATAAGTTCATTAGAGCAATCATAAATTCATTAGGACTGTCATAAATTCATTAGAACAGTTATAACTTCATTAGAATTGTCTAAGGTTCATTAGGATAGTCATACATTCATTACGACTATCATAAATTCATTAGGAATGTCATAAATTTATTATGATAGTCATAACTTTGTATTTAATGCATCTTAGGGCCAAACCGACAATGTCAAGATGTTTCGATGGGTGGGTTTATGGTAGAGAAGGTCCTATTTCACACCTCATCTTGCTTGAACATTGCATACTACATTGTGTTGACACTTTCTCTTAGGAGCCCTAAATACCAAAAAGTGGAAAACTTTGACAATCTATTTCTCGGAAACCATGGCACTTAGAAACATTTTGTCTAAAGATATAGGATCATGTAGGGTCCTTCCACAATAACCTATCTTAATTTTTCATATCTCCAATCCACTTGAATGTGTCAAATTTTTTTCCAAAGCGTCAAATGTCTTTAGTAAAAACCTATCAAGAGCCATTTTTTTTGTTTTTTAGTCGTGTGGCCAAATCAATAGCTCCAACACATCCAATTTGGTAGGTTTATGCTATTCAAGGTCATGTTTCACACCCCAACATGTCAGATCATTCCAGGCTATATTGTGTCGACGCTTTCTCTTAAGAGCCCTAAGTTCCAAAAAGTGTCAAACTTTGACGAGTTGTTACTTGGAAACCATAACACTTAGAAACATTTTGTCTGAAGCTATACGGTCATGTAGGATCCCTCTACATTAACCT
This sequence comes from Sequoiadendron giganteum, assembly GCA_007115665.2. Classification (NCBI taxonomy): domain Eukaryota; kingdom Viridiplantae; phylum Streptophyta; class Pinopsida; order Cupressales; family Cupressaceae; genus Sequoiadendron; species Sequoiadendron giganteum. The sequence continues at coordinate 384,407,799 of CM021101.1, read as the reverse complement.
CTCTCAATTTTTCAAATGTCCAATCCATTTGGCCGTGTTGACAAGTTTCCGCACATTGAAAAAAATGTCAAATGCATTGAAGAGAAATTTTCAAGGTAGCATAATTCTCATTATGTTCATCACGCATCCAAAATGATAGTTCCAACACATCTAGGTGGGTGGTTTTATTCTAGAAAAATTCTTGTTTTGCACCCCAACATGCTAGATCGCTTTGGGCTACATTGTGTTGATGCTTTCTCTTAAGAGCCATAAGTGCCAAAAAGTGTCAAACTTTGATGAGTTATTTCTCAAAAATTGTGTCACATAAATATTATGTTTGAAGATGCATATTTATGTAGGGTACTTCTACAATAACCTCTCTTATTTTTTCATATATCCAATCCATTTGGTTATGGTGACAAGTTTTTGCATGTTGAAAAAAGTGTCAAATACATTGAAGAGAAAGTTGTAATGTGTCATAATTTTCATTATGTTTGTTGTGTAGCCAAACTGATAGTTCCAACACATCTAGGTGGGTGGATTTATGCTAGGGAAGGTCTTGTCTCACACCTCAGCATGTTGGATCATTTCAAGATGTGCATTGTACTAGCTTTTTCTCTTAAGGGCCCCAAGTGTCAAAAATTGGTGAACTTTGATGAGTTATTTCTTGAAAACCAAGCACTTATAAACATTTTTTCTAAATATACATGGTCATTTTGTTGTAATTATGATGCTTTTGTCATTGATTTCAACTAGTTAATAGGTTTCCAACTGGTTTTTGTTGTCATTGATGTCATGAATGTTGGTTATTAGTTGCATATGTCGAGGATATTGAGAAAATTGTAATAAAGGAAGGTTGCGGGTATTGAGTGTTTGCTCCAAGTTTTTCTCCAGGATTTGTTACTATGCTAGTGAGGATCTGAGGTATTGTTCATGGTTGTTGGAATATGTTATCTCCAAATTTTGGATTTTTGGATCATTGTACAGTGTGCGTTATGTTCACCAGTTGTGAGTTGTGCTTTTCTATGTATCTGGCTGAGGTCTGAGAGAAATGTTGTTGCTTTGGATTTCTTCTTGTTTGAGTCTTATGACTTGTGGTTCTCAAGATAATTTGTTGAGTTAAAGTAAAAAAAATTATCTACAAAGATTGGATCATGCTAAGGTTGTATGTGCTTAATTGATTTATGTGTTTTACACTGGTTTGGTCGATCTTGTGTTTAACACTGCTTACGAAGTGTATGGAAGTGTATTGGGACTCATTTGGGTCCTCATTAGATGTGTGTTTGGGTCGCCCTCATTCTAATTCCACTGTAGAATGTTTTGGCACCAACCTAATTTGAATTTGTAAATGCAAGTGGTGTGTGGCCGACTTTGGGTATGTTTCAAAGTTGAAGATGGTATAAATACAAGTTGAGATGTTTGTGAAGGATGAATACAAGAAATATATATGCGAGATAGATCTGAAATAGTGTGTATGTGATGTGATTTTGAGCAGATCAGTGTGAAATCTAATTGTGAGGTTCTAGAAGCAATGAGTTGAAGGTGTACTCTATCATTCAAGCATGTTTGCAAGTGTGTGAGTGAATTGTGATGGAAATATCTATTGCATTGATATATTTTTCTCTTTGTAACAAATCCCTTCTATATTCTTTGTAATTCTATGTCAGTGAGCCCTCTGGATGATTAACCCTTGTTGGACAGTGAATCCTAATTCGGACAATAAGTCATGTTTTGGCAGTGACCCTTCTCTGGTAGTGAGCCTTTGTATTTGGTTTTGATATTCTCCATGTGAGCTAATCCTCAGTAGTTTTTCCCTTATTTGGTTTTCCACGTGAATCTGGTATTATTGTGTATGTGATATTTTTTAGTTTTTTCTTTTGCACTTAATGATTAATCACATTAGCAAAGTAAAGGATCTATGAATGGTAATTGATCTAATCTCTGGTGGAAGTTATTAAAGGTTAAAATTTGTTACAAATAATTCACCCCCCTCTCAATTGTCTTGTTCAACACATTTAGGTTCCCTCTACAATAACCTCTCTCAATTTTTTATATCTCCAATCCATTTGGCCATGGTGACAAGTTTTTGCACGTTGAAAAAAACATCGAATGCATTGAAGAGAAAGTTGCAAGCTAGCATAATTTTTTTTTTGTTCATCATGTGGCCAAAATGATAGTTCTAACATGTTCAAGTGGGTGGGAAATTTATGCTAGTAAAGGTCCTATTTCACACCCTAGCATGTCGGATCATTCCAGACTACATTGTGCTAACACTTTCTCTTAAGAGCCCTAAGTACCAAAAAGTGTCAAAATTTGATGAGTTGTTTCTCATAAATTGTGGTACTTGAAAATATTGCATATAAAGGTACAAGTTCATTTAGATTCCCTCTACAATAACCTCTCTCAGTTTTTCATATCTCCAATTGATTTAGCTGTGGTGACAAGTTTTTGCACATTGAAAAAAGTGTCAAATGCATTGAAGAGAAAGTTGCAAGGTGGAATAATTTTCATTATGTTCATTGTGTGGCCAAACCAATAGTTCCAACACATTTGGTTGTGTGATTTTATTCTAGACAAGGTCTTTTTTTTCACCCTAGCATGTTGGATCATTCCAGGCTACATTGTATCGATGATTTCTCTTAAGAGCCCTAAGTGCCAAAAAGTGGCGAACTTTGATGAGATATTTCTTAAAAATCATGGCACTTAGAAAAATTATGTCTAGAGTTACATGGTCACATAGGGTCCCTGTACAATAACCTCTCTCATTTTTTCATATCTCCAATCCATTTGGCCATGGTGACAAGTTTTCACACATTGAAAAAGCGTCAAATGCATTGAAGAGAAAGTTGCAAGGTAGAATAATTTTCATTTTGTTCATTGTGTAGTCAAACTGATAGTTCTAGAGCATATTTGAGTGTGTTTTTTTATGATAGGAAAGGTCATATTTTGAACCCCGATGTGTCAGATCATTCCAACCTACACCGTGTCAATGCTTTCTCTTAAGAGCCTAAGTGTCGAAAAGTGGAAAAATTTGATGAGTTGTTTCTCAAAAATTGTGGTACTTAGAAACATCATGTATAAATTTGAAGGTTCATGTAGGGTCCCTCTACAATAACCTCTCTCAATTTTTTATATCTCCAATCCATTTGGTCATGGTGACAATCTTTCAGATGTTGCAAAAAGTGTCAGTTGTATTGAAGAGAAAGTTGCAAGGTAGCATAATTTTCATTTGTTCATCATGTAGCCAAACCAACAGCTCCAACACATCCAAGTGGTTGGTTTTATTCTATTCAAGGTCTTGTTTCACACCCTAGCATGTCGGATCATTCCAAGCTACATTGTGTCGATGCTTTCTCTTAAGAGCACTAAGTGCCAAAATCGGCAAACTTTGACAAGCTATTTATCATAAATTGTGGCACTTGAAATATTTTTTCTGAAGGTACAAGGTCATGTAGGATCCCTCTATAATAACCTCTCTTTTTTTTTTATATCTCCAATCCATTTGGTCATGGTGATAATGTTTTAGATGTTGCAAGAAGTGTCAATTATATTGAAGAGAAAGTTGTAAGGTATCATATTTTTGTTTTGTTCATCGAGTAGCCAAACTGATAGTTCTAACACATTTGTGTGGGTGGGTTTATGCTAGGAAAGGTCTTTTTTTTCACCCCAGTATATCGAATGGTTCCAAACTAAATTGTGTTAACACTTTCTCTTAAGAGCCTTAAGTTCCAAAAAGTGGTGAACTTTTATGAGCTATTTCTCAAAAATCATAGCACTTAAAAACATTTTTGTCTAAAGTTATAGGGTCACTTAGAGTCCCTCTATAATAACCTCTCTCATTTTTTTATATATCCAAGTCGTTTCACCATGGAAACAATGTTCCAAATGTTGCAAAAAGTGTCTGATGCATTGAAGAGAAAGTTGCAAGATAGCATAATTTTCATTTTGTTCATCATGCAGTCAAATTGATAGTTCCAACACATTCATGTGGGTGGGTTTATGTTATACAATTTCCTACTTCACATCCCAACATGTTGGATGGTTATAGGCTACATTGTGTCAGTGATTTCTCTCAAGAGCCCTAAGTGCCAAAAAGTGGAAAATTTTGATGAGTTGTTTCTCAGCAGCCATGACACTTAGAAATATTATGTTTAAAGGTATAGGGTCATATAGGGTCCCTCTATAATAACCTCTCTCTTTTTCATGTATCCAAGTCATTTCACCATGGAAATAATGTTTCATACGTTGCAAAAAGTGTTAGTTGTATTTAGCAAAAAGACTTCAAGAGGCATTGTTTACATTCCTCATATCATGGGGGTAAACCAAAAATTCCAACACAGTGGGGTGGCTATAGAATAGGTCCACTTTAGGTTTTTTTGGTCAATGTAGGCCTCTTTATACTCTTATTATTGAATGATCTACACCAAAGAACTAGTCTCCTCCATGGATTGAATTCAATGTAGTCATAAACATTTTTGTCAATATAGGAATATATTTTTTTAAGAGGAAGGAAAGTGTGGGAATGAGGAATAGCTCTATAAATGTGAAATAGTGATTGGTCAACTAGAGGATAGGGGTACATACTATAAATAGGTCACATCATTTAATAAAATAGAAAATGTTCGATTGGTCAGATGATAACATTGATAGAGAATTGAATGCGTTGATAACATGTGCAAGGACGGATGGGTACTTGAATGTAGTTGAATGTAGATACTAACCAACCAATGGGTATCAACAAGCTATTTTGAAAATATTAGTTTGTCATTATCTAGTCCTAACAAGTATGCAACCAAACTACAGTCCAAATGGAAAAGTGAGCCTTTTTTAATTATTCAATTAATCAATTATAATGTAAATATGGATACCATTAATCATCTATAGTTACATCAATTCATTATTCATTTATAATGTAAATATAGACACCATTGATTAAAAAGATATGTGTTAACCAAATAGCCATATAGGCATACATCAATATATGCTGATATAAGTATAACATATATATAAGAAAGTCATATAGACATAATAATACCATATGGACATACAATGTAACATATATGGAATACAAAATATATGCTCAAAAATGCTATATAGGCGTACAACAAAGGACCCTAATACATGGTCATTTCCCCTCTAGGCAAAGGAAATAGATCACGAACGACCTTTGGCTATTGAGGGGATGGAAATGCATATGATGGTGGTCTCCTTCAAAATCATTTACTCAACCTCTTGTTTAAAGATTCTCGGAGTCCCACCTATTACAATAAAATTATAGACATTAATACATAAAAATTACATTATAAAATAATCACTTACCACATACAAATAATTGCTCTACTCATCCACAACAATGACACGCTCACGATCTAGAATTGCGAAGCCTTGTGGCAACCATCTAGATAGAAATTAAACTACAAATGAATATCATTTGATTCTTCAATAATAGACAGATAAAATAGTAAATATAATGTGAAATTTAATGATTTTCCTCATACCTATATCAAAGGCATCAAAATTTCTACTGCTACAATGACACCATGCTCCACTATCCTATGAATATCAGGAGGAGTGTCTACTTTCATCATCTAAAAATGAAACAACGTTATTCAATTATTAAAACTACATGAGTGAAAGTTCTCTATATTACTTGATATTAAATTTTTACGTAAATATTTAAAGGGTTTAAACCATCTAGTAGTGATAAAGACCCAATTTAATCATTAACAATTACTTTACATGGAATATATATTCCATCCCAAGACATGTGCAAGCATGATAGTGATCATAAAAACGTTTAATATTGTACAACCAAAAATCAATAAAATAAGCATGAATTAATAGCAGCAACCACGAAAACCATTAGATTCGAGAAAACTAATTCTAATCTATCAATGAAGAGAAAAGTAACATAAGAAATTAGAATAATCAAAGAAATACCTTCTTACGTTAATATTGAATCACCTTCATTGTCCTTCTCAACTTTTCTTTGTAAGTTATTGTTGCTCTCTAATTTTATGTGTGCACAATTACAATAAGCTCAAATGAATATGATAGCAAAATATTGAATATTCGTGGTTAGCCTTCAAATGAAAATGAAGGTTGATTTTATAAATAATGTCGAGTTTGATGAATGGTCAATATTTGAGGAAGAACTAAAAAGATCAATGGTGGAGAATGAATGAGAGGAATTAATTGATCAGTTAACTGGTTGCATGATTCAATTAACTATTTTCATGATTTAGTGAAGAGGTTTGATTGAAGTGTTAACTCGGATTGAGTGTTAGTGAATTGGATTGATTGATGAGTGGACTAAAATTGATTGATTAGTAGACTGGGAGTGAGTCTCAATTAGAAGATGAGTTGGAAATACATGAGATTTAATAATTAATTAAATTAGTTAAATAATTAAAGGCCTGTGGAAATAAAACAAAAGAAATGATTTTATTTATTTATGGAGAATGGATAATGTTGAAAAATTAATAGATAAAGTAATAATTAAAGTAATTATTTAATTTAGGAAAGGGATAATGGGTAATTAAATAAATAATAATAATTTATTTATTTAATTTAGAGGAATAAAGATAATTAGTGACGTAATTGGAAGAACAATAGAAATGTGAATTAATTAAATAATGTGAAATTATTTAATCAATAGTAGAATATGAAATTGGTAATAATTAAATAATTGACAAAATTATGTGGGTAAGATGAGAACTAGTGTAAAAATGTTCTTGGAGGCTAGGACAATTTTTAGTGTCTATATTTTCCCCTCTTTGAGACAATGTGATTTTGAGTGTTGTTTCAAAGGAAAAGCATAATTTTTTTGCTCAGGATTTTCTCCAGTGTGCCCCGGTGACAATGGGATAGTGTGGTGCCCCCTCAAGAAATTTGGTGAAAATTTTGGAAAATAAGCCAAATTTACCAACAAGCTGATTTAGTGTGTTTAAGTGCAATGACTGCAAAAAATTATAGTTGTAGGGAAATTTGGTTAGTAGTGGTAGCAGTAGGGTGACATGGTCAATGCATATAGTGCAAAATAGGGGTCTATTAGGGCATTAGAGCTCTATATATAGGCTCTTTGTGGTAAATAACCCTCATTTGTGCATATTGCTTTTGAGATTTGGAGAGGAGTGGAGTGAGCTAGAGTAGACCTGGTGCAAAGCTTGAAAGGAAAGCAGAGTGTGGAAAATGCCTTCCTAATACTAATCTTCAGGATAGAGATACATAACATATTACAAAACTTTGCAATTATAGTTCATTTAATATACACATACATGAATAACATAATAAACAACAAAGAACGAATACCATATTTTATTTGGGAAAACCCTTAGGGAAAAAACCCACACACCAAAGCATAGATCTATTGTATTACTATAAAATGTCAACTACATACAAGTACAAAGCTATGCTCTTTCCGGTGTCAATTCATAGAACCAATTCGATAGCATTACATTCACTCTGATCAATCCTTCAATCATCTCATGATCATCTTTGCACAACACCAATGTTATGGCACTCAATACAAACTTCACAAACGTCTCAGGAAGATCGGTATTCCAACTCCCATACCAGACAAATAGTCACTAACCAACTTAGTCATATCAGAATGTCTAAGAGACATAAAACCTTGTCACTCTGAATTCCTTTAGTTACCCCGACATGCTTATCTCTCCACCCTATCAGTATGTTGAGGGGACCATGTAACACCTCCCACTTATATACGAAGGTCTCACTAAAAAAAATTTACTACCAACCTGCCATTCATCTCACCTGACCATCGCAAGACGACGGGATCTATATCACACCACCACAAACCATCCATGGGTTGTCGCAGGGTAGCAATATGGAATGCACTACTGCAAGTCACCATTTAAACTATCACGAGGTGGCGGGATGGCCCGCACACCCACCAACCTCTCCAACCACCATCGCGGGGTGGTGGGGTAACCACCACTCTATCACCAGCCATTCTATGGACCGATGCGGGGTTACAAGTAAGGACTCCTCCCGCACTACCGTACAAGCTAATGAAGACCACCATGGGATGGCAAATAACACTGTTAGCTCGCACCCCTCTTAGTTGCACCCTGTAGTACTACGGTGAAGGTTGAATACATAACTTTGGGAAGTCTGGCAACTGATCTAGGGTTTCAATAGTGAGTTTGAGACACACATTCTCAACAAAGTTATGGTGAGGATTCTAGAGAGAGACCAGTGAGCAATGCATGTGTGGAGATACGAACGATCGGTTGGCTCAAGAGACATAGTATGTATCCTATCCCATCTTTGAATTTTTTTCATTTTTTGCTAGATTTAGGGCTTGAAAATAGAGCCACAAATTTGGTGGAAAATTCTACACCTCATTCGTCATCGTGAATGATGCATTTGTAAGATATAGCACTACATCTATAAATGTGAGCCACATTTGTCTCATGGTGTCACAATTATTTTGTGCACCACAATTATTTTTATTGTTACATGTGTTGTTTAGTGATGCAAGTGTCAAATAAATTTACACAAGTATTTCTCTGAGCCGCAATTATCTAAAATGATGCATTTGACTGTCAAAGTCAAAAATGCATTTTTAGGCAAAAGTTGTAGTATTTAATTGGTCAAATAATTTTAGGTAGATGTTATTATTGATGTAAATTTTTCTTTGAGCACAAGAGATATTTCTACCACTATATATGTGCAAGAGTTGACCGGTTTCTATGGCATAAAGAGATCACTTAGATATGGGTGAGCGTGTCACTTTACATGCACTTGGATTTCATTTCATCTCCTTTATGCTTAAGATTAGGGCTAATAGGGGACTAATCATAACGTTGGCTAAGAGGTGATAGTCGAAGACCAAATCCTTTCATCTTCCTATTAGCAAGGCTACAAAAGCCCTAGAGGATGTATGGTGTATCCTTTGCATCCCAATTCATGGTGAGAGAGTCATATATGATCCTGATTCTATTTTGGTTGTAATGGTTAGATATTTTGAGACTGTTTATCTAGGAATTGAGGAGTGTAAGATCCATTGGGATACTATAGTTGATCGATATGAGAGATTGGTTGTTGTTATTTGTAGTGTTTTAGTTGATGTATTGGTTCCTGATCAGTGTGGGCATGGATTCCTAGTAGGTTGGGGACAGATGTTGGAGGGTATGATAGGATAGGGCACATTATATGTGTGGGGCCCATGTGTTTTGGTGATGTTATATTTACAACTTCATGATGTATCCTACAAGGTTGCATGTTCCATTGGTTGTAGTGTCACACTGCTACATGTGTGGGTGTGGGAGCATATTGCCATTTTTTGACAGGTGACTATCAAAGAATCTCTACCTGTCAACATTCCTTATGTTTATATCTACAATGTGTTGTCACATAGAGGCATGTCCGAGATGTGACTTACTAGCATCATGAGATAAACATTCTTATTGGTTTTACATGGAGGCCATACAAATAATGTCTAGCATGGGATGATGATGTATATCATCTTTTGTATTACAAAAAAATGTGGTACTTGATTGGACGTATAGTCCAATCATAGTACATTACTAAGAGATAGTTATCGGAGAATTTTATGTGATAGTTTGGGGAGTTCCATGGTGTTCCCATGGGATTGGCCATGTTTTCCAAATCAAAATGAGAGATGGGACAATGGGGATTGATGATTAGTCCTCAGGGTACATTCCAAAAGTTTGATGGACTCCAAATAGTATAGTGGTATGTAGGTCCAGAGGTGGACAATGCGGGCACTACTCTAGAGTATGATGCACGGTGGGCTCAGCACAAGTCTACTCCATTTATAGATCTTGGGATACCTATTCCTCGGGAGTGACAAGAATGAGGCCAGAGAGGGAAATTGAAGGAGAGGGGAGAGGCAGGGGAGATCATGGAGGAGATGGAGGAGGCGAAGATGGAGAGAGGGGTAGAGGGAGATGTAAAGTTCTACTCATGATTCCTGCAACACAATTACCATTGATTTCCAATGAGGAGAAGGTGTAAGGGGAGGAGGTTGTGCGGGAGGAGGTTCAAGTGGAGTAGGATGCATAAGATATGGTTATGGATGCAGAGCTAGATGATATCCCTATCAAAGAGATCATTTGGGATGTACTCGAGGAGGAGGTTGAGGCTAAGGGAGATGACATGCAGGCCTATATTTTACTGTTATAGGCACAGGTGAAAGACTTACAAGTGTAGGTGGCACAACTCACTATAGAGAGAGATGTATTTTTGATTAAAGAAAAAAGGGTTGATCAGCGGACATTGAGCTTCATAGATATTGTAGGTGGTCCTATTGTAGATTTCACATGAATCTATATTAGGTAGGTTAGGAGACTCAATACAATAGGGAGCTATATGAGGATGTTGTTCGACCAATGTAGAGGGCTTCTAGTTATATGTAGAGTCTCTCATAGAGTAGATCATAGATCATGACTCATTCCAGGAGGACTATGAGCAGCAGTGGGGTAGAGGGACCCTAGACGCCACCATAGCCACCACCACAGACACATGAAGATCACAAGTGGGCATGGTCATTTGGACATAGGTAGGATAGGCCATCCTCTGGGTCATCACTATTAGAGGATAGGGGTAGCTCAGGCTAGCCCAATTGATTATTTATACAAACACTTATTTATATTTTGATCGAGCCTACGAGCTCCATTTTTGACAGTCATTCCAGTTTTGTACTATGACATGATTTTTTATATATATGAGATACATCATTTTGGCGACGATTATATAATATCTATATATTTTATGTGCATGTTTCTATGATGATGTATTTTATGTGATGCATTCTATGTTTATGTGATGGTTCCTATATGATGTGTATATAGATTTATGATGTATGTTATGCTAAAGTATGATTACCTAAGCATGGATGGATGGGTTCCTATGATGTTGATTTATGCTTGTATGTATGATGTTATGTATGGATATGTAATGTTTATGATTTATGATGGGAATAATCATGTTTATATCACCTATATGCAGGATGACACTATATTCTTATGAAATGCTATGGAAATACTTTATATGGTGCTATGATGATGATGATTCTATAGAATGTGATTTATTGTTACAATTTTTCATATTTTTATGCAATATGGATGACCTAACATGCATATGATGGTGTATATGATGTTCTAACATGATTATGGATGCAAGATTATTCAATTGATGTATTTTTTTTTTGTGTGTCATAGTATGCCATCAAAATGACTATAGGGACTAACAGAAGAAATGTTAGTGAGAGGAAAAATTTAATAAGAAGTGAATAATGGTTAGATAGATTGGTTAAGTGAAATGATAGGAATAAAATGGATCAAAATTGATGTATGATTGGTAGGATATATTTTGAGCTTTACTTAGTGCATAGTTATCATTATAGAGCAATTTTATTTTACAAATGGATAGCGTACACCAAGGTATGAGATAGACCAAGGTGCGAAATATTATCCATTTGTGTAGACAAACAAATCACAGACAAGGAATGCCATGATGCATAATAATGAAAATAGAACCTTGTTGGAATATGTGAGGAAGTAGTCACAAAGAATGTTGATCATGATGCAAGAAATTAGTAGCTAACCTTTAACCTGCATAGGATATTTTGGTTATGCCAAATGGAACCATAATCATACACAAGGAAACTAGTTACCCAAGTCATATTGTTAAGACAAACCACAAATAATAGAAAAATTCATGATCCATCATTGATCCTCTAATCACTTGTGGATATCCTTGAGTAGCATAAGAACATGAAAAAAGATAAATTATATAAAAAGATAAGACTAACTAGACCAAACGATTCAATAAACATTTATATCTTCTTGCCAAAGATGAGTAATTTCATGATAGGATTCAAAGGATTGTGTTTGTTTTGAGGAGTGAAACATCTCATGTAAGATGCCTAGTCTGGTTTTGATGATGCAAAAACCTGTATAAGAAAATCAATAGCTTATTTTTTTGTAGGATTTTTTGTTTGTGTCTGATCAAGATGTCAATCTCAACAAGGGATAATTTATCATAGAAGTTGGATTGTGATGGATGTAAAATTTATTATGGCTTGTGGATGGTTTATTATGAAAAGAGATATGTGGTGAGTGATTGTGATAATATCCTCTAATATCATGCCAAAGATCCCATCTAAAAATCTAGGTCGAGGATTTCCCCCAATCAAGTATAGGACCAGTTATTATAGAAGGAATGGATACAAAAATCAAGTCACATTAAGTATTAACCATCCTTAGGCCATGAGAGGTGTGACAAGTTTTTATCGTGATGGAGCCTATGCTCAATTATTGTGGATGGAATGAAAAATCAGATAGAATGATGATAGAAGGTAGAGCAATGACCTACTACACATGGTGCATGATTTTCAAGTTTTCACCATGGTACTTATCCAAAGCACCACTAAAGTGGTTTTTACTATTGAACGGATTATTTCTCTTTACTTTTTTATTTTTTCTATTTTTTTATTTTTTCATATTTTTATATTTTATATTTTGATATTTTGAAAGTCATGTATAGTACCTTTGAATTTGCATGTCATTGATAGGATCTAGAAGTGGTTCAACTTTAGGAATAGCCAATTGGTATGCACTAGATTGTTGTAGTAATAATGTAAGGACCCAATGGTGCAGCCACGGTAGAAGGGTCCTCAAAGAGAACAATCTAAACCGTGTAGCAAGAGTAACACAACAGAAGCAACATAGAATATGGAGGAAAATACAATTACAAAATTTATTATTATCAAAAATATTGAGTACAAATAGTCGGCCACATCTGAGCTTACAGATTTGGCTCACGGGCCTAATTACAACATGCTCAAAATATAGTGCTCATACATGCGAGCGAAAATCCTACAGATCAAACTTTATATACATCCTAATCTACTTGATCTTGATTCTTTGTCCTTCTGATGATCCATTACAAGCTTTATATCACATCCGTGGGTCGAGAAACATTTGTGTTGGCCAAAGATCATTACAATCTCTGATGAGGAAAATGTAACGTGTGCAAGAATAGGTCAACCTCCAATTTGAATTCCATCCATGGTAGATGCGTATGATGAAGTGTGGACCTAAAGGTAAGGTCAAGGACACTCCAGGGAACAAATCTAAACACACCATGAGGATCCGCAAGCGTTGGGCCAGATCCGCGATCGATCCAACTAGCCGTTAGGTTTGAAATTATTTTTGGGTCCAGTTCCAAAAACTACCACTCAATCTGAAAGCAGTAACTTGTCAGAAAAAGATCCAATCGAGATGAAAAATTGGAATAAGGAAATTGAACATGTCCACAATGAAACCATAGGTACATGAGATCTATTCGGAAAACATGAAGAAACATTAGATCTACCAACTTGAACTAGAAAAGAACTGAACAAGAACAAAAAGTGAATGAAAATATTTTTGGTTGATGCAAGATTTCCAAGAACCAAGGATGCTCCTGCATCAAACAACTGGGGTTAATGAAAAGTGAGTCCCACACTTTTTTAGGGCTAAAGGAAAACCAAGATGGTCTACCTCAGCCTGAGAAATCCAAGAAGAATCCTCCACTGGTCTACCCTTCCATTTCACAAGATATTCTTTGTATTGTATTCCTTGAGTTTTCCTTCCATCTCTGACATCCAAAACCTCTTCTATCCTATTTGATTGTTGTTTAGGAAGTTGTTCTTCCAAATTTTCTTTATTGTCCTCACATAATTTTGCTTCATGGTATTGATGAACATTTGCCACATTGAATATAGTGATTGGACTAAATTGTGGTCTTAATTTTCTTTTAAGATAAGTTTGATTTAAACTCTTGGAAATGGCTTCCTTAGTTTATCCTAAAATGTCAATCTAGGAATGTAGGCTTTTGAACCATGTTGTGGCAATATGTCGAAGAGCTAAAATTAATAAACCAAGGGTTGATGAATGTAAACTAATGTAACTTGTATTTAAACAGAATTCCAATTGGCAGATTTCCTGTCACAAATGTGACACAAACCTGTAAAGAAATAATTCTACAACAGAAACAGATTATTGGCATACAACATAACATAACTGAAAATTTATGAAGCAGAATGAAGAATCTACCTTGACATAATATAAATAGAATCAGAGTTATTGGTTGTGCAATAGATTAATTAATTATTCCACTTTCAGCTCTTTATAACTCTGTCCTATAGTACCAAACTGTTCTTAACACTGGTAATAGCTAATTTGATGAAACATACACACCAACAAATGTTGGATGAATCAATAAAGATCATAACAATGAGAATTAATATAAACTAACATGCTTGTGGAAATGAATTACATAGATGAATAAAATGGATAATACAAAAATGAGAATCAAATGAATAACATAGAAATCAAATTAATCAAATAGTTATAAAACATACATTACCACATATATAAATCTAATACCGAGATCACCAAAAACCAAGGAAGTGGGCCCTTCCTTTGCCGGTTATTGAATGATGAAGCTCACAAACACGAATCTATTACACGCTAGCTTTCATTTGATAGAATTATAGAAACAAAGTAAAAAGCAGATCTTTTATCATGCAAGTCTGATTTTTAATTATATATTATATCCTTTTTAGTTTTCACCATGCATACATATATATATATATATGTCGATCATACTATAAACAACAGATAAGTTTTTTTGTTCATTCGACCTATTAGCCACTCACAAACAAGAGTCTAAAAACAATAAAGGGCCGCCATTTGGACACAAAACAATCAGATTTATCATGATTTTCAGTAATTCATTAATCCCAATTTCTTTTCCTTATTTTATTAAATATTAAGGTTCCTTCAACAAATGGGGACAGGAATATGGACAAGGACACAGATAAAAAGGAAATTATAAGGTAAAAATAGTGGACTATTCTACACTCATCATTTCCCCCCAGTTGGAAATTTGCATGTCGCTATGTAAAGGTTACAAACCCGGTAGAGTTGTGAGCTTTTGCAGGGTGCCCTTGAATTCATCAATCCATTGTTGCTGCATTGCCTGAACCTTTTGTTCATGTTCCTAGATAGATATCTGCGAAGTTTTTATTCTATCAAGTTCAAATCTGAGTTCTCTTATCTCCTTTGCTTGAGAATTGACAGTAGAATGAGCTTCTTGTAGCACGCAATGCAAAGTATAGTTTTCTACCTGTACTTTAGTCAATTCCTCTTTCAGATCTTGAAATTATTTTTCTGTCACACTTGAAGGAGGGTCTTCCCTCTCAAATTCCTCTTCAACTTAAAGACTTCCAGTCTGAAAACTTGCATTCACATGCTCAATCATTTCATCCATATTTTCTTCCTCATGTGGGTCAAGACCAGATGGTACATATTGCTCTTCATGGGCAATGTCTTCTACCAAAACTTGTGTCTGAGGGTTATTGTTAATACTATCCATTGGTTCCTCTGGAACCCGTACTTCTTTTTCTGGGGCCACCTCTTTTTCAGTTTCCTATTCCTGATTTATTTCTGGTGGCGTCATAACCCTAGCATCTTTTGTTTGTTCTAGATGACTTTCAGTTGGCTCATTCTCTAAGTCAATACTAGGTGAATCTTCTAGAGATTCATCGGCTTGTTGTTTGGGATCTTGTTCTTTTTCCCTCTAGCATTTTTCCCTACTAAATTCTTTGTAAAATTTTCCTCGTTTCCCTATGACTTCAGATAAGACCTCTATTTCCTCAAACCCCAACACATTACCAGCTACCTGGGCTAGGTTATATAACTTAGTTGAAGCATCTAACTTTTTTTTTCCCTTCCTGTCACCAGATCGACCGGTGGGTGTCGGCTCCAAGGATTTCTTTTTCTCACAACTTTTCTCATTTAAAGGCAAGGGTTTTGACTTGTTGGATTTTGAGGCATCTCACTTTGCAGCACTTCTGGTTGTTCTTTTTCTGGGTCTTGGGGTTTGTACGAAGGATTCACTAGGGCTTCCCTTAGTTTTATTTTCACTGGCTTTCTTAGGTGTCTCATCAGAACTAGACTTCTCATCCAAAGAGTTGTCTTTGAAGGAACCCTCTGCGGAAGATTCCTCTTCCTCAGAGGGTCCAGTATCCTCGTCGTCCTAAGAATGGAAAAATGAATCCCAATCACCGGGAGGAGTCAACAAATTTAATTCTCGGACTACCAGAAGTTTTACTAAGCCATGGTGAGATAGGCAATGGGGTTTTCCACTTCTAACTTGTTTTAGACATTCGTTGCAAGGCTCGATACAGAAAGTACGAGATATGAATCAATAGCCCTTGTCGTAAATGCAACATTAATTTGAAATGTTGAGCAAAAACATATTGAAATCTCCCTTCACAAGTAATATAATGAATAATTTACCTAGAGACTTCACTCCAATTCCCTGGTAAAGATTGTAGTTTGGTACCCTGCCTAGAAACCATTTCTACAGATTCACCTCACTGCAAAATTTCTTCTGTGTTGGTTGTAACTCCGTAGACGGCTTAGATTTATTTGGAAAATATTGTTCTCCACTCAATGGAAGTCCAGAAACTTCTGCAATGGTTTCCATTGTAACTGTGATATCTAGCCCACAAATAGTAGCCTTTTGGTTGCGAAATTTATGGGTGAATTCCAGCGCCACCCTCTCATCAAACCCTCGTAGCTATTTGAAATAAACATCCCAATGAGCCTTCTAAAATTCCGCATATGCTTCGGCATGCATTTTCAAATTTTGCATGGCGATGGGCTCATGACACGGATGGTGACCTCTCGCCATGTTCACAGGAACTCACTGTAACTTGATACCGAAAATTTAGACAATGTGATTTTTTAGAGGAGATGGTTTTAACAACTAAATTCAGCAATGAATATTTGGCAGGAAATGATGGCAAGTATAGTAAATGATAAGTTAATGCAGAACTAATAGGGGTGATAACCCTCGAAAGAAATGATGACATGGACAACCCTTCCCCCCAGTTGATTGGTTGAACCATCCATGGGGCAAAGTGTCACTTGACAGAAGGAAACACATAATATAAAATAAAATAAACAAAGAAATGGAGAGAAATTAGTTACAGATTACCACAATCGCCAACAGGTACGTCGCATGCTTTGAAATAATGTGGAAGATTGGAAATCTGCAAAGATGTGACTGGAGAAAAGATGGATGTGACAAGCAAGAAATCATACTGCATTGATGACAACCATTGAGAGAAAATCGCCTGAAAGGGATAGGTAGGTGGCAATAATGGAAAGCCAGTGCACGGTACGGTAAATGGAGACGTCAGAATGGCCAAAAGAAGATGACGGCATAGGACAGCTAGGCAGAGCAGTCATGGATATAAGAGTATGACCAATGAGAAGTGGGAAGAAAAGAATCATGGGGAAAGGAGGTGGCGAACACCAGCGAAGATCAACAACCAGTGGGAGAAAGTGAACACCTGCTCCTGACAAAGAAAAGACAAGATCTCAAGCCAAAAGAGATAGTCGATAGTTCCTATTACCAAAAAGAATAGGAAGATATCGCCAACCAGAAAATGGTTGTTGGTTGAAAGCCACAAACAACCATGGGAAAATCGGACAGGGGAGGCATGGAAAAGAAAGGAAGAAAAATGGACGGAATGATCTTGGTGGAGAAAAGGACAGGAGTGTGTTGTTTTTTTTTCTCTTTGTTTGTTTTTTTTTTCTTTTTTTTCTTTTTTTATGACAATAGACCGTCAATTGCCCAGTTTTCAATCTACTACCGCCCAGTAGAGCCAAAAAATCAGTTTTCACTACTAGGTTTATTAAACGGGTAATGCTCGTTAGAACCCGGTTTTCGACATTAACCGGCCAACAATGCCCAAAAAGGGTTTTCAATGTTGGATCTTTTATTGCTCTCTTTTTCTTTTTTTAATATATATTTATTTATGATCAATCTCAAAGGAGACCAAAAGGAACAACAGTAAGTTCATGTGCCACCGCTAGAAAGAAAGCTTCCTTTGAAAGAGGCTTCTTGTATAGTTTAAGGCAGTGGCCATTAACAAGGAGAGTTCTTCGTTAAGAGTCCACCGTACAAAGATGAACAGAACCATTGTCATATGCAGTCTGGATCTCATAGGGTCCTAGCCATCGTGTGTGAAACTTCCCTTTGAAGTCCTGGAAGCGAGAGTCATATAAAAGCGCCCAATCACCAGATTGGAATGATCATTAGCGAATGTGACGGTCGTGCCACAAGGCACGTTGTCTCTGAACAATCTCGAAGTGAAAGAGTGTCTCATGGCGTAATTCATATAAGGAATGTAGTTGATCAATGCGTGCCTTTTGTGCATCAGAAATACTCATACCCAATTGAAGTATAGTGCAAAGATTTTTTATTTCAAACTCAATGGGAAGGATCGCCTTCTTACCATAGACAATTTCATAAGGGGTCAGACCAGTAGTGGTCTTCCACATTGTTCGATAAGCCCACACAGCTTCGGGGAGTCGTGTGGCCCAATCGCGCCTATGAAGTACAATTGTCTTAGTAAGACTATTATTGATCTCTCTATTGGTGACTTTGACTTGTCCATTGGCCTGAGGGTGATAGGGTGAGGACTTGCAATGGTGAATCTCATACTCACGAACCAAGGTAGATATGAGCTCAGATGTGAACTGTGGTCCTTGATCTGTGGTTATTTCTCAAGGTACACCAAACCTTGTAAAAATTTCAAGATACAAGAAATCTGCTAACATTGTATCTCTGGCATGCTTTAGAGCTACCACTTTGACCCACTTGGTTACATAATCGGTGCATACAAGGATATACTCCTTGTTGTGTGATGGTGGATTGATTGGGTCGACAAAAGCAAGGCCCCATTTTTCAAATGGCTCTATAGACAACTGAGGTTGCAAAGGCATCTCATCTGATCGTGTAGGTCGACCCATGTGCTGACACTTGTCACAATGATGAACATGGTGTTTACAATCCTTGTGGATTGTAGGCCAATAGTAACCTGCAATGAGAATCTTTTGGGCAGTTCCTTGAGCAGCAAAGTGTCCCCCACATGGCTCTATATGACATGCACGAAGTATATCGAAGACATCATCATTAGATACACAACGCTGCAAGATATTATCGACATCGGTGCGGAAGAGTAATCCATTGATCTAGGTATGTTGTCCACTAATTCCAACCATCTTTCATCGTTCTCGTGGAGAGAAGTGTGGTGGAAACTTGTAGGTGACTAGATAGTTTGCAATGTTAGCAAACCATGGGCTCTTTGTGGATATGGTAATGATTTGATTTAGCAGATCTATGACATATGCTTTGAATGCTTAATTATAATCTAAAAGTGCTTAATTACAATTTAACTCTTAACAAAATTAAATTGATGAAATTATAAAGAGATTAAAGAAAGAACAGAATGAGAGAGAGAAAGAGAATGCAAACGAAATTGATAACGGAGTTTGTCATTTAAAATGACTACGTCTTCGGGCCCCTCTCCAATGAGTGGACCGATCCAATTATTCCTCCAAAAATTTGGTTACATTTGTCGGCAGAACCTCCTCTTGGTTTACAAAGAAATTCTCAAATGCACTTCCAAAGTGCGTGGAAAAAAACTTCTCCAAAAGCACAGAAATACAATAATTTCTCCAAGGAAAGTAACTCTCACACTTGCAAAGTTCTTCCAAAATCACTTACTTCACACCCCCCATTCTACCCCTTTTTATATTACATTTTATTCTAAAATTGGTGTAAAACCAATTAACTACCCAATCTCCCTTACATAGAAAAAAATTCAATAATATCCTCCTTTAATAATTTCTGGAAGGATAATATCCCCTCAATATAATTTCATTTCCATTTGGATGGTTATGAATAGATTTATTCGCTATTATTTAGGAGATATTTTATGTAAGGTTTTATTTGACCTCTTAATTTAGGAATAATATTCCTAATATTTCCCGTATAAAGAGAATATGTTAGGATCCTTAACCCATGGGATATATTAGGCCACTAAAAATAAGGATATAGCCTTATCTTAAGGCTTTGAAAAAAATCAAATCAAATCCCCTTTAGAGAAGATGGTGGGTGGTGATCCCACCACCCTCTCTTTTTAAATGCTTAAATAAAACATGATAAGGGGGATCCCTATTTAAGTGGGCTCCCACACATACCATGGGTGGCGTCCCACTTTATGTGGGTTATGCCCCATAGCATGAGTGGCGCTCCACTTAATGTGGGTCACCCCCCATACCATGGGTGGTGCCCACATAATGTGGGCCACCCCCCTAGGATGGGGGAAACCCACTTAATGATTTCTTTTATATATTTTTTTTCTCTTTTTTTATTATTGTTTTTTTATATTATTCCAAAAATAATATTGTCATGGGTTGCCATGTGTCAAGGGCTGATTGGTTGTTGAGTTGACTAGGTGCTGACGTCATCGGGGCAATTTTGACCAATCTTTGACCTTCCGTAACTTCATCATACGGACTCCGTTTTCTGTGAAACGAACTCTGTCAGAATCATGACGATGAGCACTACAAAATGGTGTTGACTTTGATTAATTTTGATGACTTTGATTTTTTTTCTTTTTTTGGCCTAGGTCTAGGAGTTGACCATAAGTTTGACCATATATATCTTGAACTCCAAGACTCTAATTGACTTCGTTCGAGTTGCATTGGAGTTAGGATCCCGAGCACTTCTTAATGATACCAAAACTGGAGAAAAAATGGAGAATTTCAAAATTTGACGAAAAATCCTCCAGATCAGTCCTCCCCACTAGAGAGCTTTTGGACCTCTGAAATCTGGTTACTTAGAAAGTAAGTGAGGGTAAAGTTCCCTCACTTTACCAATCTCCATCCACTTTTCCTTGCTTGGATGCATCCCCTTTAGCCCCACTCGGAGGTATTCAACTGCTCCTCTTTGTGAAGACCTGGTGCTCCTATCGAGGATGATGTCTTCAGGAAACTCTGACATGTACTCTAATGAAAGGTCAGAAATGGATGGAATTTGTACTTCAGCCTCCTCGTCTAGTATCATCGGAGGTTCATACAATTTCAAGTTCTCAACATTGACTACCGAGTAAATTTGCATGTATGGAGGAAGATTAAGGCGGAAGGCATTGGTGCCAATCTTTTCTAGAATCTTGAATGGACCATATATGATCGGCTTGAGCTTCCTTCCTTCGCCTCCCATTCTTTCCTTGCTTATATGTAACCAAACGCAGTCACCAACTTGGAAATGGTGGTCAGTGCAATGTTTATCATGTCGAGCCTTGTATTTGGCTTGGCTCTTTTCCAACTCTACTTCTATTGCCTGATGAATTGCTTGGACTTTCTAGATGAACTTCAAAGCCTTCTTTAAATCATGGCATCCATCTTCAACATCATCCTTGCCAAAAGAAAAATCCATCAATGTCTTGGGCACATAACCGAAACAAGTCTCAAAAGGAGACCTCTTTGTAGAAGAATGAGTTGCATGGTTGTAGGCATGTTGCACATAATGAAGACTTTCATCCCACAACTTAGGATGTTTGTTGCAATATCCTCTGAGAAGATGCACAATTTTCTTGTTGACTACCTCTATTTATCCATCGGTCTGCGGATGGAAGGTTGTACTCTTTTCAGTTTAGTATCCATAAGTCCCCATAAGACTGACCAAAACTCCCCAAGGAATCGATAATTTTGATCTGATACAATGGAAGTGGGTAACCCAAAGTGAAACCATACAAACTAAATATACATATGAGTTGTCAGTTCAGCAGTGACTTGCTTTTTACATGGCATAAGAATACACATCTTGTTGAACTGATCATTTACTACATACAAATAGTCATGCCCTTTCCTAGACATAGGTAACCCCCCGACAAAATCCATAGAAACACTTTCCCATGGACGGGACGGTATAGGTAAAGGTGTGTACAACCCCAATTTCTTATTACTTGGTTTGCTAGTTGCACACATCACACATCCCTTAATATATTATGTTATAATTTCCTACATTTGAGGGTAG